>KZ061661.1:0-82602 GCA_002091835.1 Anopheles maculatus
GGGGCAGAGTCGTTTGCATTTTGGCGCGCTTGAATGCCTTCGCGTTGACCAGTGTTGTGTGTTGTTGGTGGTGTTGTTGCAGTTTAAAACAGACGTGCACGTCGTTTCATGTCATTGCGCTTCCACTGGGGCATACGGTAAAACTCGGGCCGCGTACATTGAAGGATCGCTTCAAACTCAACATCCGATAGGTGACGCTGCAGAAAAAAAGGATGACGGGATGTTAAAAAATCGATCGCGTAACGAAATCATCTAGCACGGGGGGCCAGTAGTGTGTACTATAATACCTCTAGATTACATCTATCAACATCTGACGGCAATCGGTAGTTAGTGATTAGTAGCAGATGGTAGGGATAAATTTTGGCCGGTTCGTGCACCAGCATCGAGTGGGCCATGTTGGGCAAGCTGCGACGTGTTGGTTGCTGCGGGTAGTGATAGGAAAGTGCACCGGAATACGTGCTGGAGGCAGGAATTTCTGCACCCAGCGCACGACGATCGCCTT
Organism: Anopheles maculatus; assembly: GCA_002091835.1. Lineage (NCBI taxonomy): Eukaryota > Metazoa > Arthropoda > Insecta > Diptera > Culicidae > Anopheles > Anopheles maculatus. The sequence continues at coordinate 503 of KZ061661.1, forward strand.
CGGTTATGGAATCGCCGGAAACTGTAACGCAACAAGAGAGCAAAAAGTGTTAGCACACAGGAGACGATGTTTTAACGGCAAATGTCACAATTAATACTTACTATCGCTTTTGCCGCAGCTAAACTCCGTACTGTGGGTCTTATCTCCGAGTCCGCTGAATGAGAAATCCTGCAATGAGCGTAGCAAAACGTGTGTAAGCATTATTTGACCCAAAGAAACGATAAAAATTTACAGAAAGAAAAGAGAAACACGCATATAACCTCCACCATACATAAATAAAACATGCACAAGCAACAATTATACAGTGAACGATCACTACAAAATAATTTAAAATAACATACACACTTCTATCTAGGTGGCTTAAAAACCAGGCAATGTGTTAGTGCTTCTAGTCAGCCATCGAACAGTAAAAGTAATCCCAGCAGTGGTTGAAAGTAAAACAGAAAAAAAACATACAAAAATGTGCAAGAAATAAGCGGCAAACGCATCGCATCGGCTACGACACAGTCATGACTATACGTAGTAGTACGTAGCACGTAGAACGGGTAAGGATGCACTCAGGAAAACAAAACACTTGGCCCCATGAAGCAGATTTCTCTTAGCAGGTACAGAGAGAGCAATGTTAGAGGAATGTTAGAGCAACGATCAAAAGGCAAAAACAAACACTCCAAACACGAAGGAGGAGTGTACATAGAAAATGATCATGCACATGTTTAGTTAGCAAATGCATAAAATAATACACAAAAAACAATTCAACAGTTTATAGAAAATGAAAATATATGTCTTTTAGTAGAAAATCCAATTAGAAATCGTTTTAAAAATTTCAAAGTAGAAAATTCAAATACCTCGCTTTTGCATCAAAACACAATAAAATAAAGGATAAAAACCAACAATACTTCAAAGAGCATAAAAAGATTCCGATTCAAAAAAAAAATGTGGTGTACAAGATAAAGAAAACAAGCCAAATTTTAAATAAATTGAAACATTGAAAGAGTTTGAAAATCTTCAATTCTTTTTTTTGGAAACCAAAAAAATGTTTAAGAAGTTTATGAAAAGAGTGTAACAATTAGTATGTGTGTTGAGAGCAAAAAAAAAACAGGAGGTGAGATCAAAGAAACAGAACACAAAAACACATATAAACGTAGCTACAGTAAAAGCCAGCTTACAGGAACACCGTGAGCAGAACCGGACGTAGCGGAACTGAAGGTATGCGAACGAGGGGCCAAGCCGTAACCCGGTTTAGGTACTTGTCGTAAGGAACTCACCACTGCCGGTGTATGATTTAGGTTTTGTTTATGGGTTGGTGGTAGTAATGTTGATTAGTTTTGTAGGTTGTAGTGTTGTTGTTAGATTGTGGGTAATGGTGGGTGTTGTGCGGGTGGATGTGGTTTAGTAGTTTAACACAGTAGTAATGGCAGCGCATTATGGTAAGCGAACAGTGACGCACAGTAGTAGTAGTAGTAGAGCAGCAAGTGGTCGATTTGACACGTTGTTAGATGTATTTCGTCGCGGACACACAAATTCCATATACCCAAGGAGGAAGCATTTCACCAACACCACCACCGCGAGCGCGCGCAAGCATCGGGGCCGAAATATTTAGATGAAATTTCATGGTTCCAGACAGACAGATGACACAGACACAGTATGACGACGGACACAGTGTGATGAGGAAGAGAGAGAGAGGTGAAATTGATGAAAGAAGAAAAAGAGAAAGAGAGAAGAAGAACAATCGAATGAGAATGTTGCTGTTAGATACAGAAACTATAAGCCCTTCTACAGAGTGTAAACACACACACACACGCACAAACTCTGCACCATTGCTAATCGTTACATCCTCCTAGTATGTAATGTACACAGTACACCAACATCAACCAACCGATGCGCCATAGTTCTATCGATGATCGAATCATCCTGGCCTGTTCAGGATTAATACAGAACTTAATACAATTACACACACGATGCTTGTTAGAAGGGATTAGAGTCGGATTAGTACACCATGTGCACAAGCAATACACTAGTAGTAGATTAAGATAGAAGTATAGCAAGCGGCCCACGCAATAAGCTCTACACCATTAGTATTGCGTGTTATGCGCAGCAGCAGTTCGCCGAACCACCCAAAACAATTATCATCCATCGTTCATTCACTTGTCGGAAGGATTCACGGAGGGAATAGAGCTGAGAGAGAGAGAGACAGAGACTTACGGAGCTGTAACCGTTTCTTAGCGACGGCGGCAGTGTGGACGTTTTGAATCCATATCCCGGCTTCGGAGGTGACCTGTACGAATGGATGGCTAATGGATGGAGATGGCGTACGGGCGTAAGAGAAAGAGGCAAGTGAAATTGGGTGTGTTTGTGTGTGCGTGGAAAACGAAAAACGAAGGCGAAAGGATATTAAGAAGAGGAGAAGGAAAAAGAAAGAAAAAGTTGTTTAAATCAAACCAAATCAATTATAAAGTACAACACAAAACAACACACGCACGAGTGGAAAATAAATACATTACAGGGGAAGAGAATCAAGATCGTGACGCCAGAAGGACGTGTGTAAAAAAAACAATATCATTCAGGACAAAACAATACCGGGAGAAGAAAACAACAGCCAACACACACACACATTATTTCCCTAACTCATCCCTCTTCTTGTGTGTAAGTGTGTTTATCATTCCTGTCCATCTTCTTAGTTGTTAATTTGTTCTATAAACAAGCCCTATTGCTCCATTTAATACAAAACACGCGGTTTATCCAGTGGCTTTGCCGTGAGTTTGTATATCGATTGGGTTTTAAAGTTTTTAAACTGCTACCACTCGCAGGCAGGTGCAAACGATTTCCACACACTTAAGCTTACCGTTGTAACTGGTCGCGTTTCCAATGGCACGACCGACCGAACCACGGTAACTGGTGGAACGATCGAACTCGTCCTCGTAGAACGGTTTCTGATGGTCTAGGTTACGCGAAGGCGACGCACCAACCGGCGATTCGTAGCGCATCCGGTTCATTGGCTCTTTCGAAGCGGATGGCGTGCGGGAAGCGTTGCGTGGATCAAGATTTTCCTGCTTCCAGTGTTCGTAGCGCTTCTTCTCCTGCAAATCCTTCAGTATTACCGTACCCATACCGGATGATTTCAGTTTGCGCAGCTCTTCTTCCTCCTTCGTGTGACGTCTGATAAAAAAATAGGGATATTCGAAGAGAAAAGGGATGAAAAGATTAGTCACGTTTAACACAAGCCACCTCCAAACTCCTGCTACTGGCATACTTTTCCGTAACGTTTTCCTTATTATTCGCATGATCGACTTCGTCGTCTGATTCAGGTACACCCTTGTACGAGTCGGAATAGCGGCGACGACGCTCCGGATCTGTGTACGGGTAAGGCGGGGCCGGGAAATCGTCCCGTTCGATCTTTGGTTTTTCGCCCGGCGGAGGCTTCTTGGCCGCGGGATAGTGGCTTAGCTCGATCGGTTCCTCGTTGTTCATGCCAGGGCTCTTCGGGCGTGGCGTTTCCGACCGGATGCTATCGACCAGCACTTTCATCGCGCTGCGGCTGCGCGAATGCGAACGTGATCCGGCTGCGGAACGCATGCCGACACTGCTGGCCGTACCACCACCAACACTCATCGCCGTGTGGTAGTGTACCGGGCGGTGAAAGTGTGGCGATACTGGGGCTCTATCGTACGGTTCGATTGGGCGCCGGAGGTAGCCCGGTTCCTCGGTTAGGTAGCTGTAGGTGTAGATACGAGCGATATCCTCATAGCCTTGATTTTTGTATTCTCTTAATATTAGGCCCGGGCTCGTGGTACGATGATACTTTAAATAGGGAAGGTAGTAAAAGAATCGATTAAATGAAGTTAATTTTCGTTCGACTTCAGTTAACACTAAGCGCAATTATATATGCAGCGCCAGTCAGCAAACATTGAAGGCCGGAGCAGTGCTTATAATTACGAAAACAAGCATTACCGTATGTAGTAACAATAATGATAATCTTACTACTAAAACGTATAGAATAATAGCCAAATAATGAAAATCAACTTTTGACACCCGGTCATGTCAAAACAAAACTAACCTTTCTATGCGTGTACGGACTATAAACTGAACCATTAACACTCGGAGTTTGTGAACGATACGTGAACTGAAAAGAGCAATACATAGAGAAAATAGGAAGGAAACACAGAAAGAAAAGAAAAGAAAAGAAAAAAGAGAAACAAATAGAAGAAAAAAAGCAAAAAGTGCAAAAAATAATATAAAATAAAACATTGCAATATTAAAACACATAAATACAATAAAAAAATCTACTGCATCTCATGCTAGCTCGATAACATTGAACACAAGAGTATGTGGCTTATAGTAATAAAGGATTCTTGCTAGTCAAAAACATAAACTTCATATAAAGGAATAAATTACTTCTTAGTCTAACGATAAACTATAAAAAATGTATTACTCCCCTGGACAGTAAATTGTTGGGTTGTGTACAGGATGAGTAAGCAAGCTTTCAATTGAATATAAAATGTAATGGTAAAAAAATCCATACACTATTTCACTAATACTATTGTATGAAAGTATGCTCGATACCCAACAGCACACAACCCAGAGATATTACGTCGAGGCGAGTCAAAAATTTAAGGTTACATATTTTTCTTTGTTTGCGTGAATGTATTTAAGGTTAAATATTTTTCTTTGTTTGCGTGAATGTAGAAAGCTTTTGTTTTGTTTATTGCGTTAGACACAGTAATTTAATCATGTTTGCTAGCAGAGCTGTAGCAGCTTGCAGGAGGAAAGCACGTTTTGATTTATCCATACACTGAAGTTCTTACCTGAATTTCACTCATACCGCTTGTACTGGTGCGATCGAACTCCGTCTCCGTGTTAAAGCCATTCGTATCGACGCCATTCAAGATGCCGGCCTCGGACGATGGTCCGGGACCGCATCTCGGATGCCAGATGGCACCACCCTGCAGATACATCTCCTCCCCATCACCGAATGGATCGCCGCACTTGGTGCACCGTGCGCACGTGGGATGGAAGTGATGGTTATCACCGGCCTGCAACACCTTGCCACTAATGTACCGATTGCAGTGGGCACACTTCACACCGAACGATTTCTGGAAGTCTTTCTCACAGTATGGAACCCCGTCCTTACCCATGTACTCTCCGTTCAGTGTCGTACCGCAGGCATTACATCTACAATAAGGAAGAAGAATTAGTACATATTTAACTAAAACCAAACAGGAAGAGAAGTTGTATAAACTCACTTGAAGCACCAAATATGCCACTGCCGATCGAGAGCAATGAGTGCCTGACCCTCCTTCAACTGCTGCTGACAACCGGCACAATCGTTCGGGTCCGGCTGTTTGCCACCGTTCTGCAGCAGCTGCTGTTGCTTCTTCACCGTTTCCTGGTGGTGCTGCAATGTGGCCGCTTTCGTTGGACTCGAAGTGATCTCCTTGATCGTACGCTGCTCCTGCTTCTGCTCGATTGCACGACTCTTGGGCGAGACGGTGGCCGAAGCACCACCACTTGCTGCACCTCCTGCGATCGTCGGCGATCCAACGGATGCTCCTCCACCGCCTACCCCGCTACCTGGTGGACATTTGACGCAGGTCTCGCACAGGACCTCCTTGCCGGTGTTGGTAACCTTTTTAAAAATCGTTTTATCCCAAAAGACGGGGGATAAAATGTGGTACAACACATATTAACAAACAATACGTTAAGTATCCTCGTTATCACTAAACCCCCCAGAAAAGAAAAGCTCCACTAAAGCAAAAAGACCAAGAGCATCACGCTTATCATACCGGAAGGGATTGTACAAGAAGTGACACACCTTTTTTTGATCAAAATTTTCGGAGATTCTTCTAGATCGTCCACCGAAGATGACGTAGCAAAAACCGTCACCATATCATAAGTGCATGTGAGGCCTCTTCTTACCTTGCTGCCAGATTTGAACGGTTGTTTGCATTTGCTGCAGGTGAAGCACTTCTGATGATATGTGTTGCCCATCGTCGACACAACCTCGCCCTCAACGTACTGGCCGCAAGCGGCACACTTTGTCCCGTACAGCTTCTGATAGTCCAGTGTGCAGTAGTAGGAGCCATCCTTCGAGAAGAACCCACCGGTCGCGAGGGACTTGTGACACTTGGTGCACTGGAAGCATGTCTTGTGGAAGTAGCGATCCGAAACGCGCAGCACCTCGCCGGAACACTTTTTCTGACATTTACTGCACTGGATTTTGCTTTTACCTGTAAGTTAAACAATAAAAGTACAAGAAATTGATTAGTAAGATTCGTATGGTATGGTTCAAAACGATGCAGTCTATGTTCCCAAAAACCATTCGGACTAAAAACAACTTCAACGTCAATGATTGTATAAAAAACCCCATCCTGTTGATAATGAAGCGATTATAAGCCATTTTTAGAACCGTAAAATACATTCCAACTATCGGGAAGTTTGTCGTTTACGATATACGGGGAGGCAACCTCAAACCACTGCCTTGATTACATTCCCCGTACTTTAACAGGCTCAATCAAGAGATTATGAAAACTGGAATCGGGCCCGATTAAAGCGCACATTAATTCGTCGTGTCACTATATTAGGCGTCGCCGTTAACAACCATATCCGCCCATAGATGGCTTACCGATCGGCATTGCAACGCTACCACCTTAATACACTGCGCGCGAGGAGATACTTAGTGTCGATTGCTGGAAATAAACATAAAAATCGATGTAATCTATTCAAACATCGAACGTGTTTTTGCCGCGCTTACCGCGCACACACTATAAACCTTCCCGACGGAGGTTATCTGACCAAAACTGACTGGTTATCATCAACATTGGAATGTACAGATAAAAAATCAGCCTACCGACTCTGGCCAGAAAATATGATTACAGTTATTTATTGGACAAATTATGGAACTGCGCGTAGGATGGTTGGTGCCAAAAGGAAGCAGTTCATTATAAATTTAAACCACGAGGCATCATTTACTTAACTGCGAAATAATTTATGTCACATTCTGGACACGTTTTCGTTGTTTTTTTGTTTGCGGAGTTATTCTCGATGCTCTTCATTTTAATGACAGGAAGAATCAGTTATAAATAATCCAACAATTAGTGGTGGTTTAACATCATCATGCTTCTTCCAGCTCAAGATCGCTATCAGATTTGACGTGTTCAGTTTGAACAACCCATTATGTAAGCCGATTTCAAGGCAGGACCCCACCCTAAAAAAATGATGCGGAGATATTCTGACATACACACACGTCCTCTTGATCGTCATATGTTTCTCATAAATATAGCTTCCATCTGTCTCTCACACTCTCTTTCTCTGCAAGCTAACGTACTACGGTGTGTCTCCAGTGTTACACGTCCGGGTTTGGTCAATGTCAGTCTGTCAACTGCAGTGCAAAAGACGATAATCATCATAATCGATTACCCCGTTGTAGGACGATGGTGGTGTCCAGTAGAAGCATGGTGCCAAGAAGAACTGTTGAAGTCATGTTACTCCTCAACCCTTTCTAGCGTCCCACGTACCATCTCTGTAAATTTCTCCTTGCTTCCAATAAACATAGTGGTACGTCATACGCTGGAGGTTGTTAGAATCGGTCCCCGCGCGTTCTCACCTAACCTATAAACCTTTTCGCACATGCCCGAGCAGCAATGTATGCTGTGGGGGATGTGTAACAATTTATCACACAATTACCATGACTCGTTCATGACCCATCAATTGCAGCGGGAACAACGGAACCGTCGTTGGACGACGAATCTTCTTCGACAAAACTTCAGCTCCACATGTTCTCCACAACGGTACGGCGCGACTGGACATTGGCGGAATCAGAAAGACCCAACGGTTGATAAGACCCACCCCGGTAAGCGCTGATAACATTGCGCTCAAAACATGCCATGCGTCAAATTGTATCTAACGAAGGTACCATAGAGTACCAGTCGCGTTCTGCTCGTTCTACACAACTCTTAAACGATGACAAACGACAACCGACACCGACACACACTGACTGTTTCGTTTTCACACTACTTGCCGCTCATGGCCTGGGTGTCATTTCGCGAGAAATGTCTTGGAACTGGCAAACTCTCATTATTTGTTATCACCTGTGCGTTAGGTGGTTTGGTGGCCAACGGGCACTGATTACGATCCTATGTGGTGGTGTCCAATCAACGTTAGTCGGTGGCAACAATCAAGTTCATGTGCCATTTGGAACTATTGCGGGAGGTAAAACAAAAAAAAACACAAACGACATGTTTTCGTCACCGGACAGCGCCGAAGCGGTATGTGCCCTTGCTGTGAACTGATGTTCGATGTACAAGGTTTAAAGTTTCTGACAAATAGTGATGATGAGCGTGTGATATGTGAAAAATATTCTTTGGAGTAGGAAGGTGGTACGTAGGCAGCCAAGCTATTTCCCACTGCCAACCATAAGTCGTCAATTAACCTTCAAGGTGAGGGTGCTAATGGATTCCAAAAGCAAGTACAAGCGTTCCAAAGGAGACCTGATAACGGAGTCTCATACCGGGAACGCCGGTATCGTTGTGTGTGAAAAAATTTAAATGTTCTATCGAATCTTACTTTCAGTGAAACGTGTTTTAATTTCTGTAATGGATTCTAGCACCTCGAATATTGATTGCGCACAGGAAGAGATAATAAAATTTACCCTGCATGCTTCACTACTAGATACAAGCAAACATATTTGAGGATCTACTCGACAGGCAAGGACAACATTAAATTCTTGTAGTATAGCAACAAAAAACCTTGTCACGTCATTACACAAATCCGCCCCTAATACGAGTAGCTCGAGTACGTTTAGCATTCCAATACGGTTCAAGATATACGAATGGAGCGGTTTTTTTCCTTTTTCCCTGTGTACAGCACCTCACCAACACGCTATAGAACACATCATCAACAACCAGCGACATGCAACTGCTGCTAGGTGAAACCATTTCTCGTTCTTCACCAGCAATAAATAGCACGATGACCGCAACAAGAGTCACCTCTCAAGGCGAATCCTCGTTCTCTTCTCCAATCTCTAGAAAAAAACCTTCAGTGACGTTCGACTAAAAAAAAGAACAAATTGTCATAGAAAAGACAGGCCAACAAAATCTGTGAACGCTGCCGGAACATGGTTCCAATCCAAATGTACACCACACGGTGCGCCTTGCCTTTGCCAACGGTTTCGATTTTAGTCTATTTTTGGCCAACACACCCCAAAAACGGACGGAAACCAGACGCGAAAATTCAAGCAGGAGCTTTAAATGAGGAGATATTACGGTGTCGCCAGAAGAAGAAGAAGGCGAAATGGTAAGGGAAGCGACAAACCCCATTGCGACACATCGATCGACGTAAGGAAGCAACCGGATGATAAACGGTTAGAATGGAGTAGTGACAGTTGGAACCGGTGCTTGGTTTATATTGATTTTATATTTACCTCTTGGAATGGTTTTACTATCAGAAACATAATTTCGGAAACCATTTCTCGGTTGCTGAGCTCAAAGCCAACGTACTTTAATGTCCAAGTGGGTTTAGGACATCTTGGCACACGCGTAGCCCCAAACAGATAATGGTAAGCGATAAAGCAAGCGCCAGTCTGCTATAAAGACAGCGGCAAACTCACATCAAACAAAGCACGATTTTGCACTTTACCCCGGGGTGCATCTGTTGGTACTTAACCTTGTATAAACCAGCGTTAAAAATGTGCTAACCGATGCCAACGAAATGATGATGCACCATTCAATCACAATTCAGTTGGCGCCGGACGGTGACACTAAGTAGCTACCCCTTAAGTAACTGCCAAATTTCATTCCCATGCGCATCATTTGCAAACGTGTCGGATCGTTGGACTTTCGGATCGAACAGGTCGCACTTTGGATGGGTGTTCTGGGTCGGACGTTGCACTTCGTGATACGCTTTCATTTCAAATCGACTCTGTCCTACGGAACGATGATCACACTCTGACTTCCGATCAAAGTGTAGAATTGAGCCTCATCAATGTGTTATGGCTTGTAGTGACATAACGCAAACATCAGACCATGATTGCACATCAGATTGTATATTCAAATTGCTAATGTCCTCATAGACCTATGGTGAGGTATCTGTATTATACATTACAGCGTGTGGGCTAACAACTCTGTTGCATTTGCTCTTTTTATCTCTGCTAAATCTGTTAAAGATTTTAAGTCCTTTGCGATACCTCTTCTTCTTCTTTCTTGGCCTAACGACCTCTTGGGTCATGCCTGCCATTTTTGGCTTACTAGACTTATTGTTACCGCATAGTTGGATAGTCAGTCCTCACTACCCCGGTCCTGCCGTGTGAAGACCGGCGCCGCTGTCGCATCTAGCACCGGGCCGATACTAATACTCTCGAAATCTTGGAAGAGGGATGACTCTTTGAAGAGGGAGTGAGAGTCTGTTACTACTATGAATTCAATACCTGTGCATGGCTACATTTCAGAAGAAATAATAAAACACAAAAGCATAGTCCAATTGGTTAAACCAATACCGCAAACAGCTCATGCAGTACTGAAAACCGCAAACTGGGAGATGCTGTCTGTCCAAATCATCACTACCAGACTAGATCGCGTATGGCATTGGTGTACAGTAGTTGCATATCACTTTTACCACGTGCAAACGGTATCAAATTACAATGTTTTAGTTCTTTCAATCATTATTTTCTCGCTTCGTTTCATGTATGCAACATGGTGTGAATGTGTCATTCAACGAGTGTCATTGTTATTTAATTTCACATGAAGGAAAATTGTTTTAGGATATTTAATAATACTTAAAATAGTCAAAGTATTAAGTAAGCTTTAAATATTCGTTCAGCAAACACTATAAAACATACCGGAGAGAGCGCTGTCATCAGCCATCGACCCAAAGCCGCAGCCATTCAAGACACTCAAACTGCTTTAATCAAGCTTTGCCGTTCTTCGTTTTGCGAGAAAAACTTGTAACACATACTATTTATTTTCTTTGCACTGACGGGCGGTGAATGGATGAGTTGAATGTAGGCATGCGATGCAAGAAGGGCATCTCCGTTTGCCCTTGCGATGGCGAATTTAAGAACCGATTTTCAACTGTAGATGTTACGTTACGATGTGCCTCTGGTAGGGAATGCACGGTTAGTGTGGCGTGCTTAATGCCAAGCCGTTTGTACATTGCACGGTTCGAGCTGTCCGCACCCATCTGTTCCCTAGCAGCAGTTAAAGCGGGATTTATGGGACCAGACAAGGAGACAAGGATGGACTCATCAACGGGTTCCATATGTTCCCCTGTGACATCAGCTACTTTGGAGGTTGAGTTGTGCCCACCAGATGGGCTGTACGCGATTACTTCCAAATTGCCGGTGTCGTCTTCCACGCTATCCTGTTCCCAACTTGCAACCGGCAAATCTCTGGTATTGTTAACGGTCCTGGGATGGATTTCGCTCAAACTGGAGTAAGCTATCGTACTTTGTTTGTGATTATCGACTGCAACATTAACCTCGTGTCCGCGTACAGGCTGCACGACGTCCGTTCCAAAGAACACAATTAACAGTAGCAATGACGAAGATATCATCCTTGCACTCTTTATTCTCACAAAAACTAGACACCGGCAAAATTTGGAAAATTCGTTATGACATTCCGACACGGATTTGCTCCGGGTTTTATACAATTTGTGTCCCAACGATGGGGAATCCCAAAAACAATCATTATGCCATTTTTGAGACATTATAGCTGATTTGAGGTTCAACCAATTCTACCCAGCACTCAGCAACACAAGGAGCCACAAATTGTTTTTCAAATTAGCAGCTTATTAACCTTACAAATGAATGCAACAAATTGACCGTGCTACGCAAAACTGGGCCAATGACTAACGATGAAATAACCTGATGTTATTTCGTTTCTTTAGAAAACAGCATGACACATAGCGGATATTATCACTCCATCACAAACAAATCTAATTTTAAATGAATTAAAATAATGTAACGAATTCTCTAGCAAAATTGCTACACATATAGCCCACCCACCGGGTTGATTGTACCCTCTTCGTTGGACATGAACAAGATAAAATAACCGATTTTCCAACAAGTCGCAAACGATTAACCTCGATGAACCGGTACGGAATCGTTTTCATATCGTGTTCGGGACCGACGACGTAAAGGTCGTGCACGATTGTGGGAAGATTGAGATACGATAGAAATCTCGATGGAAAAAAAAGGGAATAATACCTCCACCAACCCAGTGCATCCAGGCTGCAACGGTGTGAAGCGGAGGCGTGCATAGTGTAAAGGATGGTAGGAAAACATCGGGTAAGAGGTTCAATATTGATTTTTGCAATTTATTGCTCCAGCAAGCAATCGATAATGTTACGTGTGAAAATAGAAAGGAAAGACAATCTCTGCGCAATCCAGCAATCGAAGGTTGAAGTTGGTAAGTGTTACTTATTGAAATTAATTGCATTTGTTAAAACAATCTGCTTTCTTTCTAGATCGATTGCGCTGTTCGATTTAGCAATCTGCGTTTCTGGACGGAGATCTGCTTTTACTCATATAAGGAACAACTCTTCATGGCTACCATAAATCACCTCTTTCAGACAACTTCTGTCTGATGTTCATGTTGAGGGTTAAACTACGGAAAACACTCCACGATGATGCTCTCCACTCTGCATCAACTTTACGCATCGAACACTGACGTAGTTTGGGCGTCGGCAGCACGACACGTTGTCTCGCCAGAATGTAGGACCCGGGTAACAAGAACCACGGCTGCTTAACCACGTTTATTTATTTGACCTTTAGGCAAGAGGTCTTCCAAACACTTAACCCAAAACGTTCCAACCATCTTTTTCCGCAGCAACTCGCTAACCTCGCATCACCCAAACCATGATCTAATCGATCACGAATGCATCAGCGGCCATCTTCGATGTCTGTGGAGCCGAGACCGAAACCCCTTGTTCCAGAACGCCTCTGCATCGACATGTAAAGCATAATGTCGATAATGTTTTCCGTAAGCAGACACAACAGAGCGGCAACAAAACTGAGCCAAATGTCAACCCTCCACATCAAATGACACCAGATGTGTGTGTGCAAAAGTGACGCTGAGTAGCGGAAAGAATGCATTAAACCGCAAACCATAAGCCACAAATGCCGGGAAGGATGTACTGTTGGATGTTGTTGTGGGATGGTAGAACAAGAAGAGAAGCACCGTAAAGTTAGGCGAAGGAAAGACGCCGAACGCTAAAAACTAACCAAAGAGTAAACACAAAATGGGTGTAAGAGTTTGAAGTTCTGTGATGCCCAGGGTAGGAATACAGCTACGCCTGTGAGGGAACGGCTAGGGGAGAGGAGTGGTTTACGAATTTCATTATCATATAATCAAGTGGGTTTTGCTGTTTGCTGTTTGCCTTGTTCGAGGCACTAACTCTTTCGTTCACAGGCCGGGGTTTGGATTATTGAAATCGCGCTTCTTGCCCGCCGGAAGAACCGCTGACGATGATGATGATGATGATGATGGTAGGTGGCGATGGAAGGCAGACACGCTGGCAACACACCTCCCAACCCTCGGAGTGGGTGAACGATGGAACCGTGAAGCACATATTCCTCTTACCGTTTCACTTCTTCATCCCTCATTAGATTAGCCACAGTCGGATATTTTGATAGGGTTATAGAAGAGATAGAGCGAGAGGAAGGGCAATAAAAAACAATGAGCATTTGTTTATGATTGAACCATTGAAGCTATACGTGGTGATGTACTTCTTCACGCACCATGTTTGTTCATAGTGTTTCGTCTTCCAACGTTTCTATCCTACAGTCTTCTGGTGACATTTCCTGTTCAATTGACGGTTTGTTTTTGAAGATAGGGAAAAGGGAAATCCCTTCCAAATGATTTACTGCTCGACCGAAAAAAAACCCAACTGCGTGTTACGAGTTAAGAACCATCTTCATTCGTAGCCACCAAAGGATATCCTTGATATTCCATTAATCTATTCCATTATTAAAGAAATCTTTGAAGACATTCTTACTTCTGTGAAATAACATCAAATTCTGAGATATTTATTGAAATATCGCCTTAGAGGTTGGTAATAAATATAGAATTTGTAATGAGATTATCTTAATTTCGTCTATCACAGTCTAAGGTCAGTATCAATTTAGATATGCGCATGGGCGTTGGATGCCAACCAGTCATCCTAAGGAAATCTCCAAGATGCTCAAACCATACAAAATATTTACAATCTCAACACTCACATTCGCGTTAGAGACATGGATTCTATCCAACACTGATTGAAGATACTTAAAAGAAAGGGAAATGGAGTACAGTAGAGTAGCAGCTACAAACTTAGAATTAGACTATCCAGGTTTTTGGTGGGCTAATCGTGTCATGAGACAGTAAAGTCTCTCCAGGCTGACAAATTTGTTGTAATTAAATTATTCAACCATTACAAATTCAAAATAAATGGTAATAAATTCACATCATTACTTTTTGAACAAAGCTCGTATAAAAGTTTTTAGCTTAAGGTTATATTAAGCAGGTATTTGTGTACATAATCATGATACTTAGTAAGAAAGCGAAACAATTCCGATAAAATCCCATTTTAAATAATTTCTTCAACCTTTAACCATTCAAGCGGACCGTAAAATGTCCTACCGACCATCGGTTTTCCCTACGAAAGAAAAGTCCCATGCCTTGTACAGTAAAGATCCGTCGATCAGATAGTTGTGATCGCCGTGTGATTACGGTAGTTCGTGATGGCATTTGCTCTCGGAAAAAGGCTAGACACGGTGCAGCACCACACGGTGTAACTGGTATTCGTGCTTAACAACGTAAGACACTACCAGAAGAAGACAGCAGGACGATGAACCGAAAGCTTTTACAGATCAAGAAGCAGGGTCGTAGGGTAGACATGGTGAGCTCGGAAACACAACATACACTATACTACATCAGCACCAGATGGATAAACCGATAAGCAACGGCAATTGGTCTGGCAAGGGTCGGTAGACATGGGCAGGACCGGCCGAGCACTGAACCGAAAAGAAACCGTGTGTTGTCGTGATGGAATTTTCGACCTTATCATCCCTGTAACGTACCGTCGCTGTGTATGTGTGCACATAATCATTCCCAGTTCGTCGCCCAACCATAACTCACGACCCAATGTCCTGCTGTGTCTTTGCCAGAAATGGAGCAGCATTGACGGGTTTTCGTTTGCATCGATTCTTCAAGAACACACCACGGACAAGCGCGGAATCGACCGGTTTCGCAATCAGTGGAAGATAAGACCGGGCGCGCGACCTTTGATCGTTGATAGAGCATTTTTTATCGTCTTTTTTTTACACAAAATAAGCGCGATGAACTGCTGTGGTCTTGAAGTATTGCATCTAGCATAACAAATAGACTGCAAAGATTTCCAAAGTTGATACATGTACAACCGCCGAATAAAAACCAAATGAATTAATAAATAAATCTCGTGCACTATATATCACTCAGCCACATTTTTATCTATCCCCTATCAGCAATTTTCTTTCGGTAAAGCTCATTCCCTAAATGGAAAACCACAGCCCGAAACGTGAAGTGACAGTGACGGAAGCTCACTGAGCTTGCAACACCAAATATGGTGACCCCCGGAGGATGAGAGGCTCAGCTTAATTACTGCTTACTTAATCGTTCCATCGCTGCCATACATTTGTTTGCAACATGGAGTTTTATTCCTCGTTTTAAGTGCTTTAAGCTTGGCCAAACACATTGTACGAAACGGGGCGAGACATGTAAAATGACATGCAGTAAAAAAAACAGGCGGACAATAAAATGGTCGAGCTGGCCAACAAATCCCA
Source organism: Anopheles maculatus (assembly GCA_002091835.1). Classification (NCBI taxonomy): domain Eukaryota; kingdom Metazoa; phylum Arthropoda; class Insecta; order Diptera; family Culicidae; genus Anopheles; species Anopheles maculatus. Next base: position 16,290 of record KZ061661.1, read on the forward strand.
ATCAGTGGAAAGCAAACCGCCTTTAAAAGTCACTGTTTTGAGCACATTAAACGGTGCGGCAGCTGCTACATTCCGGTTGAAGGGTAGTAGTGTGACAACAAACATATCGTGCAATTAATTCCATTTGGTTTTAATGTAACAAAATTGAAGCCGACGCATGGTGGTAAGGTTTAATTTGTATCCATCAGTGTACATCAAAATAAAAACAGCTTTCTCACACTCTCGTTACTTAAGATAACAAAATTGTTTATTAAGGATAAAATATTAAGGATTAGCTTCTCGTCATTGGATTGCAAAAAAGGAAGATCAAATTGAATCGTTATCTCGCATCAATTTCGCACAGCAAACAGCAGACCAGTGGCACAAAAGAAACTCAATGCATTTATCAAGCGACAATGCAACTCATGGCAGTAAAATGCATCCGAGCAAGATAACGTGCCAGCTGATCAAATATTGTTGCACATTGTTACAAACGGGCTTGCAAGTCGATGTCACATGACGTTCGTTGGTCGTAAAAACGCACCAAATCTTTGACTTTAAGGTGCGTTTCTTCAACGAGCAAGAAGTTAAAGAAGTAATTATGTTCGGGAAGAACATTGCAGCGATTAAATCAAGATATATTTTCACTATCAATCAAGATAATCAAGATATATAGGATAATTCATCCTAATCTCATAGTTCATCCAATCTAACTTCGGCTCGGGAGTGCGTAATGCGGATAGCCTAACCGTTAGGCGTGAATAATATACTTAATCCTTACGTTTAAATTTTGTTTTACGAGCCTTGGTTTTAAATCACTTAAAATTAATAAATGTGAATATTTTACATCATAACCCCATAACCCAAAAATATATCAAGTCTTTTGGTATGCTTCAAAACCTAGAAGAGATAACGCACCCATCAAGCTACGCATGAACGTCAAATCGTCGACCTACATACAAAACATTGATTGTGCACTGCGAGTACGTGTGTACGTAAACTTTGGCGACCCTTTTTTAAAAAAAAAAGCCTAGCCGTTCCAGACCCTAGCCAAAAGGGCCGAAACGAGCACGAGGAACAAAACACAACAACTGCAAACGAAAATACACATAAAGTCCGTCCTCGGGAACCGGTATTCGATTTCTCGGGCACTTAGTGGGTAGCATAAGACGGCGATAATGTTGTGGCCGGATTGCGTCATCGCTTGTTAGCCGCGTGGACGAATGACACTTACGCACGACACGTTCGCAAATGTCCGCTGTGTCGCCACACTCTTCCGGATTCAGTTTCATTTTAGCGTGACGTTTCGCATCCCATAAACGCTCCCTCGTTGGATGGTTGGAGAATAAAAAGTGTAACGCCACCATCAAGTTGACCAAGGCGCCATGGTATGGGGTTTGTGGAGGAAGTGAGCAAAAACATCATCCAGCAAATAACCCGAGCGAAAGCACTAACATCCATTTCCGTCTACAATTATTCCTCCTTTTTTGTTTCCCATCCATCGAGCTATCTGAGGGACCAAGCCACGCCAACCAAGATCAACCGCAAAAAGGATCGGTCAACAACAAATGAGTGTCTTGTCGTGTCTTCTTGTGTTGCTTCGGATATTATTCTATGTTGTCTATACACTGCGTTTTTTTTTTTGCAGTGATCACCACCCCATCGGTTGTGTGCTAAATTGGCGATCGTAAAACGGGGTGTCCGTTGCTTCACGGAAAATCTTTCCCTCCTTACTTTCGGGGGTGTCTTGTGGTACCACACATGCGCACAGCAAGACAACTTAAGCGGCAAGCACAAGGTGTTGCAGGAGCCGTTGTGCGTTGAGCGCAATATTGAGCAATCTCGGATGTTAGAACCGGGCGCGGAAAGGAAATGATATATATTGCATGATTCACAGCACGATCCGTTGATGGACGGTAGATGAGGGGTTTATAAATTAACATTCCCGAAAGGAACGGGAAAAAAACAAAATGAGTAAATCTATTTTTAACTCTGCCCCAAAACGAACCGCTGGAAGCTGTTGCTGGTGCGTTGCCTAACAAGATGCGTGTTTTAAGCGGATAGGTGAACTCTCGGAGGACATTGGAATGTTTACGCAGTAATGAGTTGCTTTTTCTGCGGAAATTTGCATAATTTTTCAATTCCCATTCTGATTACTTAAACAGTTATTTGTTTCAATCAATGGGAATAGCAAAAGTATTGCATGCATTCGTACACCAAGAAGCAGATCCGGCAGAACGCGACATCCACAACAAAACCTTGAAGCATTAATTAGCAAAATGGTTCAGTCGTCTGTCACCAAACTACACTATACCGGCAGCGTACTCGCCGTGCACCTTTGACGATCGCGCTCTGTCGGTCCACCCGCACGTTCGCGTTGTAGTGCAAACACAAATACTCAATTCGCGATCACGACCCCATTGCCGTACCCTCTCCAGCCGCCTCTAAAACCTAGATGAAATCGTGTCACGTACTACTACTTTAACGTTGTCTCCATGCCTTTTACCTGTTGTATTATTAGCACGGTTAACACTTTATTTGTGCGGGAATAGAGGTAAATGCCGGGCGGTGGAATGTCAAGCAGGGGTGTGTAAAGCACGTGATATTGATTTTACACAAATGGTACACAAGAGGTCTCAAAAGTTCTTTGCAATATACCCATCAAATGACAGCCAGTCTCAGCCATGGAAAAGGTTGCTTGAAAAGAGATGACCTCTAGTCTCTTGAAACATATTCAATATTTAAAACCAATTATAAATTAAATAGAAGTCACATACTAACATTCAACTGACAATCCAAAAATTTTTTAATGTCTACAATAGAGTCAAACTCTGCCAAAATCCCTACTATCCAAAACACGATTGCATACATTTAAGCGAATCTAATGCATGCCAAGTTGCAGCAGAATTTCTTCGAGGTTTATTTCAAATGTTAAACGCCTAGAAATATGCAATCAGTTTTGTATCTCCAGCTGTCTTGCATAAGGATTTTTAGTGATTGTAATTGGGTCAATTGCATATTTCCAATAGTAATCTACTCATGACAAATTGAAATAGAATTACATAGAGGTGTAAAACCATTCGCTAAATAATTTTAATTGGAATACTCCTTTATTCGACACGATAAACTTTTTCTACTCACAAAAACAATGCTTGAGCTTTAAAGTAGACAAATTATTAATCGAAGCCATTATGCACCTTTATAAAGAAGGCTGGGAATATCTGGGATTGTTCCCAGAATGACATCAACACACAAAAAATTACCAGCAAAATTCCGAAACCATAACCCATTCTTGTCAACTAAAGCACTTTTGTGTGTTCAACTTGAAATTGGACGGAAAATACTTGTCAACGCATCATTCTCCAGAAAAAAAAACTTAACCTTGTTTTGTGCCTTTCCGCAACGAATACAACCGCAAACATTGTTATCGTCTTAAAGGGCAACTATTCATGATCTTCATCGTTTACACTTCGGGCCTGTTTGTGAAACACTTTACTCCCTTAATGACACAAGTATTAGATAAATAAATACGAACCAAAAACGGCAGCTACTTCCACACAAAATAAACCCTTTTCAAAACCACCTCCTCCACACGCCATTGACTTGCAAAAGCATCCAACTCCGGGTGGGCTTTGACGGTAAAGTTTCGAAAACAATCGAAAAATTACACCGAAACCGAACGTTTGTCAATATGCTACACCACATCTTGGGTGTTGGGGCGTGTGTATGTGCTCAAGATGCCGCTGAAAAATTAACGCAAACACGGACATTGCCTCACCAACCTTACCCTCTTCCTTACCGTCGACGTCAATCAACCAAGCCAACCGCCGTGTTAAGTTGGAACCGTTTGGTACCCGGGGCCCGACCGTGAAGCAATCGGATCCACGCACGCAAACAACATTCCAACAGAGTCAGTCAGTGTTGCGCCGGGGGGGAGGGAGTTTGCTCATCTTTCCACGATCATTCTGTGCCACAAGTGTCCGTTACTTCACCGATCTGCCTCTCTTTGCCCCTGCCAAATAGAGCATACGCGTAAGGTCGATCCAAACAACGCGAACGGAAAACACATGTGTCTTCGTTCTTCACATGTGCTGGGCGAGGTAAGAAGATATTTTACACCGACGATCGACTTTTTGCTTCCAATAAATGCGCTCAGTTACGTCGACGAGGTCCCAAAGAAGACGAGAAAGAAAATCCCGCCCCATCCTTCTCAAATTAAATTTTCCGCTCTGGATTGCTTTACCCCGGGCTTTCGATGGGAAGATTGGTACCAAATTGCCACCATAATTCAAATTTTCACACTCCATACTTGAGATTGTAGATCGTTTTTCATTCACGCTTTCCAACTCTTTCTAACCCCCCTTCCTGGAGAATTCTGGAACGAAATTCATTATGTCCTCTCCCGACGGTCCAAGGTTTACTGTCTCCAGTGGCAATCAAAATTGGAAACCAACCGAATGGCGTTGAAATTTATCAAATTCCTTTCCAATTTTGGAGCATTCCGATACGCCGGGTTTGGGAAATTGCGGGAAAAGGAAACTAAACGATCAAGCCATCACCACCAAATGCAGTGATTTGGAAAATGTACACACCACAGCGGAAAGTGTAACAAAACAAAGCGAAGTGGAGAAATTACAATGCCCCGTGGCAGAGAACCCTTCTCCCCGTTGTTGACGACAATATTGTCATCGATCCGTGAAAAATCACCCACAACATTGGTGCCGGCCACCGATTTCCCACCCGACTCTGTGACTCCGTTTTCCCTGTCTTTCCCCTTTATTTATGTCTTATTTAACCAAATCTTCTCTCAATGGAGATAATGAGGGTTGTGCACACCGCCAATTCCTCCATTAGGGGTTTGACGCACGCTCCACAGCGGTGGATGAGGGAGAAATAAAAACTCCAACTCCATAAAATGGTCTGGGTTCATCTAATTTACGATGCAATAATACATACTCTCCCCCAACTTCAGCTGACACTTTCCCTCCTCCCTATCTGGGATGTTGATGGGGACTTGTGGAACCGATCGACATTTGGAGAGAGAGAGAGGGAAGGTTGTGGGATGAATGTGGGTTGGTTCTGGTTGACTACTTTCCAGCAGTGGCACGAGACGGTGGTTTTTATTGTTCCCGATCAGTAGGGCGCCACAGGGGAAAATGCGTGGAAAAGCGTGGCACCCAATGCAAAAGATCGATTCTCCTGCCAGTCACCATTCCATCATCATCGACCTCATCGAACCTGAACATGAACGCCAAGCGTCCAAACTAGCGCGCGCACACACACACACCTCAAAATTAACGATGGCAGGAAAATGAACAGAGAAAATGCAATCAACCGCATCAACCACCCACTTTACACTGCCATACCCGGGGCAGCACACATGCTAACCTTTGCCATTTTGTCACTAATATTATTAGCTCTGCTCGCATCATTTTACGGTGCGCTTGTGTGCTTTCATTCCATGGCCATCCCAGTATGGCGTCATCGTTGAAGAACTGGAGTAGACCGTCGACCAGTGTATAATAGAGAGATAAAAGTTGTAATAAAACAAAGCTCTTATCGCGAACATTAGCGACGGGACGGTTTTTAACAACTTGGTCGTTCCTTATGAATAAAACAAAGCGGCGGAAATAAAACAAAATGTTTGTTTTAAGAAGGACTCTATCAGGTATTAAGTGACCCTACCTATTGTGCAGCACGTTAGATTCATAAATTTCTTGCTGGTTGAACACGTCATGAAAATAACACCGGGATATCCAAATTGTTGGATGGAAGATCGGCAAGCTGAGATCTGATGCGAGATCACAGAAAGCGATATTCGGAAGATCCTCCTCTGTCGATCGAATATCGGAACCTTTGTTTTATTTGTCTTTCGTTTTGATTCGATATCGTCAAAATTTAAACCCTAAGCTTCAAGATATTAGACCGAGACTCATCTTCCGAATAAAAAATCGTTGAAAAATGTCAAGCACTGGCCTCAAGCTTCAAGACTAAAGTCAAGCAGATCGTAATAAAAATCCCAATCTAGTTCCTTCAAAGCGCCCAAAAAAGGCAAACAACAATCCCAATGCAGCATGCAAAAATATCGCTGCATCACTGTTTTGTCCTGGTGTCTGCATCCATTCAAACATCCCGCAACGCACGATTTTTTTGGCTCTTTCCCATTTTTTGCAATAAAACTCGATTGTGTTTTTGTTTTCAATTCTGTTCGCGATGCTTCCACCACATCGCGCCACGTACGTGCCTATGGTCTGGCTCTCCTGCTGCTGTGTTTGTCCGAAAGTGATGTAACCAAATCAAATAGTACTCCCCCCGCTGATGACATCATCGTGGCCGACTATAAACATATGTGTGCGAGGCGGCAATCGCGGCACATGTATGGATGCGTCTCTCACTCGTTCTCCACGGCCCGTGTTTCGATTATCTCACCCAATGTCACCGACTACTACTGCTGCTGCTGCTGCTAATACTACTACACCTACTGTCGGTCACTATCATGGCACTGGGGCACCTCAGTAAATGCCGGTCCCGGTGACATTCGTACGAGTACGAGCGAACGAACCAATCGTTCCACGACTTTGAGTTAAAAAACTCCGTACCCTGTTACTTGAGTTCCGTTGCACGACAGAATTAACCGTGCAGTCCGAGGTTATTTCTACTCGAGGTTTCTTCTTTTCCTAAGTTTCTTTCTTTGCATCATTTTTGCGAAAAGAGCTTCGAAGCGCATGAAGCTGACTGCTAACTTTAAAACACCATTTACTTGCTTACAATGCACACGGGGACTATCTGTCATTCACAATCTGTCACTGATTGTTGCTTTGAGAGGTGGGCAACGAATGGGAGCCGCCACGAGACACAACACATAGATCTATCATCAAAACAAGCCGGGATTGTGGTCAGGAAAGCAAACCGGGGCGAAAAAACAGGCATGACGAATCTGACCGACTGACCAACTCTGCCGCAAAACACGACGATGCTGATGATCACCAGCCTAACCCACTGGTCGATCACTGAACAGCGGAGCATGACATTTCCATTCTGTTTCTTTTTTTTCGCTGCGTGCCATCGTCATACTTCTTTTGTGCTGGTTTGCTCGAAAACTACGATCCTCTTTCGCTCTTCTGTATGCGAGAGCTCTATTTGCATACGCAATTCGGAGTGTCGTCATGTACGGAGACACATTTTGCCGTTTTTGTATGCGTGTCAACCATAGCTTTTTTCTGTGGGGTAGATATCACGGTTAGTAAGTGTGTGTGTTGTCCAAAAAAAGGAATTTTAGATTGTAGCAGCAACAAGTTATTTTGTTTGTGCATGTGATCAGTTATGAAGCCTGCTATGTGCAGGTGAATAAGCATCATACACGCATACCTAAAACCTGTCCGTCGATCATCTTTGTACACACAATTATTCTTTTTCCCTGATAATCATCTTCCTCTTTACAGATGGCTGTGTGAGTGCGATCGATTGCATGTTCCATCTAGGGGCGGATGATGACCTCCAGCTGTTGCTCTAACCATTTCAACCCTCTTGGCCACACCGAAATGTTTGATTCATTATGAATATAGCCTCTATGTATACTGTACACAACATCAAATCAACATCATCAACGATCCTCATTCCAATCGGGCGCTACGTAACAAACAACCGGTGTCTCATTTGCGTGCTCTTATCACCTTGACCGTACGACGTTCCCCAAACAGCTTGGACCAATGGAAAGGCGATGGACCTCTCGATCGTCGTAGACACAAGATCACGAGCATCGAAGTCGCAAGACACCCATTCACTTGAGCCTACCAAAGCGTACAAGACCTTTACCCTGGGTTGTCGTGTTGTGACAGACGGCTTGAAAATTGACACAAAACCATGCAGCAGCCATCGTGATATTGTTGCATGCCGAAAAAACAGGTGTCTTAAACTTAAGTCCCGTCCCACCGTAAAGGCGCATTTAAAGATGCAGGGTTCACTAACAACTTAAACGCTTCGAATGAAAATGATAGCTTAGGAAGAGTCGGCAGCTTATCTTAACGTTCAACAAGACAATAGTTTGTAGATAGTTTAACCTGTTTTGCTTCTCCCCCAAAACAACAAGGACAACCTGAAGCCGTTTGCCTTTACCGCGCCGTTCTTTGAGCGGGTGGTGTGGTGCGATAAATGTGCAAACAAAAAGCCTTGATCCATTACAGGCCATTTAGGCAAGCAACGTAGGGGTATATAGATTGCAAACTAGTCAAGAAGAAACTTCCGAAACGAATGAAGGGCATAGGAAAACGGTTGCATGTAACATGCACCCGTAGTCAATTCGTTAGCTAGACCGGCGATACTAGATAAAAGCTGTTACTTTCGATTTTCAAGGGAGTTATGAAAGGCAAACAACCAGCGATAAAAAGCTGATGCATGGAATGTACTGTTATTATGCAACTGCATTATTACACAAGCAGTTAAAAATATGCATTCGATTTGTTATAACAATTTTGCTTATGATTCTGTTCTTTTTGTGTCTCTCTTTTTATTGAATTTGTTTGTTTGTATATTTTATAACAGTCTTTTATACAAAAAATGCATAACTAAATCTAACATCAACGTTGAAAGCAGGCGTTCAAAAAAAAACAAATAAATATCAATATTCTTAATTGTAAAAATTTTAAAGTGATAAGAACTTGAATTTCTATACTAAAATAGATCACATAATCATCAAAACGTATGTTTAAAACAAAAAGCATTAGTACACTACAATAGAAATGTAATAAATACACCAAATCCAATTAATATGATCTAAAAAAATACAAGATACAAGTGCAACAATAATTCAAAATAAGTATTCACCCGCAAACAAGCAAATAACAAAACTCGTACAACATAATCAGCTGACTGATTTCCCAAGAGGGTAAGTACTCTCAAACAAACAATCAACAAAACGAGAGAAAAATTGGGGAAAATAATTGCAGGTGCAGCTCATCGCATCGTTACCCTTTATGGCTTTTTTGGCATTACAAGGTGCAATTATAATAAATTTTTTGCACGTAATAAACAAACAACCAAACAACGAAAACACTCCTCGATCGATCGTTAGGGATGAATAACAGTGATGGCGGAAAAGAAATGGCCTCAATCTAATGCATCGCAGACACGTGTAGAGTGAATTGTTCGCTCCGTTTTCTCACACACGGCAGACGGTTCCTTTCGAAAACAGGGAAGGGTGTAATACACATCTTATTACACTCGGCACCGGAAGCATCGAACGAGGCAGGAGCAAAAAGTATCATTCGTTTTCTGGACCCACTGAAGTGCTTGCATGTGTGCTGTCACCAAGCATGGTAAGTGGGGATTCGTCTGACAGCTGAAAACAGAACGTACGGAATTCGCTTCCCACTATTAAACCTAACAACCCCATTGAAGAAATCTCTTTCCGAGCGATACAGAGGAAGCAATGGCCGAGAGCATGAAATTAACTAAAGGGAGAAACTTCCAATTTTGGGAATTCGATTCGACGCAGCAGTAAGTAGGTCCCCAGTACTTAATAGAAATTTTTCCCTTCCCCAACACAGTCCCCTGTGGGCACTGAAACCCCCGGTCTTCAATCCACCAACGGGCATAAAAATAGGAACGTCAAGCAAAAACCCTCCAACACTTCATCAGCGGTCAAACTTCATTCCGGCAACGCCGTTAACGAGCGTCAATTAAAGGCAGATCCGGCCCCGGCCCAATAGAAACGCAACCGGCAACAAAACCCTAAACCAACCCAACGACACACACGGGCACGGAAAAACGCACCCGAAATTCGGTATGCAGTTGAGGGAATGTTCGCTACTCTACCACGAAATCTACCACGAAACAGTACAACGGTAGGCGTAAGTAGAGTAAGAATGGGGTTTGCACAAGTCGGTCAATCGTTAAAGCACGGCCCGACGAGAGCCCGGGGCAGCACCCCGAAAAAGTCCATCAATTTGAGAGAGGTGGTAGCCTGCGAAGTGAGCCGGCAGACAGACCCAGAGACAAGTGCGTACGGTCTGTTGAGGATTTATCCCTTCGTTTCGGGAGTTGTCTTGACGGCGCCTGACCATCGTCTTGGGTCATAGGTGCAACCCGGTGCCAGAAATATGGGCGAACTCGAAGAAAGAAGGAAGGGAATTGGTTTTTAGGTCTAATTTCGTTCCGACGGCTTCATGGAACAGCCATCGACGGATCTTTCCACTTTATGCGTGTGCATTAGCGAGCTAGCGGTGTAGTACACAACAATCTCTTTCGGTGGATGGACTTTTCCTTCATTTCCTTTTCGCATCATGTTGCGGTATGAGAGACCTAACCCTTTAGAGTCTAAGGGTCTTCCGTTTGGTTATCTTTCGTTCATTTTCTAGCGTCTAGAACGCACATCAGTAGAAGCTAAAAATAGAATTAAAATTTGTTGCAAATTACTTACAATATTTCTAGCAATTTTTCTTTCCTTTGAAGCTTGTTTCATCTTATAGTAAAAATTGTTTAAAAAAATACAGCACCGTTTAAGGGTTATCTGAAGAGTTTTTCCTTGAGTCTCTTTCTACGGCCAGCGTCTTGGCGCCTCCATACAATGCCCTTCTTCTTATCTTACTTCAGTATCACATGAAAAAGGGCAAACCAGCGTACCTGGAGAGAAGCAGTTGAAGAACAGTTGAAGCACAATCTGAACAACCTTTTCAGTGCGATCAGCCAGCACACCAACCCATTGATGAGCGCTCTGCCCCTCTCGAAGGTATAAGAAATATCACGATCATCACCACAGTGTGCATACAATGTGTACTTGCGAAAGGTGAGAAAGTCGAGAAAATCATTGCCATTTGAGGGCAATTATCACATTGTAGCTGTGTAAGAGAAGATGATGGCTTTCGCCATGCTTCGAATTTCCCTTGCCGAGTCTCCCTCTTGCTCTCTCACTTTGTCAAGACTTTCCATTTTTGCAATACTTTTGTCGCCTTTATGTACACTTACAGACACTTTTTTAAAGTTACAAAAACTTGCTAAATAAAAGCTTTTTGAAAAGAGCGAAAATCCCCACCACAATGCTGAGACTCCAAAAACCCAATAGTATTGGACCTGTTTGGGGAATTGACACAAAAACAAAAGTGAAACGCCTCTAATGAGTTTCGCAACTAGTGTTTAGTAAAGGATTGTTAATTGAGTTCAAAATACATCAAATAACCTACACCACGATAGAATGAGCGAAATCGGAAGTAGTACGATAGTAATCTGCAGCGTGCCACTGTCTCTTCGAGGGTGGACTAATTGTACCGAAAATTGGGCAACACGGCAGCACCGAAGAATTAGGCTTTTTAAATAAAACAACATAGTTAAGCTATAATGCTCCCCTTCTGAAAAGGGTTAAAAAGACTCCCACAACCCTTATGGGTTTGTTAATAACAATGGGGATGTACAAAACAAATCATACACACACACACACAAACAAGTGAGCAACGTCAGCAGCGAGACACATAAAAAATTAGGGACAAAACTTCATCAATCAACTTCCATCGCTGCGCTGACGTGGTGTTGTGTGCGTCCATCGTTTTTTTTTTCTTTCGTTGGCTGTGTTTAATGATCGCCCAAGGGAGAAGAAGGTTCCGGTTCGGTGGTGGAGGACGAGTGCGTACGACGCTAAAGGGGGCTTTGTTTTGCACCTGGCAGAAGAACCGTGATACAAGAAGGAAAGGTTTGGCGGGGTCATTGGAAGGTTTTGTGCCTGCTCTCCCCGCCACACACACACACACACGCGCGGCGGAATAAATGTTTGTATTTTTATGCTCTAGTTGTTGACAGTAAATTGGAACAGCAGAGCAGTGCAGAAAGGTGTTGAGTTTGTGCTTTTTTGTGTGTGTCTGTCTGTTTAATTTACATTCACCTGTAAAAAAAACGCAACAAAAACTAACATTTGCATCAATTGCAGAAAGATGATACGCGGCGTAATGATGGATCGTTCGGGTGGTTTGAACAGTTTGGTCGAAATTCCTTTTTAAACCCATTTTACCGTTGTTAAACCCCGCTCGTGACTGGTAGGATCATATTTCAGTTGCATGGGGAAATGGATCAGTTTAGTGAATTTCTTCAACAAAAAAAAAGCTGTTTTAGTCATCAGGCAACCTAATTTTAGATGGTACACTCACTGTCAGATGATCTGTAGTTGGAGTGAGGTCAGTGAGCAACGAATTGTAGAAAATCATAATAACTATGCGTCATAATGAAGCACGTCAATCTTGTACCATCAGCAAGAGCGTAGTCTATTGGATTCTTAGATTTCTATTTTTTTTTTAACTTCTACTTTGAGAGTTAAATGAAACTTTAAATCAATCAACATGGATTCTGGATAGTATGTCCTGCCTGAATACTACGCACTCTCTATGAACAAAACAGTTCATAATATACTACGTCAATATCGTCCCACCAACTATGGAACTATGGAACCAACTGCGGAAAACTAGTCACCTAAGGTCACTAAATCCATTACTTTCTTCGGTGGATTTTCTTTCGATTTCATAATCTTGGCCTCCACATTCTTGTAAACCCAATTCTGTCCTTTAACAATCAGTTCAACGAACAGCTAGAGGCTCCACTGTCAGATGATATCATGCTACTGCCACCTAGCATTGAGGATACACGACAGGCTATCAATCGGATAAAAGATAACAAGGCACCAGTACGGTACACCTGGAACTAAGCAAAAATGGAGGTACCGCACTCCAAACAGGAAATCAAATTATTGCTGATGTATGGGATATCGAAGCGATGCCTTGTGATTGGAATCTCGATATCATTTACCCCATATACAAGAAGGTAAATATACAAGAAGGGAGATAGGCTAGGGTACAGCAACTACAGAAGTATTACGGTGTTGAATACCGCCTACAAGATTCTCTCTCTAATAATACAAGATAGACTTGTCCCACACGTCGAAGAGATAGTTGGAAACTATCAGAGAGGATTCCGAAACGGAAAATCAACCACTGACCACATATTCACCATGCGGTAAATCTTGGAGAAGATGGCAAAGCAGCAGCTACGTTCCTATCATCTCTTCATTGATTTTAAAGCCGCATATGCTAGCATAGCCAGGGTGAAACTATACGACGCAATGAGCTCATTTCCCGGCCAAGCTTACCAGACTTGTACGAATGACAAGGATCAACATGACATGCCAGGTAAAAGTGGATGGAATACTCTCCCGCTTGCGCCAGGGAGACGGTTTCGCTTATCCTCTATTCAATCTGGCGCTAGAGAGAGCCATCCGAGATTCGGAGGTGGAAACTTCGGGGACCTGGTAAAGTTATAGCGCCTGATATGTAAGTAAGTATTCTGTCCTAAGTAAAAGACTAGTAAGCAACACATATACCCTTAAAATGCGCTTAGTGTACGTTTCTAAATTTCTTGGAATCTTTGTGATTCACAAACCACCATAAAAGAACCAAATAGCAATAACCAATCAATCTGGTTCCATCACACTTACTTTGGCCCTGCTTTTAACTAATTGAATCTCCATTATAGAGTCAACGTTTCACATGGTTCCTCTCCTCCGAAACACCAACACCGCAACAAAACAACAGCCCCAGGCACTCATACAGTGTTAAGCTAAAAACGCTACTAAGGGCTAATGAACCTTACCCGTAAGTATATGGGGGATGGGAGCAAAGGGCCAACCGGGTCCGGGTGCAACTTCCTATCTTTATTTCTCCCGCATTATCTATCTCTATCGCGCGCCGCTCTATCACATCTTCCATGTGTGCTCCAGTTTACTGTTGATTGTTTATTGCCATCTCTTAAAGCCGGCCCAGTGACGGCCTGCCTCGGCGGGATACCGATACAGCTGCTCCATCAAAAGCGGACATCATCACCGGCCACCGGTAAAATCTGCCAAACCATCGGTGGCGGGCCCTTTTGTGGCTGTGGGTACAGAAAAAAGGCCCTCTCCGACTTCCCCGACTTGCGACAGATGGATGGATTGCCATTTCCTGTCTTGTGGACAGGCCGACGATGATGATGATGATGCACGCAGGACAGCGTGTTTCGCTGACATAAGCGCACATACATACATTCCTTTCCCCGGACTGAAACGAACGACGGATCGACGGAGCACAGAGAGAGAGAGAGAGAGAACAAGAGAGTGTGTGTGTCTGTGTGGCATGAAAATTTGCCAAAGAGAAAATTGCATCATCGGGAAAATGTCTCACGGCGACTAGTTTATCGTCTTTCTCTTCCGTCTGCGACATATAAAGATGGAAAACCGCATCGAGATTGTTATGGCTTGTGACAAGTGTCGCCAGATTGATACCCCCCTAAAAAACCCCCCTCCTTCTTCTTTATCACCATTTACCCCCCGAATGCATCCACGATGGAATGTACCATGTCTGCGCGTGTTGCTGTTTGAGAAAGGCAAGCGCGGCACGATCTATCACATCATCGTCTATTTTCGAACCTCACGATCACGGGAGAAGGTACACCGTGCGGATACACCGACGAGAGATGTTGGTGAGATGTGACGTTTTTTGTCGTTTGGTAAACACGCTGAATAAATTCGAACCCACTCTGCCACTTTTCCGATCAATCTTTTCCTCTGCCGGCAATTCACTTACCCCCCGGTAAGAGACGACAGTTCAAGTGAACTGCGAACGAACGGTGCGCAGAACGGATGATAGTATTTTTCGACAGTTTTCTCGAATCTTTTGGCCCAACACAGCCGTAAACACGTAAACCACATCTAACAAGTCATGTTGGAGGGTATTCGCAATCGCAATCTACGTGACGTCAATTTCAAGGCCCACCACGTCAAAGGGGAGTTTGGGGATGCGTGTGATGAGCTTGTGCACATCCTCTCCATGCAAAACGGCTAGATGGGGTATAATCGGTCTCATCCTGTGGTTTTCTCGTCATCTCGTCAAGTGTTTTGAAGCATATCCCCACTCAGCACGGGGGTCCCACTGGCAAATCCAAGCGGTGATGCTGATGTGCTGCGTTTATGGAAGTGTACACATTCATAGCCGAGTGTTCGTTTAGCGGTGCGGACCGGATCATTTGCCACGGTCTCCTTTACACGCAGAGTGTGTGATCTTGTTAATTTAACAGTATATTTTTACAGTATCTCTTGTGCACTCGATTCTGAACTCTTCCATACACAAGATATTAAAGCTCTCCCTGTCTATGACTATCTCCAGTGGAGGCATTTCTACAATCTATTGTAGGAAAACTTCATTCATGAGTTTGCTAAGACACCTGCTGATCTAATCAACGAGTTTATAGTACACAGATAAGATAGAAATGGACATTGAATTTTCGTGTATGGTCACGAGCGTTGTAGAAAATCTAGTTGTAGAAATTGAAGAATTCAACTGCGGAATGCTCTGTATCATTCGTTTTGATAATTTGATAATTTGAAGTAAAGTCTCCTAAACATTGGTGTCGTATTGCAGATTAAGACAGTTACAAAAGTTAACTATTAATTATTTGAACGCAGCGCTGGAAGTAGCAAAGCTAGTGTTAACTATTGCTCAATATTTCCTTTTGTACAAAATACAAGCAATTTTGGGAGAGCTTATGTTAACTTTCTACAATATTTCTGAGTAGACGAGAAGACTAGGTTGACAGCTACTATATTAGGTCCACTGTCACACTTTCCATTTCCTTTTGAAGGAATTGAAGGGGAGCTTCGTTTCGTTCATTGGTTCGAAATTGGTTCCTTTCCATTTCGAAAAAAATGAATTTTCACATTACTACTTCTTACTCTTCAGCTTAGCGATAAGAGTAGGCCATCTGAGACTATCTTCTATAAATTAACACACATCCTGATGGAGATTGAGGTTCTTGCTTGTAACAGATGATATATGATACCTTTTACGGGGATGATATACAGATATGTGTTAGCACCTGCCAAATCCTTTAAAACTTCGACAATAAGATCGATGTTGGCTTATGCACAAGGCTGATGGTTACTTTCTACAGGCTGAAGAAACATGTTCACCCTAAACTCCGATCGCGATTCATTCCAGCTGGGAATCCTAGCACTAATATACGGTTTTGACTCATGGACAAACGGTCCAGAAATGACGAAAACCTGTTAGCCACATTCAAGTGCACAGCGAATCATTCGAATTCAAATGATCCAAACATAAAATTATGAAACGCAAAGCTTAATACACCTGTTCATTCATGAGAATATGCATTCCACCTCACTAGAATGTCCCCGGGTCCAATTTAAAAAAACCCGTTATCACAAAAGGTTTAGTCATAACGCGCTCGATGTGAATGGTATTTGAAGACGTCGATCGAACAAAGCCTAAAAGGAATAAAGCAAAAAGAAAGTGCAACTGTTCCCTAACGCTGCTGGAAGGTAAGGTTGGTGAAGACGATCGAGAATGGCGTTTTTCACCCTTCTACTAACATCATGCACCCTTCGTCTTCTTGCGGATTCACCAAGCGGGCGAGACATCCGGGAACCGAACCCCGGGGGTAGTTTTCATACCATATTTCCGCATTTTCACATTCGGCACGTCCCAGGACCGGTAGTATGGAAAAATCGATAATAGAACCCTCCTCGGGTAGACTTCCAACAGTCTCGTGCCTACTTTTTCCTTTAATTCCGTTTTCTCCTCCATACATTCTTCCCGCGACGCCCGTCTACGGTCGTCGATTACATTCGTCCAACAGTAAACCGCGGTTATTGGAGGCTTGATTTGATTCGCCTCTTCTAACTCACACACCTCCGTGAACCATGTGAGAGCGCGCAGTAAAGTGAGAAGTTTGATTGGAAGGTTTGCTCAGGAAACGGCAGTAACCAACCGAGTGCTCTAAACGATTTAGCTAACGAATATGCCTGTGTGTGTGCACCGGTGTACTGTTTTCCTGTTTTTCATTCTGCACACACACACAGGTACATGGAAAATCTCCCAACAAGCATAGAAACGTACACATTTTCCAGATTCCACCACGAAAGCCGGCCGACGACATGAGGGGTTTTGGTGCCTTTGCTCCACCACCGATGGGGTAGAGAAATATTTTCTCACCCAACACGGGAAAGCAACAACAGTCACAGAAAGAACATCGCGAGAAGAGGGCATCGCATCGCACGCACTATTTATAATTAGAATCCCCGTTACCGAGGGATCTCGCCGGAGGACTACGCCCCGAAAATAAAACATCCCACATTAGATAGACTTGTAACAAACCAACGGGGAGCGGGTGTGCGGTTGGTAGGGAACGATGTTTTTCTTTTATACACTGTTTTATCTTTACGTGATTCCCATTTACCGGGGAGGGAAGAATTTGGATTTGTTTCGATGGAAATCTTACTGCATCGCCGACGAGATGCAGCAGCGTTAAGCAAGTTCTCCGGTGCAGTAGGCCGTAAGAAAATGCACGTTTTTCTTTTTACGCTGCCATCTCCCTTTGCTTTTCTCCATTTGCCTCAAATCCGGCACAAAAACGGCACGTGCGCTGGTAGACACGTTGGCTGTAGCGACAGTGGTGTGGCATAATGTGCGCACTTTTCCACAGGACATTCCACAAACAGTTGTATTTTCTTCTGTCCTACGCAGTTTTCTTCAACCGGGAACGTTCAAAGCCGAACCAGCAGAGATGACCTTTTCCTTCGACATTTTAAAAGGCATACGATAAAGCGGATGTGTTTTTCACCTACAAGATAAAACTGTTAAATATTGTTATATACATGTGTATATGTATGTAAAAAATATTCGTAACACATAGCAACAGGCAAAAATACTCAACCGTACAAACTCAGTGCTTGCTTTTCTCCATCTTGTTAGCTGAAATGTTAAGAACATTTTCACGCATTTTCTCATCACCGATTTTCTCCTACCTACACGCACACCATGAACCAAGGAAAACTTCACCAAGTGGTGGTAGTGATTGAATGTGTGTGTGTGTTTGTGTATTGGTGTCATTTCATTTTCCCCTTGGAAATCGTGTAAACCCGGAGCACAGGTTTTTATCCTTCGGATGACCGTTTTCCATCCCTTCGATTTTTTTTTTCATTCCGTTCTCTTCATTCACACACCACCACCCCCTTTTTAGGTGAAGAAACACACACATGCAAGATCCCTTTTTGACAGACGGCACGGCGTTTCCTTCTCGGCATTTACTTCGCACACTTTTCCCGCATTCTATCTCGATTTTTCTCCCTTAATCCAGCCACAAACTACCCGCCCCACAAATACACTTACCCATTTTGTTTGATTTTTCCTCTATTCTGCTTTTGACTTTCGGGGCTGTTCCTGGTGTAGCTGTAGCTTTTTTTTTGCTTTTCTTTGATTCACTCTTCCCCTTTCGTCGGGAATTACGTTCCGGTGTATGTAAGGGGTTCTATTGCTTTCGGGAGACGGATCTACCCGCTTTATGCTGGATCACGACGACGGGATTATTGCCCCGGCCCGCTTCGATTAACACCTCTTGTTGTTCTGCTTTACGTTTCACTGTTTTGCCTTTCGATGCCTGCTACGATGATGGGAGAAAAAAGGCTAAATTACAAAAAAAAAACTCTTTGCACACACTTTGGGGTTTTTTCTCCTTCTTTCCCTCCGAAAGGACAGAGACAAGCTAACAGCAACACTAATGCTTTCCTGACTCTCCCCTGTTTCGTACGGTGTACGCAAAGACGCCACAAATCTTCCTGCACTTGCAATTTGCGTATTAGCGCTTATAAAGAAATATAAAAACGAATGCACTTGTATGACTTTTTTCAGGTTACTTTTTTGGTATTCTTTTTCGCTTCCTTTCTCACGCACGCTTTTCTGGTCGGTTTTTGCTTCAAATCACGCGAAAAAGGCACACATCAACCAAGAGGAACATCTCTTCTACTTTGCGCACACCAATTGTCGGCGCATCTCATGTACACACACACACGCACACTTGTACGCAATGCCGCACCGCAACCATACACACACGTAGCCACAGACACACACAGACTCACACTCCGTAATGTGAGGAGGAAAATTGGCGAAAATTTTCCTCACACTTTTTCCCACTGCAAAACTATTCTGAGGTGCGAAAAAATGACCCATTGAATCCGTACGCCCGGTTTCCGTTGTGCTTGTGGGGCAATAAATTTAAACTCCTGGCGATAACAGCTCCCTGTTATTGGATGATAAGCTTTACATAGTACCGCGCCACATACTCAGCCGGTATGAGTTTTTCTTGAGAGCGTTTCGAAGAAAATTAAACTACCACAGAAACGCCACACGTTTCAATCAATGAACACGGGGTAGCGTGTGGGATCGTTTTGGGGGGAGAAGGAACACCGCAATTACCGTTAAACACTGCCTCCCCTCCCACTTGCCTTTGCCCAATTCACACAATTACACTGAAAGAACGACCGACGAAGACGGTTTGATTGAGAAGAAGCTTAAGCTAGCAGCAGCGCTTTTCTCGTACCGCCTGCAACGAACCACACACAAAACAATTGTGTTGATGCTCGAGCCCAGAGCAAACTGCGGCCCGTTGATGTTTAGCGGGCGATACACTGCCGATGGAACGGTGACGGCAGTCAAACGAAAAACAAAAAATTAGTACTAAAAACGAAATAGAACACGTAGAAGTAGATTAGTGGTAAATATTGCAAGCTAATGTGTATTTGGAACATAATTCGATGCCTAGAATATTTTTAATACCCATGTGGAATGTAAAACAACGGTGCAAAACTACGGATTTGAGAAAAACGCAAACGGAGTCTATCGCCTACCTAGGGAATGACATTTACGACGTAGCAAAAGATCAAGTTTTAGAAGATTTTGAGAATATTTCATTCATTTATTACTAGCGAATCATTTTATTAGCTTTTTAAAACCACAATAAGCTATATCTTTAGCTTTACTTCAAAACTCTTTCCACAATAATTAAAATTTCATCAAAATAGAAAAATTTATCCTTCGGAAATGTCATGGGCTTGCTTGAAAATAAAACTCACCCATCTGTTTGCTTGATTTGTACTAAAAACTGCCACATCCGCCCATATGTCATCCGCTGTCTGTCTATTCGCGTCTTCAACTGGAAATCAATCCAACCAGCGAGTCTTTCCGATCTTGTCAGCCAACACAAGAGGTGAGTTTCTCGGTGCGGCTCGCGGTGCTAACTGGTAAAATGAGCAGCAAATTAAATTTTCCCAAGTTCTTTGCTTATCGAAAATGGAGCTGATGGTGTAAGCAAGAGTTTTGTTCTTGGTTCAGTATTGTGCAAGCGCATTAAACGTGTCTAGTGGTGATGCAAAGTTTTCGAGGCATGCACCACACGTGGAATCGACTGCGCCATCTTTGATGCTGAATGTACCCGTGTGCAGCGGCTGCTTAGTGCTTTGTGAAATAAAATGTTCTAATGTTTGTGAATGTTGTTTTATCGTTCCAGAAGCTTGTATCATGGCCTCGTCGCACCTTAGCTGGTTGATCATCCGCGATCATCATGCTTACCTGATGAAGCAGAAGAACATCCGGAAGCCGTTCAGCACGGTAAGTTTCACACCACCCCCAGACCGGTTGTATACTTTAAGGGGAAACATCTTACAAACCAGCAAGCGCAAACGCGTTTCATTTGTGGTTCTCTTCGTATGATGATTTATCTACCAAGATCTCTGAATGCTCAATACACAGCTTGGGCACTGATTTCACATTTGCTACTTCTGATGTAAACGAAGAAAGAACGCAAGGAATTAAAAAAAACATCCTTGATGTGGAACCACGTGCGACGAGGTGGAGGACACCACCGTGTGCCAATGCGTGTGTGGAAGATGTTTCAACTTAGAAACGAATACACGACGTTAATATGATGTTAATATAGGTTCTCATTCTCACCAGAACCACCCAACTTCTTTGTAGGAGCCCGGCAATCTGACCAACTTGAGCTCGTACCGCTACAGTGGGCTGGTCCACAACAAGACCATCACCATTACGCCGGCTGAGAAGAAGGGCATCAACTTCGTGTACAAGCGCGCAAAGATGGCTGTGAGTATGCTGAATTTTTAAATAAGCTTTCTG
The DNA here is from genome assembly GCA_002091835.1 of Anopheles maculatus. Classification (NCBI taxonomy): domain Eukaryota; kingdom Metazoa; phylum Arthropoda; class Insecta; order Diptera; family Culicidae; genus Anopheles; species Anopheles maculatus. The sequence continues at coordinate 37,259 of KZ061661.1, forward strand.
CACAGAACGATTCATAGTTTGGTCATTATGTTTTACGTGAGGAATGTGTTTCACAGAGCTTGCTGACGACTACGTCCACTACCCTATTTCTGATAAAACATAATTCAAACTATGATTCGAGTCAGGCAAAAATTATACTTCTACCAGTGCGTTGCGATCATTCAGCTAATATATGTTTGCTTCCATTTTCTCTACGCTGCTTTCAGAACAAGCCAGCCAAGGCGCCAGTTAAGGTGACCCTGAAGCAGGGACCGCGTCGTACACTGAAGAAGATTTCCAACACGATCAAGGCCAGCAAATACCGGTCAGATCTGCGACAGGCCGCTCTTCGCCGTGCCAGTGCGATCCTGCGCTCGCAGCGTCCCAAGAAGCCCAGGAAGGGTAAGGCTGGAGCTGCTCCGGCCGCCGCTGCTGCCGCTGCTACTACCGCTGCGGCTCCCAAGAAGGCCGAGTAAGGTACTCGGGAAGGACTCTTGTTCTGTTTGAGCACTGAAGGGGACGTCCAATCTGGGGAAATGATTAAAATAAAACCACATCCAAACTAAAACGCCATGATGTTTTCAGTTATAGTTTATTACTGAATGAGAAACAATAATTTATGGTACATTTGTATTGCAATTCATAAAAATGATTACGAATACCCCAACGAAGGCGCTTGAATGATGATGGTTCAGATACGGACAGTTCTGGTAGTACTAATACTTCAGCGGTAAGCAGCTTTGGTCAGTTTCTAATATCCATAAAACTAGAAGACAGTCATTGAACAAATGCCAGGAGACGAACTCTAGAGCATGGCCCCAAAACTACCGCCAAAGTTTTCGAGATTAGTCTCCGCATTGCTGATTTCAAATAATTCGTCCAGCAATCAATGAAACCAAGTTTTACCTATTCAATAGTGTACGAAGTTTCATTTATTTATATGTTGAGTGGTTCTTACTTAAATGATTCACTTTATTACGCAGTACAAAAGGTGGAACAGCCACCAATTTTATCGCTGACTCGTGTCTCGCGGTCGGTACGGAATGCCACGATTCTTCATCTCCCTAATAATACTGTTCGGAAGCCGTCCAGATACGGAGATTGCGTAGATTCCTTTTGTGAAGCGACCTGCAAAAGAAAAACCATTGCACGCACATTTCAGTGAAACTGTACTGTAATATCTGAATGCATAAGCAGGTACATACTTATTCGTTGCCACTTGCAAACCCAGCTATCGTCCGGACTCATAACCGCTATCATTCTAGAGCATATGATAAAAGGGATGGTTGGTAATGGTTGCGCAGAAGATTTGTCAATATTCATTCTCACCCATCAAAATTATTGCTGGTACAATCGTAAACCTGTTCCCGGTTGTTTTTCATCCGTAGGAAGTCTTCGCAGTTATCACAGCCATCCGTTTCGAACTGATCGAATGACTGCAACATTACAGACAGAACAAACCGATCGGATGGTTAATCTCGACCACAAATGTGCCACAGTGCTTAACCTACCTTTATCAATGAACACACCAAGCAAGCTCGCAACGCTCGGAGATCTTTTGGAATTGAATCGAAGGCCATTATTTGCGAATTTTAAGCTAAAACTCCAGAAAATAAACTCGCATCCGGCAGTGAATCGCGTCCTTCGTCCGTGTTTTTCCAAAGACTGCGTTGTTTATGTTGACGCTTCTACTGTTTGACGTTTCCCAGTTGACGTTTCAACACGGGCTTTTCGTTGACGCACGTCGTTTGCTGCAGGCTTTTTTACGCAGGACGCCGGGCAGCATAAAATAAACAAATTTTGCTAGCTACACTAAAAATGATCGACATTGGCCGCTGCTACTATACTACGATCCACTCCCAAACACTTTCCACCGATGGACGCTTCCTGTTTTGTGGTAGCAATTTCGGTGAAATATTTGTGTTCAGGTAAGTGGCGTTCATGCGAAACCCATCTTTGCTTCACAAACTTCTTCTCTCATCGTTGTATGATTGCTTGCAGTGTGGAACGGATAACGGCCTCTAGCAATGGAACGGAAGCAACACCGATGGAACTGGACAAACTGCCCACCATGCCCGTGCAAACACTACCCGTTACCGACCGGTGTCCAATATACAGCTTGGCATTTCATAAAGACTTCTTGATCGTGGGCCTGAACGGTGAAATATGCGGCTTTCAGTGGTCCAGCAAATCGGGTTCGATTGGGAAGAAAGCGTGGACTGTGAAATTGCCTGCCCCACCGGAGAGTGCAGACATGAGCGAAGTTAACTATATGTGGTTAAGCAGTGGGGACGATCGGCTGTATGCCGGCTGTGGCGATAATGTACTGTACGCCGTTTCGCTCGAGGATGGAAAGGTTTGCCGTGAGTTTCACGGGCACACGGACTACATACACTGCGTCAGCGGATGGTAAGAATTTTGAGGATTTTTATCCACTGTCTCGAAACCATTATCTATCCTTTCTTTCTCTTTACAGTTCTAACAAACTGGCAACCGCTTCCGAGGATGGTTCGATATTGCTTTGGGACTGCCGACAAAAAAATTCCTACGCCAAAATCGAACCTCACAAGAAAACTGCCCTGCAGCGTTCCGAATTTGGCCGCTGGCAGGGTACCGTCGCCATGACGGAAGATTGGCTTGTGTGTGGCGGTGGACCGCGCTTTTCACTGTGGCATTTACGCTCGCTCGACTGTACGGCCGATTTCGATTTTCCCGACCGGGTGCACGTATCCGGGTTTGTTGATGATCTTATTTACGCCGGTGGCGATTGCCGGAAGTTTTATCAGTACAATTTTAACGGTGATGTAACGGCCGAAATCCCGACCTCGGGCTCATCGGTGTACAGTGTGGCACTGCAGACGGAACCGTACCGGTTTCTTTCGATTGCTGGCGCTTCAGCACAGGTCGATGTGTGTACGAACTTTTCCTACCGCGATATCATTTTGAACACGTACGTAAAACCTAGATAAGCACTAATGTCGTGTCCTAAGGTACGATGGGTGACGAGATTGTTTAGTTGTATCTGTTTATTTTCAAACGAAAGACGTATAATGTACAAAACACGCGAATTGTAGGGCGTGCAGCAGGAAAACTAAATAAACTAATCGAAAAAGTCACTCGATTCCGGATTGCTGTGGTGTATGTTGTTGTTGTTGTTGTTCAGGAAGCAATAAATGAGTTCGAACTGGCTTCTATATACACGGCGCAGACAAGTCAAGTGGTGGGCAAGCTGTAGTTCGGTTGTACTGTAAGCTGGATGGGTCCAGTTTAGCTAATATCCATGTACCGAGAATTATTTTGAGGCCTAGGACGAACTATAAGCTTGCCCGTTTCGTCACACGACATGTTAAACTCGGCTAACACATTTTTCGTGCGCGATGTTATGATTTGTGGGGCAATAACGAGTTTATGAATACCGAACATGAAAAGGATAACTGCAAAGAACGAAACAACTTATTATAATGTACTTCGGAGCAATCGGTGTACATCGGTGCTTCGGACTTACGCAGGATGATGGTAGATATGGTGAAAATTGAGTGGTTCAGCAACGATTCCACCAACGGTACGATCGATGTGCGTGGATCAGTTAGCCAGTAAAACGCGCCGATGAAAGTTACCAACGAAGTTATACCTAGAAGCACTGTATTGGACCAACAAAACAGACCTATTGATTATGCTTTTCCGACTCGATTAAGAAAACTAATACTTACACCTCCACCTTAGTGTCGGTGGCTGCAGGCAGGCAATCACTTCCGTCAGCCTTCTCTCGAATGCTTTTAAATCTGCAATGATTCAAAGGGTCGTAAAAATAGCGGTCAACCAATCTGCGAACCAAATCTTAGCTAAATCAACTCCCGAAACTTACCCTCACAAGCGGACGTTTCCGAGGGAGACATTTTGGGGCGATTACGGCGAGCAATTGTGAATCCGATGACTAATACCTTGCGGTACTGCTACGTGCTTACACTAAATGGATACTACACTAAACTTCTTAAGCCCTAGGCATATTTGGTGTAAAGAATACAGTGTTTTTTCTCGCACAACGATAAAGCGGGGCCTTTTTGTGTTGATGCGAAAAGACGATGCGCGAGAGCAAGCAAAAAACAAAACAACAAATTTGCTTTGGCACAGTGGGAGGTTCTGTTTTGTCACATCAAAACACTAATTTGCTTTTACATTGCGAATAAAACGCTGCTGGTGGCGAATTACGAAAGAATTACGTCCGCCATCGAAAGGGAAAGCTGTAATCTTGCGCGATAATCTCTTTACGATGGATATTTTTAATTTATAATTTAATTTTGATGCCTTGTGTATCCACCTACATGGAGCCGCTTTGACATGAGAAAGCTCAAAACACAGCCCCTTTCGTAGAACTGTCAAATAGAGCCAGACCTAGCAGAAAATTAAAATTTCTTTGCATTTTTATCATCCTCTACTTGTGATTGTTTAGCAAAACGAAAGTATTGCCTTTGCCTTACCACAATTAACAGTATCATTGTCATGCCCGCTTGTTGAAGTGATAAAACAATCCATCTGCCATTTGCTGGCTGCTTAGGTTTTTGATTCCGAATGAACAACATGTACACTCCGTGGAAGCTACTGATTTCTCTGTTCCGTGAGTATGCACGCAGCGAAATCAAAATCGATTCGTTTGATTTATGTCTGGTAGTTTAATTAAATTATGTTTTCGCGTTTCTAGTTTGCATAACGCTGGCCAACAGTTCCCGGGTGCTAGAGCTAAGCGATCGATTTTTGGACGTTCGAAATGAGGGTCAATGGTTCGTGATGTTTTATGCGCCTTGGTGCGCTCACTGCAAAAAACTTGAACCGGTGTGGGCGCTCGTTGCTCAGGCTCTGTACAACACGAACATACGTGTTGGACGGGTTGACTGCACACGCTTCACGGCCGTAGCACAGCATTTTAAGGTTAATGCATACCCAACGATAATTTTGTAAGTACCTCCAAAGGAAAGCCACACCCAGTAGTGGCACCGTGCAATGAATTTGGCATTAATATGTCTTCCACAAAACTATTTCAGCGTTAAAGGACCTTACGATTACGTGTACAACGGAGAGCGTTCCAAGGAAGAGTTGATTCACTTTGTCAATCGGATGTCCGGTCCGCCGGTTCAACTGGTAACGCGAGCGGACAGCATCGACATACTGAAGTCGAACAACCCCATCTTTTTCACCTACGTCGGCAAACAGTCCGGGTTACTGTGGGACGTGTTTTACAGTGCGGCAGAATCCTACCAGGCTCACGGTTACTTCTATGCCACCTCGGTCGAAATCGCTAAGCGGCACTTTGACGTGGACACCGTCCCATCGGCACTGGTGTACAAGGAGCGCAGTCACTACTATTTCCCTTACTCGGACAACTTTGAGCGGATTGAACCGGCACACCTGAACGAAACACTGTACCGGTGGGTAAATGAAGAGCGCTTTGCCACCTTCCCGAAGGTAACGCGCAGCAACATTCATCACCTCGTGCAAACCCAGAAATACCTCGTGCTGGCAGTGGTAGAGGAGAACAAGCTCAGCGAAATAGCGGCCCACGAGCAGGAGTTCCGCGATATGGTGGAAATTTTTGTCCACAAGAACAAACACAAATATCACGGCCGGTTCCAGTTCGGGTGGGTCGGCACACCGGAACTGGCACGATCGATCGCGATGGATAGCTTGCCGACACCGCATCTGCTCGTGCTGAACGCTTCCACCAACGAGCATCACATCCCGGAGGATGATCCGCTGCAGCTGACACCGGAAGCGATTGAAATCTTTCTGGACAGTATCCACAACCAGACAGCACCCACGTTCGGTGGTAATTCACTGCCGGTACGCATCTACCGTGCGTGGTTCGAGGCTAAAACATCGCTGTACGAAATGTGGGTCGGGAATCCGGTACTGACGACGGTACTGTTTGGTCTTCCGCTTGGTTTCCTGTCGCTCATAATGTACTCGATCTGCTGTGCGGACATACTCGATGCGGAAGAAGAAGACGATGGTGCCGATCAGCGGCACGAGAAAAAGGAGTAAGCGCAGTTGTCTTGCAAAACTGCCACGTTTCCATGACAGCAGCAAGATCACGTAAAATCGGAGAACACGCTGCTTCCCTTGCGAGAGCAAAGACGGTTTTCCCATTTTCACTCTAGTCATACCACTTTTGATTTGTTTTTTCTTCGATATATAATTAATAATTGTCCATTCCGGCGTTTCCCGTGCGTGAATCAAAGCGTCGCCGCCAATGACTTAATACTACACACTTAGGTAAAAAAACGGTAATAGAATCATTTTAGACAATTTTTAAAATCCCGACTGCCCATGCTGCCAACCCAGTTCAGCGGCGGGTTTTCGTACGTGTTTGTGTGTGTGCGTGTGCGTGTATGTCTGTGTCTAATTAGAATGTTCTCTTTTTTAGCAACGAATGAAACATGTAAGAGAAACTCTTAATTTTTACCCAAAACATCTTGCGCCGAGGCAGAGATTTGACGTTATTGTGTTTATTGAGGTGCATGATGACAGCAGGCCGTGTTCTTTTCTTCCAAGGGCTGTTATAATACCTTTCCACGCTGTATAGCTTCGTGAGCAGCAGTAAAGCGACGAACAGAAGATGTTGCACGCAATCACAAACAAAAACCAAGCTTAAATACCATAATCATCATCATCTTCATCGGAATCCAGTGCAGCCCGTCGCCGGTCAAACTTAACCGTCGAGTTGCTCCGAGGCATCTGCTGGTTGAGGCTTTCAAGTAACTTCACAAGGCTTGCATCGTCTAGCTTGTCCCCGATCTGGCGCATTTGTGCCATTCGGATGATCATACCCTCCACCATTTGCGCTTTTTCCGGTTTGCTTAGCTTGAGCGTGTTCAGCCGCGCACGTGCATCCTGATCGAGTAGCTGAGACAGCATGGAATTCTTCATCTCCTCTTGTGCCTGCCGCTGTTCCTGCATCGCTTTCTGTTGTTCTGGATTCGAGCCCTACGAAAAGGAAAAGATGGGTAATGGGGAGCTCATTTCCATCGAGACTGCTTTACTTTCACAGCTTTCATTCATGGTGCAACATTTGATTTACTAAATATAGCAACAATTCGACGCAGATTGCTGATTAATCATATGCAGGGTGCCGCCTCTGCATGCTTCGGTCAATGAGAAGCATGGCCTAGTCCCGTCTGGTTGTATACCTGCATTTGTTGCAGCCGCTGCTGACGAATCGCATCAAGTTCCGGGTCATCCATTGTCCTTATTTATGTCTGTAGTTTCACTCCCAAAAAGAAAATTTAATATCACACAATCATACAAAAGACGGAAGGTTATATGCTGGGCACGAAAACAACTTTTTTTTCTAAATATTTTTTTTATTCTACCGGGTATGACATTTGATGTGCCAACTACCACAGGGTGATTCGTTTGAGGAAACTTGTTCGTTTGCATATGTCGCGCTTTGAAATTAGAAATCCTACTTTTATTAGGATAAAAACTGTTTCCCAATAGTTCAAAACTTAGTCTGCATACAAAATACACTAACATAAACAAATTCAGTGTGTAAATATATTATTTAAAATTGAATGTGCCTCTCTACCCGTGCTGTCAAATAACGGAAAGCATCATGTCCTCACCTGCGCTGCGTATAGTTTTCCGGCTGCGTTCGTGGAATTCGTTTCATATGCGCCGTTGGTGCGTTTACAATCGCGCGCGAGTTCAGTTCTCTCGCATCTCCCGTTTCACGACGTTCGCCGTGTCCGTGTGGGGGGTTTGTCGGTTCTAGGAGGAAGAACGCAAAAAAAAGTCGCTTCCCCAAAGCTGTTTACGCGCATAGTGAGAGCATCCCATTCCTATTCCCTAATGTTTGTGACCTACTAGCCGCAGATATTTTGTGTTGTGTGAAAAAAGTCACCCCGTATCCCGTCGTTCGTGTGTTGGGGAAATTGGGGCGTACAACCCACCCCGGAGAGAAAGAGGAGCAGAAAAATAATACAACGTATGCATACCCCAAGAGTGCGTTCGCAAACAGTGGTGTGAGTGAAAACGTGTAGAGCGCGCGGTAATACTCACCCCCTCGAAACAACCCCGCCGCTTGGTTTATGCCCCGTGTTTTGGCCTGTTTGTGGGTGTTTTTTTTTTGCGGCATCCAAGCAACCCATTGAAATTTGCTCGCGTGCATAGTGTGTGCGTGTTTCGGTGTTTTGTGTGTGTGTGTGAGTATAGTCACATTGCGCGTTCGTTTTGGTTGCGGTGTTCCCCCTTTGCGGTAAAGAAAGAAGAAGAAGGGGAGCCACGTTCAGGTGCGTCACCACCGAATACACGGTTGTTTTGTTACTGCGGTGTGCGGGGTGCGGTTCCTGTGTGTGAGCGTGTGGTGGTGACTAACCCCAAAAATTGTGTCGCCCGACCGAGCCAACAAAAGAAAGCATCCGAATTCAACACGTGGAGAAAAAGCTACAGAGCCCTTCGCCCTAGCACCACGACGGATAGTACTTCTTCGCGTGGCCGAGTAGAATGGAGAAAAGGTGAAAGAAAGCGGGAGAAGCCGTAAAAAGAAAAAGTAAACATAAACCATCCGCGCATCCCCCCTCCCCCCGGTAGGGCATGTGTGTGTGTGTGAGTCGATCGTGAATCTTCTTTGCTGCAGAAGCAAATAAAAGGTATGTTTCCTCTCCAGCTCATACGCCATCGTTGGGTGGTAGGTTATATTGTAAGGCAGGGAAGCTGTACACTGTTGTGTACGTTTACTGCAAGTTGTGCAAACACAGCACACGCCCTATACACTGGCGTAAGTGAGTTTTGTTTAGTGAAAACGAAGTAGCCCTTGAGCTAAAACTGTATTTCAACGAGGAAAGCACACCTGCTGCTGCTGCTGCACCAAGCAACGAAAAATATGCTCACGTTGTACCTACCTTCACGAGCCAATTGTGTCGTGTGTGTGTGTGTGTGAGAAATTTAAATTCAACTTAAGAATATGCCCCACCTCGAAAGGTGTTTGCTGGGCTGGGTGAGAGTGAGAGGAAAAGCAACGCAAACGATGAGAAAGAATAGCAGAAAACAAAACAGGAACGCAGAACCGGAGTTCTGTGGGAGGCATGTGGCTTGTCATAATCCGCGCATTTTAAAACGCGCGTGGCAGCGTGAATTCTATACCTACCAGCGGTAACGAATGATGTGGTGGATGGTGTGTGAGCCACAAACGAGTTTGCCTTCTTGGCTTTCTTTCTTTTGCTGCTACCTCACCAAACACACACACACACACACGCGCGCGCGGATTACGAAGGGCGTCCAGATTTGTCCAGAGTGACGTGTTTTGCCGCCGTAATCAAGGTTAGATGCGGCGCAGCACATTTATTTGGCTTTCCCTTCGGTCGTTCTCCCCGACTTGCTGTTTGCGCGTAGGAGCTTATTATGCAAATTATGCTTTCCCTCTAATGGCGGGGGAGGGAAGCGGCAGTGCCAGGTGGTACACCGGAATGTGTAGAATGCTGTTTGGTGGTGAGGTATCCCGCCACGCCAGCAGAAACGAAACATAATATCGAAACAAAAACAAGAAAAGAAAAAAAAACCGGTATCAAACAAAACGCACCGACGGATGATAATGTCAGTTTTTGTCAGTTTCTTTTCCCTTCCGGCATTGCGCATAGAGAAAGAAGTGGGAGAAGTGGGTGTGAAATGTGGAGAAAATTAGGAAAGCAATCACCCTCACTAACACTACACTCGAACGATCGCTCGTATGGCATCTTGCGCGCTACTGCCGACTGTTTCTATGGCAACTTGGCGGGTACAGCGTAACAGCTGAATCAACCGGTACCGGTAAAAAAAAACAAGTGTAAAGAACAGCTAATTGTGCATTAATGTTGCGGTTGTTTAAACAGTTGGTTGTCAAGCGATTAGAAAACATCGAACCTAACTATCAACACATGTTCGAGCGATATTGTTTGAGGGTTACTTGCGTACTGTCTATATGATCGCTTGTCATGTTTGAGTTTCGAAACGATCCGGTTCTTGTTTGTTGAAACGAGTTTGCTGTAGGAAAGAAAGCAATAATTAGGTTCAAAGTCTAATTATTGTTACTTGTCCATAATGCACCAGTGATATTGAACATTAGACTTCAATTCCTGTGAAGAAACGATCCTTCGTTAAAAATCTGTTGGTTGTTATCATATTGACAACCGGAAAAATTTGCCTTTACCAGGAAAACCTAGCCTTGGAAGAGTCTTACCGTAAATTTTTTTTTAAAGTGACGGATATCTTACTGAAGGTGGTTATAATACAACCGTAGCTTGTACAATGGTGCTAAAATTTTAAAGAAAAAATGCGTTCTTCTAAACTATTGATTAAATTAGGATTTTCGATGGAAATATTTCATAATCTTGCATCATATCTAGGTAAATCAGTGTATTACGCAAACTGTAACAGCTGATTATCACAAGGAAGAGTAATGCCTCCGTTTTCTTATTTCTGGTTTAGATAGCTGTTCTTAACAATGTGTGTAAGACGGTTAAAGTCAACCAACTGAGGAGCTAGTATCTGTGACTTAAATATCACGAAAAGCTAATCATTTGGTCCTGCGTATGGCGGGCGCTAGTCTCTTTGAGATATCCACCTAGATCGAGCATGTGGTTAACTGGAAATCTAATCATTTTCCTAGCTGGTCGACCTCAGCAGCTTGTATGCGTGAGATATTCGAGGAATAATTTTGGGTAGTTTAGTTTCGTTATTGAGGAATAAAATCGTATGTTGTCCTTGTCGCCTTATCACATTCCTACAGATTAGTTGTGTCTTGTCGTTAGACACCCGGTCAATAGCGCAACCTATACCGGCTTCGCATGATACAAAATGTCCAACGGGGTTGATTATTATGTGCGTACTCTAGTGTTGAAGAAGCAACGATGGTAAAATCATTTGTTACTGGCGAATATTTGGAGAGGTTTTATAAATACCCCATAGTCACGTTAATTCAGCAACGTGGATTTCTCATTTACGATCAGGACTCAGACTCAGACCGTCTATAAACTGGCGTAAGACAGCTAACAACTTTAAACGAAGAGTAATAATCAGAATATCTTGCTCTTCTTATGTCCACAGCACATCTCAGCATATGAGAATCGTTGGATAAACTGCGATATTTATTGAGTTTTGCTGTGATCATTTTCTTACAGGAAATAATGTTTCCAGTGTGAAAATCCAAAGCATTCACAATTCCCAAGAGCAACAATTTTGTTTCGCCCGTGTGAAAACACCGCTAACAACCGAACGAAACTTTTGATTTCTATCTACACTCTGACGCTAGCAAAAGTTTCGTGTGCCGGCCATTTCACAGTGAAGCTACCCTGTCAGCCGGGACTGTTGGAACGTGGCAAACGTTTCACCTTCGCTCTACGTGCACCAACGGAGATGCAATTGTTCTTTTTTTTTCTCTGGTTTCACTTCACCGTACCATGATAATGAACTGTGTGAACAAAGTTTCCACCAAGTGGAAATGTTGGAAGCCCTAAAACCCGTTCATGGGGGAAAAAAACGCTTATCTCGTGCTTGTTGTTAAGTAGCGGCTACACTAACATATTTAAAATGTATTTCTCTATTAAACGAACAGCGCTAGTAGGCTGTGTTTTTCACCATGGATACAAAATCTATCTGCTGTTTGTGTGTGTTTTACTACTACTGTACAACAGTTTGTTTAATGAATTCACCGCAACGCCGACTGGCGGGGCGGGGTCATGATTTACCTTTCCTTCACCACTGGTCACGGACACGAACTGCATACGATCAATTTCTACTGTGTTGTTGTGGGGGGAAGGGTTGGTGTTAAAAAAAAGTGAATGGAACAAGTCGGCGTGGAAGTGCGTTTCCATCCATGGTCACATTCCATTGCAACCGGCGAATCCATCATCATCGTCAGACATCATGGCATGCTTTGTTTTGCAGGTGATTGTGATGGTTCAAAGTGCTTGTGAACTTTGTATCCTTTCTAGAAATTTACAAAATAATTTGTTGGTGTTTTGAGCACAAGAAAACCATCGTTTTGGCAACGTTCACATAACAAAAGCAGTACAGAATGTTATGCAGACAGGAGTGTGCATATACGTCTTCGTCTACTTACTTAATTATCAAGCGCTACAACCACTTCGCCGTCTTGACCTGCTGCAACAATCCTCGATACCGCTCACGATCTAGCGCCACGATCTGGCGGTCGCATAAACGTCATCACTCCAGCTCAGTTTCGTGCCTACCACGCCTCCTCTGTCCATGTGGACAGTCTAAATGTACTTTACGGGCTGGGTCGTCCGGTGCCATTCTCATGACATAGGCAGCCCATCGGAACCTGTCGAGTCTACTTCGCTGCACGGTTGTGAGGAGCATCTTCCTTTCGAACGCGGCTAAGAGGGTTTCGTCAGTTTTGGACAAAGTCCATGTCTCAGAGGCATATGTGAGTACTGGGACTATAAAGGTGCACACCCTCCCTGCGTTATTATGTGGTTGTTAGCAGGACCACTGGCACATAGTTTTGCCTCGTTGATCTCGAACCCGAGGTTCTTGTGGTAAGCTTCTGCTACGTAGAAGAACCTCAAACCAACGATCTGTATGCCGTCAACGTATGCCAAGATCTGGAGTGACTTATAGAAGATGGTTCCCGGAGTTTCCACCTCCGAGTCTCGGATGGCCCTCTCTGAAACGTCAGATTGAAACGTCTTCGTCTAGCTCAGTAGATTTACAGGGTTTTCAGATATCATCTGAAGAATAACATCATTCCAGACATGGGCAGCGAATGATAGAACCAAACAAATGCCCAAAAAAAATTAATTTAATTTTTGTGTTAACTAGTGTATCATCTAGGCATGTGTTCAATAAGAGATCAACAATTATCAGACACTTTTATAGACGTTGGTAATTGTTGCTATAATTATTCATTTTCATTAGTATTCTTTGTTATTACAATTGAGACCTCTCACTCTACTGGATAGTCAGTTTTTTCCAATTTTCCAAAAAATAAAAGACTATACTATTTACCCAAAGAAACAACATCGATGACGAAAATTAAATAACAAAACATAATGAAATATTTTAACACACACATACACCATTATTAAATGGTTAATTTGCATGTATGCAACAGCGAATTGTTTTCACCGGTGGCATGTTTTTGGATGGACCCACTTTAATGGACGCGTAGACATCGTTTTGGCAACGTTCACATAACAAAAGCAGTACAGAATGTTATGCAGACAGGAGTGTGCATATACGTCTTCGTCTACTTACTTAATTATCAAGCGCTACAACCACTTCGCCGTCTTGACCTGCTGCAACAATCCTCGATACCGCTCACGATCTAGCGCCACGATCTGGCGGTCGCATAAACGTCATCACTCCAGCTCAGTTTCGTGCCTACCACGCCTCCTCTGTCCATGTGGACAGTCTAAATGTACTTTACGGGCTGGGTCGTCCGGTGCCATTCTCATGACATAGGCAGCCCATCGGAACCTGTCGAGTCTACTTCGCTGCACGGTTGTGAGGAGCATCTTCCTTTCGAACGCGGCTAAGAGGGTTTCGTCAGTTTTGGACAAAGTCCATGTCTCAGAGGCATATGTGAGTACTGGGACTATAAAGGTGCACACCCTCCCTGCGTTATTATGTGGTTGTTAGCAGGACCACTGGCACATAGTTTTGCCTCGTTGATCTCGAACCCGAGGTTCTTGTGGTAAGCTTCTGCTACGTAGAAGAACCTCAAACCAACGATCTGTATGCCGTCAACGTATGCCAAGATCTGGAGTGACTTATAGAAGATGGTTCCCGGAGTTTCCACCTCCGAGTCTCGGATGGCCCTCTCTGAAACGTCAGATTGAAACGTCTTCGTCTAGCTCAGTAGATTTACAGGGTTTTCAGATATCATCTGAAGAATAACATCATTCCAGACATGGGCAGCGAATGATAGAACCAAACAAATGCCCAAAAAAAATTAATTTAATTTTTGTGTTAACTAGTGTATCATCTAGGCATGTGTTCAATAAGAGATCAACAATTATCAGACACTTTTATAGACGTTGGTAATTGTTGCTATAATTATTCATTTTCATTAGTATTCTTTGTTATTACAATTGAGACCTCTCACTCTACTGGATAGTCAGTTTTTTCCAATTTTCCAAAAAATAAAAGACTATACTATTTACCCAAAGAAACAACATCGATGACGAAAATTAAATAACAAAACATAATGAAATATTTTAACACACACATACACCATTATTAAATGGTTAATTTGCATGTATGCAACAGCGAATTGTTTTCACCGGTGGCATGTTTTTGGATGGACCCACTTTAATGGACGCGTAGATGTAGACCACGATTGTGCGATTGTGTTATTGCATTACGATATTGCAATACGCTGCTGCATTCAATCAACAAACCCCACCTAGTATGCAGCCAGAGTGCGTAGATTTGGTTCTCCACATGGAGACCGCAATACTCCAGCACAAGTCCGTGATGGGGCATGCTGGAAAGCACAGGCAATCGAGATGGGTTTATTAGATGCAACGATCGTATGCGCTTGTTTGTCCCCTCTCTATCGGAAAGCATCATCCAGGTCAGTGCAAAGAAGCCCTCGGATTGGTCTGTCCCGATTCACGTTGGCTACGCATCGCGGCGATATAAGATATGCGCCATAGGCAGATGCTTGATAGTGTATCGATGCATACTGATGACCTTCTCGGGTGTTTTGTTGCGGCGTGTCGTGTGCATCGATGCAGCAACTATAGCACACCGTACACTGGGAGCTTGATATTTTATATGATAGCGACGAATTCTAGACGTAACCTTACTAAGTAGGTCTGGCTGGTTGTTGGTCGGCCAGTGTGTTTGTGTGTAAAAGCCGGAGATTGGAGCTCATGCGAAGCGTTTATTCGGCACGCACGAAGGCCAACACGCAAACGTGGATGCCGGCTGGGGCCGGCTCTCTACACAGTCGAGGCTACAGTTTTCCTTTCGCAGACCCGGTTGGAACGGCGATGCAACGGAAGTGAAAACGGTGCTATCGGCCAACGATCGGCCAACGATAGTGAGCTTGGTTGGTTGGTTGGTTGGGGGGAAGCCGGATAGTAATTATTGAATCACGTTGCAAATCTGAAACACACCTTCAGTATAGTATTAGTGAGTTGTTGCTGTCCGGTATGCTTCCTTGCGTTTCTCTTGTTAGTGGGAATTTTTGCTGTGGACAGATTTTTATTGTTTTGCTTTCTGAAAGGAAGGCTTTTTTTTTGTTTTAATTGCAACTTGTTTATCACTGTCGATTTGTGCATTCGTTTGTTTTTTTTTAGCAATTCAACTAATCACCGCTTGTTTTATAGTGTTTTAACAATAATCTCTTGTTTAATGTTCTTTTTGATGGACATTTGCTCAAATTACTAGTGTCAAGTAGCTGTAAGCCGTCATTATGGAATAAATAAACAGTGTCAAGTATAAGAAAATTATCAAAAGATTAACGATTTAAGCTCCACTAAAAATTAGAGGATTTTTAAGTAGGTCATCTATCATGCCAATCAAGAATATTGTCATTCGCATATGTCTTGATCGACAGTTCTGGGAATTCCGTGTGGTGCAATCTATCGGATTTCTAACAGGGATAGTCCACTGTCACACGGAATCTTGGGAAGTACTGGTAAATGCGCATGCAGAACTTATTATTCACCTATTTGAATACATTAAGTGGTGGAATCCAGCAATGGCAAGTGTTTGAAGCTGTTGTACAAAATGCTTGATATGGTATCAACACATCACTAACAGAAAGACGTATAGGCAACGAATGCTCTCACTTCCTTTCACTCTCAGGTTTTACCAAAGAAAACAAATCAATGAAAAAGTTAAATAATTATTATAAGCTTAATTTAAATGAAGTTTTTTTTTTATTTATATAGAATGGCCTGACCGTATTGCTAATTTAAATGAAGTTATCTAATATAAAAACACAAGAAGATCTGGATATAGCTACAAAATGAAAAACTACTCGTAAGCAGGATGACTAATCGTCAAGTTTAAGTTCAGTATACTACGCATACTAAGCAGGTCCAGCAGCTCCTAACCTTTCTGTTGAGGTTCTCCCATCTAAGCCGGTGGCTGTTACAATATTTAGCATTAACCACCAACAGTGATGGAATACATATTGTGAAGACGACGTACCATCATCCTGGTTTATCTTAAATGATCATACTGACGTATGGGATTAGTAACTATTATGTCTCATGAACTGTCTTAAATGTTGGGTAGCTCTATAGAACCTGCATACTTCGTGCATATACAGCACAAAAAGCTGAATGTGTCCTGTCGCTTTTACAATAGACGACCCTGGATCCTATCAATACACCGAAATAATCGAGACGTTAGCGGCGCCGGTCTTCACACGGCCGGACCGGAGCTCAAATCCCGTCCAGACCGCCTCTCCATACGCAGGATTGACTATCCAGCTACGGGTAAAGCTCAATTACAGAAAGCTAGCAACATCAGGCCTCACGAGGTTGTAGTGCCAAGGAAAAAGAAGTTGTCCTATGTTTTTTTAATGTACTGATCAAAGGTTACAGCGTTGTATTTTGATGGTAAAAGATGGTCCGTTCTTCTTTATTTTTAAAAAGACGAAAACGTCCAATAAGGGACAGATTCCGGTGAAGGTTTGATCCCGGGGACCGAACATATTTGTCCTCAACGTTGAAGAATATCCTGGACAAGCTGGACATTCCCTTTCAAAGTGTGTTGTTCATGTCTGAGACAAAGTCATCCACGTGACAATCACTCCCGATAAGCTGCTGAAGGCGATGGGAAAAAATATGTACCGTCGAGGCACTTTCCAGGTGTCTATATTTTTATAGAATGCTTCTTGAATGTAAGATTCCATAAACAATTAAATTTTTGAGTGATCGGTAGTAGTTACAAGTCTATTACGCCTTTAGATTATATTTTTATGGTAATATCGAGGCATCGGCTAAGCCTAACAGTGCCAAACATTAAGTTAGTAGATCATAATTGCGAAAAATCGCTTTCCAATGCAAGATTTCGTATCTTATTTTGCGCATACTCCCTACTGAGCTATACCTACTGTGTCCGTAAAAGCCAATGCCACAGGTACCAAACTAACTGCAAGCGATCAATTTGCTTCTCATCCAAACGCCATTTAACGTTACGAAAATTCACCTCACCACCACTGGTGTCCCTGTTTTGGCGTTGAACGATCCTAACGGAACACATTTCCAAGTACAGCTGGGTAAGCAGGATGCCCGAACAACAGTTACGGGCCTAAGTGTAGCAATTGCACGCGTGATTTACCTTCCCGCGGGTTTCGTTCAACGTTTCCTCCGATATACTTAGTAATGGCCAGGCACGCACCTACGATGGTGTGGTGCTGTGCTGCAAATGCTTTCGCAAGGAAATTAAAAGCTCATCCCACTGCCCGACTTGTCATCATGTGTGTAGGTGCTTGTGTGAAGAAGAAGCAGTAAAAAAAAATTGGACCACAAACCTCCAAGCTCGCATTCTACCGATCGAGAAGTGTTTATTTTCGGAATTGGCTTCACTGCTCGGCGGAGCATTGTCCGAAAATTCATGACGCTTTCTGCTTCATTAGCTTTTCCGCCCCGTTTTTACGGCTCAGTTCCGTTTCTCAGGTGGGGATCTAGTGTAAAGCCGTCTTTCCAAAATCTCCATGCACCAAGTGGAACTTCCACTCTGCTGTATGCCGGTGCCTAATTCCGCCACAAATCTTCCTAATTGGCATAAGTTTTTTTTTTTGAATGTACACGTTGTATCCCGCTTTGCAAGACCATCGCTGCGCGTACGTTGGTTACGTTCCGGTATAAGGGCGTTCTGGTAGATAGAAGTTGTGAAACGGATTATGAAATCGATCAACGGGAAAAACTTCAAACAAAGTCTTCTCGACCCCTATGGCGGCGCTACTGAATTCCTGTCGTGCTTTACTGTCTGTGTCATCGTATCGTTGAGAGGGTGGCTTCATGGTTGAGCGATCGGGGTGGTTTGGTGGTTTGAGGTGCCGGGGTGAGAACTGAGGATAGTTCTAATAAATTCTATTACAGAACGAGATCGATGGCGCGTTCTGGTGGTGGTGGTGGTTGTGATGGGGTTTTTTTTGTTGGGTTGTAGCAATAGTTCTTGAGCGGGTAAGATAGATGAGGCAAAATATTATATCAACATGTAGATTTGCTTTAATTTAAAGTAAACTGCATAAAATAATATTTAGAATATTATAAGAATACAGAGATGAATAAATAAGCCAACGAAACGCCTGTTGTTAATGATCTAATAATCGCCCAGATGAGGAAGCTTTATGCAAAGGCTTGGTAACGGTGCCAATTCTTAATACAAACGAGTCAGCATCAAGACACATGCGGACGATTGTTGAAATTGTAACACGAGATCGACTATTAACATAAATGAAGTGAAGGAAACCAGAATTGTTAGGCCAAGAACTTCTGGAGATTTTGCTGTCAATAAGGTTTTTTTATGCCCAATAGGTACAAGCACAAGGAACCCAGAAATTGGAGGCCAAGAACTTCTGGACGTTTTGGTGCTCAATAGATACAAAACACGTTTATTGTGCCGTATACTTTCCACAGAACGTTAATTTTAAATTAACTGTCTAGTAAAGGACAAATTCCAATAATTTTAATTAACAGACGCGATGTCATTGCAATATGATATTGAAATATGGTGATTTGTTCTTTATTCAAGTCACAATTATCCATAATTTCGGCAGTGAAAGAGTAGACGATTTTTTTCCAAATAAAAGCAATCACGTCGTCTAAAATAATGCTTTTCATTTAAATAAATCAAAGCATTCCATATTCTTAAAAGGAAAGCATTTACAATTGCCTCAAAGAATTCCAGTATAGATTAAGAACTGAAAATGCATCACAACTATCTGAAACACCTAATACGCTCTAGTGGTCGGTTGATACGGGCACTTCATATATCGGTCAGAAAGGCACTGCTAACTAGATCGAATTGCATAATGCAACAGATTGCTGACGTCGAAGCAGTAGGGGGGTCCGGGAAAGGTCGTCCCCGTACATGGGTGGAGAGTTTCCCGGACATGGTTTAGAATAGGCTACCAAACCGTGATTGATAAATTGATTTAACCATCTGAACTTTCATTTCATTTTGATGATTTCGGTTCCCCTGGCATATCAACCCTTAAGTGTAGAGGGTAGCAATACAACTGGAGCGAACTGTCAATATAGACTATAGAGGAAATAAACACACAAATTCTGTGTTGCTTAAGGGTTAATAAAACTGACCTATATTCAAACCAAACCTTGCTTCTGGAGGAAGAAAAAATGCAATCGGCACAAACCTCATTGTTCCTATATTACTGCGCTAAAAGTAGCCAATTAGTCTCGCATGAGTTTCATCAATACGACCTATCCCACAGTGTACTAAAGAAAATTACTCCACGCCATACGATATTCAAATGAGATGACCACTCCAGACTTCCACTCTCCCAGTGCTTTCCATACTTCCCGTACTGTGTGCGAAGTCCGGGGCCCTGTTTCTTACAATTGCGTCGTTGTAAATTCCACTACATTCAAGCCATCTTCTACCTCATACCATGCGCTGCACCACACGCAACTGCATCAGATATTGTGTTTATGCAGTTGCATACACCTCTAACACTCTAATACAGTCTTGACACTGACAACGATGCCCTGCTGCGGTTTCAGAACGGTTGCCTGTCGAAACAATCGAAACAACGAACGAACAGTACGTCAACACAATGTCGTTACATATATTATTGCTTTGTATTACAATATTACACAGCTTTAACGTTTATACTTGTAAAAAACAGTTGAAGGTGTGGATGTTCGATAAATTCTATTCCACTGTAGAATCAACAACAAACTTCGTCGTAACTAATGTGTGTTCTAGTTTCTATGGGACACGTAACGTAACAGGCAGGATGGGCGACGCAATTGCGACGTGCTTTCGTGCGCTCTGGTACGTTAATGTATTCATTTTATTTTGTGGAGAAAAATCGCGTCCCTCGCGAAAAGTGGCCACTATGCTTACGCAATAAGTTTTCATTTCCATCAATTAGCAATGCAATTACCTTAATCCGCATTAGAATGTGTGGAAATGAAACGGAAACGCTTACAATAAATGGTTCAGTTAGTGTTCAGAATTATTTTTCTTTATTCGTTGTAAGTCTTGCGAGCAATTTACAGAGCTATTGAAACTCTGTTTAAAGTAGAAATCTTTCTAGACTAAAACGTAAAAAAAAACTTAACTCTAAAGTTCTATCTTAAAATGTTCGAATTGGAGAATGAATTACATCCCAAATTTGATGCTACAGTCTTACACCTGCCATTCAATTCCATCCCTATGTTTTTATATATTTCGGTTTCAAATTGCAGTTAAAATTTACAAACTTTTTTTCTCTCCTATAATGTATGGAGTTTCTTTGATCGCCCCCAACTTGTAAACAATAAACAACCCCCCCCCCCCCCTTGCAATTCTTCTTAAGGGCGTAATTGTACACCCTTGCACAACCGGCACAACCGGCAAAGATCAACTAGTGTTAAGCTGTTGAACTACAAAAAAAAAACAACACCATCACCTTTTTAATTGTGTGTATTAAGGAAAGAGACAAGCAAACGTAGGCAAGCAAAAAGACATCCGGTAACGTTTAATTTTCATTCAAAAAACAAAAAAGGTTCTCGTATAATGTGTCACTTGTCGGGGTCCAAAGGGGAGGGAAAACGACCGGTCCCCATCGGGTGGTTGCGCTATCGGATAACGCCAAGGGCAAACCCTAACCTACATATCGTCTCCTGGGACGGATGGTATATTAATTTCATTAGTGAAGATTCACCTTCTGTGGATGAGACTGACGGTGGAGGAGTGCTGCATGCTACATGTCTGGTACCGGCCAATAGCAACGACAATGTGTGTGGGTGTTTGAATGACGACACTTGTGTACGGCGTGTGTCGCGTCGTCCACAAAGCTTACCGGTATGTGTCTTGTAAGGGTGACTGCTTTTAAAACGTAACCACACAACGATTGCCATCATCATCATCATCATCATAATTACATAGACGTGTGGTCATCGTTGGCTTTAAAAGTTGATGGGGTTGTTTAGTTGGAGGGCTAGGTGATGAGTTCACGAAGCACCAACAATCTAAGCAGCTGCCTATTTAGACGATTATTTATTGTCCAACCGTTAGGTGTACACCCGGGGGACGTCTTTTTACTTACACGAACGATTGGCGAAGTAACAAAACATGATGCTAGATGAAGAGAAATGAAAGTAAACAGATGCCTGGGATGAGAATGAGATGTCATCCCAAGAGGTAGCGTGAAATAGTGAATATGTACTACCGGTCAATATTAACATTAGATCATAAAATTGTGTTCTACATGAAAACTTACATCATCATAGCAAAAATTTTCTTTCCGTAGTTAAAAATATCCGTAGTCAGGTGTTGTGATTGAACCTAATATGATCTATCGAACTTTAGATCACCAGAAACGACAACATTTACGCTTATGATCAGTTAATGTGTGGTCACAATGTCGATCTTTAGTCAAATCTTCTTTGAAATATAAGGTGGACTAACGATCCTGTTAAAGATATCATAAAGATAACAAAAAAACTAGAATTAGCTAGCCTCTAGGCCTTCCGAGAGCGTATTGTATAATGTGGGTGTAATTAACGAAACTTTCGAAAACGATTCATTCAGTTTTGTACCCAATCAACTCCGCCAAAGCTGATCTATAACTACGCGTTAAAAGTGTTGGTGAAACGAGCACTAAAACGCAAGCATCCTAATCCACAACAATCAATCAGGACTTCTACTGTGCGGTATCTCGGCGTTACATTAGACAACCACCTTACGTTTAAAATTTATGTTGAAAACCTTAAATCTAAAACATGCGGCCTCTTACTTAGCCTATACCCAATCCTAAATGCATCCAACAATTTGGGGGTCATGCTTTAGCAGGAGTATGCTTGTAGTTTAGCGGATTCAGAATTAATTCCTTAAGATGATCATCCTCAATCACCCGCCAAGGTATCGCACAACTCAGCTTCACACGGAAGCTGGTACCAATTCTGATCAGGGACCAGATTCAGAAGAATCTGGAGGAGCTTAAATCTAAAAGTTTGACACCCGATTTCAGGATCATCCGAACTCACAACAACAATTAAATTGAAGTTTTGTAATTTACAAAACAAAATAAAAAATACGTGTATAAAATATGTGTAAAAGTTTAACGTTCATGGGGGAAAAGATAACGTTCAAACAATTCACGATCATGAACTATACGCGAGGTAGCACTTTTGATGCGCTTACGACGTAGCTTGCGAGAAGTAGCTCATACTGAACGATCGTAATTGGTTAATTTGTAATACTGGACAATTCAGCCTGTAAAATGCTTTTTTTTTGGGTTGTAACATTAGCCGATTGGTGGATGACTTCGCTTGATCGTGAGTGATATTGAGAACTTTCGAAGTACGAGTCAAATTTCGCAATTTTCCGAGTCTAAGCTAAATCAATAAAATCAGTAATAGCTGGCCAAGACCTCTTGAAGTTGTAAAGCCCCTAGAGAAGATGAAAGAGTAATAGCTTTATATACTGTAGCCGATGGGAAGAAGATGCATATGTTTTGCAATCAACATTACACAATCCTGGCACCAATAAAAACCCATAATGTCACCATAAAAAACGTAAAAAAGCGTCAGAAACTCAAATCATAAATGATAAATGATTATTATATGAGGCTGGTTGTAGAAGGAGTGGCCATTAGATAAACATATATAAAGTTAGCTTTTTAACCTTGTTGTGTAACGAATACTCCCTACATGTAACTGATTACTACTCCATGCGCTCATTTACTCATCAATCTCTGTGGGTAATACGATGAGTTCCTCAGGTCCAGGAGAATGCATTTAGGGAACACAATGTGCCATTGAAAAACAACAAGACTAATTGCAACCAAACCCCCGGCCGGCCGGTCGCCCGGACATGCAAAATAATTTTACTGCGCCATTCCCGTTGCCGGTTGTAGTTGTGACGCCTATTTGTGTAATCCAACCACGGGCTGCACTCGATGCAATCGTTGGAATTGGAATTTTAATTACTTTCCCAAACTATCCACCCTAGCACCACCACTCGTCGGAGTGGTTAATGCAAAATCGAGATTGGTGCCGGTGACCGTGTGTGTCATACCGAACAGAAAAACTACCTTTCAGCACCGTTTGTCAGTGAGAGTCAAGCTTTCTGGCCTTCTTCCTCACGTGGTATCCACGGCGGAGTGGCGACTCTGCTTATAACGCGTCCACGAAACGATGAGAAACGGCTAAGGCACGCGCCTTTAATCGTTTAACTCATCAACAATTCACTGTGTCCGCGTCTGTCTGTCGGTGTCGTCGCCTACGGGGTGGAGAGAGAATGGTGAAAGAACTTGTTGTACTCGCGTTCCGTTAATTGATTTGTTTCTTTCTGTTTTTATACTCTTCAGCATCGGGCACCACTATCGTCCTATCGTTTGGCTCTGGACGGACTGATCAATTTACCGAACTGCTGAAACCGGTCAACCAATCAAGAGGAGAGGGTCTGCTGCCACGAACCAGTAATTAACAGCGAACGATCCCGTCCCGAGCAGTTAGGCAGACAAATCACAGACACGAAAGAAAGTCAGTCAAGTCCACGGATCATTCGGTGTGTCCATTCTTGCGTCCTTCGCGTTACGGGAAGGAAGCGCCGCGGCGTATCGGCCGGAAAGAGCAAGGCTTGGGCAGGGAATCAATTCGCAGCGCGCGCGAGATGCGACAGCAGTCGCGTGAACAGCTAGCGGCCCGTTACCACCACCACCACCACCACGACCACCAGCGACAGCAACACCACCAGCAGCATCATGGCGGGAATTAAACCGAACATCTACGCCGTGATAGTGACCTCGGTGGGTTTTCTCTGCCTGGTCATTAGTGCGACAGCGGTCGGGGTGCCAGTATGGGCGTATTACGAGGGCCGTGGAATAGGTAAAAAGGGCGCAATGAACAGCAATGCTGGGTTCGGAGTGGGTATATTGATTCTTGATTCGCTTACTTTGCAGAGGATCGTGGCTATTTTGGACCTTGGCAAAAGTGTCAGGTGCTCAGCTATCGGGAACGGTGCGGTGATGTTGGACGCTTCAAACCAGACGGTAAGCATGAGCACAGGTTACATTCCATGAAAGCAAATTTTGGATATATGGCATATGGTTGTAGAGAGTCCTCTTCTTAGATTTTAAAGGTTTGAACAGATTCCAAAAGCACCACGTAACGTTATTTAAACAAGAAACTCTCGTAGCTTGAGAAGTCTTCCCTGAAAGATATCTGATTTGATTTGTTTAAAAAAATCTGCCACTCTTGTAGAAATTACATTGAATTGAGATCGGTACATTATCGTTGGTTCTTGTTTAATACATTTATTTCAAAATCAGAGGTCAATCAGATCACACCTTTTAGGTGACGTTTGTTTCTCGCAAGTGCACGATCCCAGCAGATACTGAATTTGACAACTTATCCTGAGTGAAACCGACACTAACATATGATCAAACTGAATACATCTGGCTTCCTTGAAACAGTCACAGTTCGGTTCTGACCGAACTATGACAGTGCTATGACAAAAAAAGACCCCAGCGTATTTTTTTAACCTTTTCTAAACAAACCCTTCCACCGTGCGCGGATGCGTAAACGCCGTTATCAACCGATGCGCCCATTTAGGCTGATCGCGCGGTACCATATGGCCCGCATCACGCACCAAAACTTCCACCAAACCGAACGCCAGCTTAAAGTATGCCGCAATTTCACCGTCAAACTCTAGCGTGCCTCTCGGTACGGTGCGATAGTAGTCGGCACCATTAAACCGTAACTTCTGCAGGTAGTTTACCATCATCGGGTAGGCACAGATAATGTCCAGCTGACCATTGTAGAACATAATCCGATAGTTCTGCAACAGTTCCTCGATCCAAGGCGCGATACTTTTGAACACATCGTCCGCTAGATACTGTTCCACTCTGCGATCCTCGATCGGATTGTGAAACGGTTGATCGCCGACGTGCAGAGCGCGCCTCGTTTCATCCAACGCTAGGAAAGCTGCTACGTTTATTTCCTCCAAAGGATTTTCACCAGTGTTTAGGTAGTTGTAGTACGTGTCGAACCCGGTTATGTTGCGGAAGAATGAATTGCCACCGTTCGCATCACCATCGAGCAAATCGTCCATTATTTTAAACGCACAGCCATAGTCTTCCTTAGCAATGCAGGCTGCCGTTGCTTGCTCGTCCTGTTCGAACCGTGCCAGTGCGTTACTATCGATCAGCCCGAGCTGGTAGAGATAGGCACCATAGTTGAGTTGATTCACCGGATCACTGTACCCGTTACCGATCGCCATACCTGCCAGATGGATGCGTTGCGATGGTTGCGTTGCGTTCGCATTCTTCTGGTGTATCGTATACCCAAGTGCCGGCACATATTTGCCAGCGTACGACTCACCGGTAATGTAGAACGGAAGCGATTGTAGATGTGGAAAGAGCTGCAGGAACTGCGATACAGCCGAGTACAGCTGCTCGCCTATCTGCACCTGATCGCGTGCATAGCCGGCATCGCTGTCGGTGAAACTGAAACCCGTCCCTACCGGATTGTCAATGTACAGCAGATGATGATTTTCGTACCACGAATGTTCTCGTGCTTCTGCCACCAGCTTGACGGTCACCCGGAACGGTCCATTCTCCACGAACAGTCCAAACAGGGAAGATGCACCTGGACCGCCCTGCAACCACAGTACGAGTGGTGCCGTCGTACGGTTCTCTTTTGCCGGAAAGTACCAAAAGTATAGGTTAGAGTTGTAGCGCTTGTCTACGGTTAGAAAGCCCGAGTACGATTCGAAACCCTTTAAGCGGCGCGTCTCGTTGACCCGAGCCGCAGCTTGACCTTCGGCTATTTTGCCCTTCTCGATGTACGGTGTTAATAGTAGCGGATCTCCATTGTTTCCTTTCGGCAATGGTGAGGAAAATGAATCACGGGACCAGAATTTTGTGTACGGATTCACAAACAACCCGTTGGCCAATGGAAGCACTAGGACGAGCAGGGGAACCAGTTGTCCGACCGGTGGCATAGTGCGATCTTTAACTTTGGGAAGATGGCTGCAAAGTTCGATTCACTCGCTGCAAACTACAAACACAAACTGATTGAGCTAATGTGCCACAAGCGGAGAGCAAAATTGGCCGCGATACGTTGGTGTACACTCTTATCGGACAATGAGCGTCTGATTGTGATGATCTTTGGCGATGGGTGGTTTTGTGTGTAGTTGTGTCGGATCTGTTGTCGGCGTGATGCATTACGGGAATGCTCTTTGATTTGAACTCTGGCTTGGTTGGAAAACGATTTTGCAGGGCTTGCCAGGTCATATTAACAAGCGTCTTTATCTGTTATTACTACAGCGTAACATGTACACTTTTTCTAAACACATTCTTTCAATTTCTATACCTTACAGCCGTCGTGTTTGTAAGCGGCCTGTTGGCGGTCGGTGGATGTGCACTGTTCGGGGTCTTTTGCATCCTGAGCATCATCCAGATCGCGATGATATCGTCCCGTGATCGTGTCTGCATGAGCTACAAAGCGCTTGTGATGCTGAAACTAGTCGCCACCGTCATGGCCGCCGGTCTGTCCATAGCGGCCGCCATTCTGTTCGCACTGCAAACGGACGACAATGCCCGTGGCTATCAGATCACCCGGGGGATATCCTTCTACCTGCAAATACTGGTGACGGCACTATCACTAGCACTGCTTGCTTTGGCCGCGTACGATCGCATCCTTACGAAGCGACCCGATGGTGACCCAACGATGCTGTCCAATGCAACATCCAATGGACGAGGTGGAGGTGGAGGACCTGGCGGAACTGGTCGTACCGGGTCAACGTACAATAATCCTGGCTTCCGAGAGACGTCCCACAATCCTAACGGTACGAGTAATCCAAAATCAATCCTCCTCCTTTTTACGCTAATGTGTGCATGCGTTTTCTTCCTTATCTTTTCTTTTAGGCATTGCGGTAACCGATTCATCCGGGCGGCCATACTCATCCGGCATGAATGGTAGCATGCAATCGGTCAACACCACCGTCACGACCGTCTCGAACGGTTCGACGATCGGGTCCGGCTCGGTGACGAGAACACCGTTACGATCGAGCCTCAAGAAACCGCGCCCACCAAACTCAACCACGGACGGGTTGGGTATCCGCAATCCCGGTTACTCCGGTGGCAATCAATCACCGCGAATGCAGCGGAACGGTAGCGTTAAGAAGGTGCGCATTCAAACGCACAGCACAGACGTTTAGGGAATGTTGGGGTAGTACTGTTGTTAAGCGTAAAGGTGTGTGTGCAAGAAGGGAAACAAAACGTACTGATTGTAAATATAGTATTTATGCGACGATCTGCGCCACAGAGGTGGTCCGCTAAAAAAAAAAAACAAATCAAAAAGGTCTGTCCTTCTGGCTTGTGGCCGTAACAATCCATACTAGGAAATAATTGCAATTGCATTGTAGCAGCACGCGGAGACATTCCAATTCGCATACACACTCACACATAACTGAATCGGTTTTAGAAGCATTAGAAGTAGCGTGTTATTAGTGTATCGTCGGCAGTCAAAAGCGCAACAAAAGTGCACTTGTATGTGTGTGTGTGTGTGGTTTCTTTACTACATACTAAGCATTTCGTAAACAATGTCCATTTGCCTCTCACATCCGCCAGGACCAAGCAAACCATGTTGCCTTATCTAATGATCATCTTACTAAGCATCTATGTATGAGTGTGTTTACCAATACGAAAGGCCACCACATACATACATACGCACGGCTGGCTTTTTTTTTCTTCGGCCCCTTTTATGTCAAGTATTAAGCTCCGTTGTTTAGCCTCAGATTGCTATGGCATTTATCGGGTTGCTATGATTATTTAGGTTGAATTAACGTTAGGGAACAAATTTCACTACGGTACTAAACTAAGAACATACATACACATTCCTTCACACGCGCATCCTTTTGATGAACGGTTACGACCTTTTGTGTTATAGCACTAGCAGCTGTTAAAAGCAGCGGTTTTTAAACCTTCTCTCATATAGGCATATCTCGTCGATTAGCGTCATGCAGGAACGCTTGAATTGAACAATGATTGTGGTCTTCCAAGGTTGTTAGTAGCATATAGCACACTAGTATTAGCTCTGTAGTAGAAAGTAGTAGAATATCGTTAACGAAACGCTAATCGCATTCCGCAATGGAAATGTATTCCGTCCGTCCCGAGGGAGAAGATTCTCGTTAAATTAGAGCATAGTATTTAGGTGTATTCTCGCGCACACTGTTATTATTACTATTCATTATGCAGTGCCTGTTATTGTTGTTGTTGCAGTAACAGCGTTCCGAATCAGTTTTATTCAATCTCCTAACCAATCTCCGTCCACTGTGTTAAATGTTAGCGTGTGTGTGTGTGCCCAGTGGTGAGACTGTGTTTCGCGCTGGGCACCCTACCTTGCACCCGTGGTTTTTACTTATAACGAGAGAGCAATACTTACACTTAAGCCAAACGTCACTAAGAGCGTTGTAGAGCGGAGTAGAACGAAAGCAGAACTGCAAAATGTTGTAGCAAAATTGCATCTCAAAAAAAAAACGCAAAAGTTAAGTATATCGGTTGAGACTTTTCCTTGTATACACATTTTATGTGGTGGTCGTATTATGTGTGTGAGAAGCACAGCTTTTTTTATTATCTATGTTTATAGAAAGGAAAACAGGTACATTTCCTAGCAGCTTAGTTTTGTAGTATTACGCTATTAGCAGCAGCGAAGGCAAATAGGCAATCAGCGGAAACGGTAGCGCGCACCACGTTCTAACCCTAGAAAGGACAGTAGCCGGATACTGTGATTCATTAAAAATGAACTTCATAATCTGTGTGTGGGTGTGTGTTTTTTTAGAATTCTTTTTGATTGTATTTTTTTTTATCACAAGTGGTGTGTAAAGATGTAGAAAAAATGAACAAACAAACAACGCTAAAAGGTGTTGAACGTCCGTAACAAATTAAGTCATTTGTTCACACACCAGCTCTTGGTACGTAAAGACCGGGAGGAAAAGCCCCCGAAGTTACAAAAAAAACACACAATATCGTCTGTAATTTGGTTTTTGTTCTTTGGAAAATTGAAAGAAAATTGCATTTCTATCACGTTCGTGTATGTGTGATGAATTGATTTGATGTGAACTCATTTTGAAGTGAGCTTTTCCTTGTTCTGTTGAAATATCGCTTCCAAGAAGCATTAAACTGTAAGTAAAATGGCATGACTCGTGTTCGAATTCACACGATCTATCATAGTTCAATTTGTGATCTTACATATATTACAGCGGACCTTTCGGTGGAGGAAGTAAATAAATTAACCAGCAGCCTGAATGCGTTTCCCGTATTTCACCCATCAGCACGTGTCATCGTGCCTTAAAAAGAACTAGTTTTCCTAGAATGTTTAGAGTAAAATACCATGAACCTGCGCCAACAGTCGCGTTGTGCTTTATGAGCCTCGAAGCTAGAGAAACATCGAGTAGAATTGAGCCCGCCGCGCGTTAAAGCAGTGGAGAGAGTTGCCGTCAATGGATGGTTTCGTATAATTTATTACCCGGACTATGAGTGCACTTGTAATGACTGCAACCGTGGATCATACCCAGTAGCATGTGGAATTTATTGATTAG
This sequence comes from Anopheles maculatus, assembly GCA_002091835.1. Classification (NCBI taxonomy): domain Eukaryota; kingdom Metazoa; phylum Arthropoda; class Insecta; order Diptera; family Culicidae; genus Anopheles; species Anopheles maculatus. The sequence goes on from KZ061661.1 coordinate 66,971, forward strand.
GCTATCTGTCGCATCCGCGATATCAAACAGATTCGACTCGTGCCGAGTGGTGGTGGGTCACCAACGAGAGAAACTCTTTTGATTGTGTTAGCTGGTCAACTATCGTATTCTGGTACCATTTTCCTTCTCTTAATGCCCTGTTACCACACACCATCAAAGATAGTCCTAAGCAGCCGTCACCCGTAAATGACGACTACATTCTGGCATCCTCTGTCAGCATTGGACTCTCTTGTCTGTAGACAATCATAATCATCGAACGTATCGCTGTACATATTGTGCATTTCGTGCGTTGTTGGTGTCTTCTGGATCGCAGGAGTTAGTAGAGCCCATAGAAGGTACGATTCCCCCCATTGACCAATGTAGAAGATCTACTCTACCACCTTCAGATCGTTGCCATCAACTGATACACTACTTGCGAGTCAATCCCTATCACGGCCAACCGCAGGAACTTTGTCTTGTCCAACCGCGTACCACCAGATATTCCAACCGATCATGTCGATGTCATTCGCGTAGCAAAGGAAATGGAGTGAATTGCATTCAATGAACAGAATCTGCCACAGAGTGAAGATTTGATCGATGGTTGATTTCCCTCCAACAAATCCCCAGCCTTTCCAGAAATGCTTTGGACAAAATCTGCAGCAAACGGGACACAAGTCTGCAGGAGAGTATACACTGAATGACACTCAATTGCTATTCATCCGATAGTTCCTACTGGTCCGAAATCCTTACGACTATCAGCACAGCTGCATGATAGTGGCCGGCATATTCGACGCACTTAATTTCCCATTAAGTTCATCAAGGACTTCCATCTTATTGCTTGTTTTGTTTGCTCCTGCTTTCCTACACTTTACACTTGAGAAATAGAAATACTATCGACTAGAGGTGAAAAACAAACAGATCACATGCTCGTAAGTGTCGTGAACTCATCGAAAACAGTTGCTTTATTGGTTGATAAATTCTGTCTTCAGCCTAATCGATCCTATAATTTTTACACTTTGCTTGATAGTCGTACAGTAAACTTAAAATGTTGTGCACGCTCAGTAGTGCCACAATAGAGAAAACCACCCAGCAAGTCATTAAATATCGGAATACGTGCGTTCCATATAGCCTGACGGTGGTTCTATCCAAAACGTCGGCTCAGGCGGCTGGTGCTTTCCCGGCGATTTGCTGCAACACATTAGCCTTTCAAGCCATCGACCTTTCTGCTTCCGACCATCCTTCTCACGCTGCTGGGTCACACGGTCGACATATTCCTATGAAACCAAGAAGGATCCAGCACGGATTGTTAACAAAAGTCAAAAGTACAAAGTATAGCTTATCAGCTCACTTGGAAAGTCTCGATTCCATCAGCCGACGACTTGTTTGTACGCGTACAATTCTCTACCGATGGCGGCGGCGGCGGCGGTACAGTATCCTGCGGTTGTGACGTTTGTTGCTTTTCATCCACTTTTGACTTGTTTCCGCATCTGGGAAAACACTTCCTCAAACATTCTGAGCTAAATTTACCCATTTCGAACAATATGTACTGCTTTTCAATCGCTTTTTCTCCTCGTATACGCAGCGAAGCTGCACCATTCCAAGTTGTACATACGCCGGTTGGTGCTATTAGTACAATTATGAATTTTGACAGCTTGTTTAGTACACGGAGCAGTAAAGCGATTTTAGTACACGGTGTACGGGAAGAGCAGCGGTACACCATCTCTACTGTTGATTGAGATAGAGAAAATTTCTAAAACGAATGTTGCATTCTCGTGGTGTACCGCATGTGACAAATAGAAATGATTAAGAATGTTTTCTAAGCTGAAACATACGGTGCGCATAAATTCGGATCGTAATGTTTCCTATCCGTGAATGATGTCAACATTCCCGGAGCAATGGCTACGACGATCCGATGGCGATCTGCTTATTCTGAACAAAATAGTTTCCACTGCATCAGAAAACATAATTTATTGTACACAAAACAATCCAGCCAGTTACAACTATGAGTGCAAAAACAACGAAATTCCAATAAAGTTCAACACCGTGGACCTGTTCTGAACGTCCCTATGTTAATAGGGATCATGTAAAAAAGCACTTCTGCTCAATCCGTCCCTACACTGCTGTTTCCAGTATCGTTGAAGCCGTGCTCGAGGCGGAATTTTTCCAGGACACAGTTTTAAGACATCTAGGTTTCACCGTATCCTTAGCATCGTGCATAACCGTCGGAAGCGAAATGGTCATTTCATCGGCACGAGTGTTTGTAGCAGCACCACCTGATGAAGATGATGATGCAAGAGCCGATAGTGAGGAACCTCGTCGTAGTTCTGGTGAGGCAACGGAACAACATTGCTGTTTAGATGTCGTGCCCCTTTCAAGCCATCGACCTTTCTGCTTCCGACCATCCTTCTCACGCTGCTGGGTCACACGGTCGACATATTCCTATGAAACCAAGAAGGATCCAGCACGGATTGTTAACAAAAGTCAAAAGTACAAAGTATAGCTTATCAGCTCACTTGGAAAGTCTCGATTCCATCAGCCGACGACTTGTTTGTACGCGTACAATTCTCTACCGATGGCGGCGGCGGCGGCGGTACAGTATCCTGCGGTTGTGACGTTTGTTGCTTTTCATCCACTTTTGACTTGTTTCCGCATCTGGGAAAACACTTCCTCAAACATTCTGAGCTAAATTTACCCATTTCGAACAATATGTACTGCTTTTCAATCGCTTTTTCTCCTCGTATACGCAGCGAAGCTGCACCATTCCAAGTTGTACATACGCCGGTTGGTGCTATTAGTACAATTATGAATTTTGACAGCTTGTTTAGTACACGGAGCAGTAAAGCGATTTTAGTACACGGTGTACGGGAAGAGCAGCGGTACACCATCTCTACTGTTGATTGAGATAGAGAAAATTTCTAAAACGAATGTTGCATTCTCGTGGTGTACCGCATGTGACAAATAGAAATGATTAAGAATGTTTTCTAAGCTGAAACATACGGTGCGCATAAATTCGGATCGTAATGTTTCCTATCCGTGAATGATGTCAACATTCCCGGAGCAATGGCTACGACGATCCGATGGCGATCTGCTTATTCTGAACAAAATAGTTTCCACTGCATCAGAAAACATAATTTATTGTACACAAAACAATCCAGCCAGTTACAACTATGAGTGCAAAAACAACGAAATTCCAATAAAGTTCAACACCGTGGACCTGTTCTGAACGTCCCTATGTTAATAGGGATCATGTAAAAAAGCACTTCTGCTCAATCCGTCCCTACACTGCTGTTTCCAGTATCGTTGAAGCCGTGCTCGAGGCGGAATTTTTCCAGGACACAGTTTTAAGACATCTAGGTTTCACCGTATCCTTAGCATCGTGCATAACCGTCGGAAGCGAAATGGTCATTTCATCGGCACGAGTGTTTGTAGCAGGTGGTGCAGATGATGATGCAAGTGCCGATAGTGAGGAACCTCGTCGTAGTTCTGGTGAGGCAACGGAACAACATTGCTGTTTAGATGTCGTGCCGTGTTCAGCAGCGGTTGGCATAGAATGCAGCTCGATCGAACATGTTGGACGATCGGCATCACTTGGTAGGAGGAGGATGGAAGCCTCTGCGCGTCCTTCACCGCGCAGCAACAGGTTGGCACGTTGTTCCACTGCCAGAAGATACTTCAGCCGTCGACGTTGCTGTATCGTTTGATGTTTATTATACAGTCCATGTTCTGAGAATGATGATAACACAAAGCAAAACTATGATTTCGTACACAAAAAAACACATTTCAACACAAGATGCAACAATACACATTACCTTTAAGCAACCGTTTCAAAGCGATTTGCTCCAACACTTCTTCGGTTTCATTCTTTTCCGATCGCAAATTACTAAATATACGTCGCGGGAGACTGCAAGGCAAACAAAAGATATAGATATAGATCAAAACCAGATCCTGATGGTGTACAACACGGATGCTTCAGTGTAATACCTGTCGTGGCGAGGCGTTTGGTGTGTCCAGTTTGTGTGTTGCGTGAAAGCAAATTCGGTAGATGCGGCCCTCTCCGGCCGTACGCAACTGGTCCATCCGAATTTGTTACACTTGTTGCACTGTTTATCCCACCAGTTTTGCCATGCACTAAACATCCTGAATATTCTTGTGTACCGTTTTTACGTCCTATCGCTTCGAGTTGAGCCAGCTAAATGAAGCCACAGGAACAATGTGACAATACGATTCGTACAAAAAAGTGGCTATTCTTTGAATAAAGAAGAACCAGTTCGTTCTTGTTTTTTGGGGTAGAAATATCCTACTTGGGAAATTACCTATTTTCAATACAGTGTACGTACGCTTGCCTACATTTAGGCGCAACGAGTTAAAATTTCCTTTTGTTTCTCAATGGTATGCAATTCGACAATCATCAGTGCTAGCGTGAAGTGGGAAATTTTCTACAGTAGCCATTTTTAACAAAGCAATCATCTTGAAATGTGGGTTTTCGTGATTTTGTTTTAATTATTTGCGATCACATACGTTGCTCAAGATACGATTTGCTTCTTTCCGTTGATATTACTGTTCACGAAACAGTGCAGTGCAAGTGCAGTGAATGTAGTGGTAGATTGCAATTGAAAAAAATGTTGTCCGGATGGCAAAGTTGGTTGGCCAAGCAGCGGCAAAGTTGCATAAACAAAATGCCATGGAATACGTCCTCCGGTGTACAACCGAAGAAGGCAGTATCAGCCGAATTGTCGTTTGCTGGGCAAATATACTCGATACCAGTAAAGCGACACCAGAGGTAAGAGTTTCACTCTGCTAATCTCTTTCTACAATCCGCAATGGTCCAACGGTTTACATATCTTTCTCATTGATAGCTTACCTAGGCGTCTGCTGGGAAGTTTGAAACCGGAAAGAGATGCAAGCGAAGAATCAGAGCAAATGTTTTTGAAACAGTTGCTCAAAGGTAACTTTCAGTCGCCGTACCGAGATTAATTTTGGACCATTTATGTTATGTTATTTATGTCCCTTTCCAGAACATGGTCTCTATAATAAACATCAAACGATACATCAACGTCGACGGTTGAAGCAACTTTTGGAACAGGAATATCGTGCCAGTGACAATGCTTTGGCCGCGCAAGCTGAAACCGATCGTCCAACAGGATCGATCGAGCTTCATTCTATGCCAAACAATCCAGAACCACTTCGACGAGGTTCCTCACTATCGGCTGTTACAACTGCATCAGATGGGAAAAATTTGTTAAAGCTAGTTACTCTGTCGCTGCCGACTTTTACCCACTAAGCGAAGGATACGGTGAAGCCTAAAAGCCACAGAACTACTAAAGAGAAGAGAGGAAAGAAACCGATTACAGCTGTCGCATACTTGAGCTTAGCTGATTCAAATCTTAACAAATCAAATTGCAACGGTAGAAAATTTATAGTAAAAGAAAAATCAAAATTAAATTTAAGGAACTGCTAAAATAATCGCAAAACTCCAATGTAAAATAGCGCACCACTGATGGTGTACAATATAGTTAGTCAGTGGGCGATAAACTATCATTAAACGGCTCGTGCCTACGAAGAAGAAGGCGCCTGATACCAATTATCTCCCCTGTCCAAAACATAAACAAGACTCATTGGGGCAGGGGTCTCTCACATGTCCGGCCCACCGCGATTGCAACTGAGACACCGAGATCTCTATTATTTGCTTGCTAGAAGTTGCAGTTGTGCATTTGCTACCGTCGATCGCGGTTACGACATCGAGCGAAGCGGTGCCGATTCACACCCTTCTTCATCAGTGCGCGCGCGCGCGCGCCGTTTAGTGTGTCGGTGTGTGCAAAGAGCATCGCGAAACATGACCATAACTCTGACCCATCGTGCCCTTGTCCCACAGACGATGGACCGACACTCTGAGCACAAAACCTTCGCCGCGAAAGGGAAGGATGCGTGTAGAGCAGGTTTTGAGTTGCAATTTGCACGCCTACTTTGTCGAAGATATACACATGCATGCAGATGCATGGGAATAGAACGTAACGAACGCGGAATAACGGGGTGGATAGATAACGACGAGAATACGGCACGGGAAGGTAAAAGGCCTGCGTGAGCTAGAGGTTAGATTGTGACGGAATTAATGATAATGGAGGGTGTGTGTGCGCGAGCGTGCACACGAGAACCGACTAACGCACTCCCAGAGGTTCCAGTTCAACAGCAAGCTTCGTTCGGTGATGATCATTACTGTGATCGGTGCTGTTCCAGGTGGTTGCTAAGGTAAAAAACTATATCTAGTCATCGGTGGTTATAGTCATGGCGTCCTACTTGGAGGATCTTGTCGATTCGTTCATCAGCAGTTCAGCGCTCGTTACCTACTGGAACTACATCTTCCCGGTGTTGGTAGGTCTCTATCTGGCCATTTCACTGTACGACAAACATCGGTACGGGCGGAACAAGAAGCTGCGCATTACTGAACCGGCGGCCACCGAGAAGAGTGGCAACAAGCTGGATGGTATCGAGTACGTTGGAGGTGAGTGTGACGACTGTGAGTGTCCGGGAAGTATTCAAGCGTATTAAAAAACGTCGATTTCTATCTTTGCTAGACCTTGAACATGCTGACTATGATCCGGTGCCGGCACTGGAGGAAAAACCACACATCCCGTACAGTGGTGCAACGGTAACACTTGCGACGGATCCACTAGAAGCTGCCAATCGGTTCTATGCCATCGCCAACAATCGCCGCAGTGTACGCAAGTATAGTTCCCGACCTGTCGATGCGGCCCTCGTGGAGCGTTGCATCCAGGTGGCCGGTACAGCACCGAGCGGTGCACATACGGAACCGTGGACATTCTGTCTCGTGTCCGACCCTTCGATCAAGGCAAGCATTCGCGAGATCATCGAAGCCGAAGAGTTTGTAAACTACACGCAACGAATGGCAAAACAGTGGGTAACGGATTTACGACCAATCCGTACGAACCATATCAAGGAGTACCTTACCGAAGCGCCTCATCTAGTGCTAGTGTTTAAGCAGACGTACGGTTACAAGGATAGTTCCGCCGGAACGGACAAGAAACAGCATTACTATAACGAAATATCTACCTCGATCGCTACTGGGATGCTGCTGTGTGCGTTACAGTGTGCCGGGTTGAGTTCGCTTGTGACCACGCCGTTAAACTGTGGACCAGCACTACGCACACTGCTCGAGCGGCCACCGAACGAGAAGCTGCTGGTGTTACTACCCGTCGGTTACCCGGCGGACGATTGTACCGTACCGGATCTGCAGCGAAAACCGTTGGAAGACATCCTGGTGCGATACTGAACGAAATCTTCCGGCAAGCCGGCAGTGGTCTTTATTTGGAAGCAAAGATATCGATCTACTGCTGTTGCTGCACCGAGAGAGTGAAAACCGTCCGCATAAGCCGGAAAGGCGATAAAAAAGTAGAGTTAAATTAACGATAAGAGGAGCTGTATTAGGTTGGATTAGAGGAATATTACTACCAGACACGTTTGCTTGGATGTTTGTTTTATTGAATGAATCGCAATTTTCTTTTGTTAAAACCTTTTTCTTTTATCAATAACAGTAGATAAGGATTTATTTTATACTTGTAAGAATGATAAAATTGCATCTGCAAGAAATGCGCCAACCACACCTTGTTAGCATGTATGCACGGCAATACATTAAAAGGAGCCGCAACAGAAAAAAAATTAACAAAAAGATGATTTAACGACGACCGTGACAGGACTCGAACCTGCAATCTTCGGATCCGAAGTCCGACGCCTTCTCCATTAGGCCACACGGCCTGTCAGCCGCCCGGGCGCTTATTTACAAACAGATCCTGTTTAACCCTTTCTCGCTCTTTGCGAGCCTATCTTCAGGCGCGCTTGCTTTGATCCGCGAATTGCAGCACTGTTTCTCTACACACCGAATTGCGCCTGACGTAACACTCTTTATATACATACCTCTGTCATGGTATGTAAACATGTACCTACTACAATCCTGTGCAGAGTATAATGCTCTCTCTCTGCTAACAAAGTAGGTTAATTGCTTGTATCTCTTATCACGATAGAGAATGTTGTACATCTTCCGAACCTTTTTCCAGTGTTACTTCTCTACTTCCGTGATCTGCTTCTACCACTTCCCTCACCCTTCGATTGTTCCTTGAAGCGCTTTTTACTACTCTCTCCTTCGTCCTCATTATCGCCATCGCCATCATCCTGCAGCAGCTCGTTCAGATTGATGCCGACCAGTTTGTCGGCCTTGGCTTGCGCTTGTGTGAGAAACAGTTCCTTCAGAAACTTCAGTTCCTTCTTCTGGTTGTCGATTTTTTCCTCCAGCACTTGGTTCTTCAGTCGCAGATCGTTTACACGCTGTTGCGTTTCTTCCGTCTTCATTTTTGACTTGACCCGGCTGCGCTTAACGGCCTTGGTGGGATGGACATGGGAGAAGAAGCATTTGAACCTTTTTTTTTGCTAAATCCCATTCGTTCGCAGGATGATGAAATTGTAGTCATCTGTTACCTGATTGTTTCGGTCGCGCTTTCGGCGATATTCATCGTCCTCTTCGTCGGTTGTGGACTTACGCTTTGGTGGCATTTTGTGTTTGGTTTGCTGACGATTGCGTTTTTAATATCGATTTGCGCCAAATGCACCAAAACAAAGTGTGTGCAGCAAATAAAACAACACACGGAACTGCACTGCTGCGCGACTGCACTGACAAAATGTGTATTGATAAACAAACAAGCGATGACGTTTGCGTAATTGAAGGTGCCCAGTGGTTGGTTGTGAAAGTTTTGCACAATGAACTGTTTTTGTGTGCAAATGAAAACAATTTTTAAAATCAACATTGTTTGTGGATAAAATGGTTAACCAAAAATATTCCGAAAATTGTGCATGATTGCATAGAAATGAGTAAAAAAAAGCAAATAAACAGACGGTCAAATGTTTTACCACAACGAACTGTCACTGGGCACACGCGAGTTTGACAACCATCTGCCCTGCCACTGACAGCTCGCGTGCACATGTTTCGTTCGAAGTAAACAGAACACAATCCCGCAGCACGATGGCGATCGGTAGCGATCGAAAGTTTACAAAGAAAAACGAAAAAAAGCGCTACTTTGAAGATCACAACGAGGATACAGAACAGCCGGCAGTGCAAACAACCGCCAGTGATGTGAAAAATCGTCCGGCAAAGATTATCTTCGACGACGATGGCGAACAGCGCGTGGTACCGATAGACTACCGGACACCAGTAGATACCGGTGACAATGTGCGAACCGGCAGCAAGCGAAAGCATGTGTCGACGGATCAGACCACCACAGCCAATTCCGACAGCGAAGGAGATGAAGACGAGGACGAACTAGCCACACTATGGTACAAACCGTTCGAATCGTACAATCTGGTTGGCGAGAGGGAAGAAATGAAGGATGCCGAGATAACGGAACTGCGCCGCGTTTGCCGGGCCGCTTTCGAGGCGGAATGTCGTACCCGCAGGAAGCACGATCCGTCCGATGCGAAATGGTTGCTTAGCGCACTGGAGAAGGGTACGATGCGTGATCGAGCCAATGCCGGTGCACTGCTCGTGCAGACGAACCCGTTCTGTCATCTGGCGGCGCTCGATACGTTGGTCGGCATGGTGAAAACCTCGAACAAAGGTTACCTGGATGTGATCGAGGTGTTGGCGGAGCTGATGCTAAAATCGTTGATGCCACCACACCGCAAACTGATCACGATACCGTCCCGCGGTACCGATTGGAAGCATTTGCAAAAGCAGGAAAATTTGGAAAAATCGCGCCGCGATCAGATTTACGCACACTGGCACTTTGAGGACCAGTTGCGCGAGCAGTACTTTGCGTTCGTTAGCAATCTCACGACGATTCTGCATACCGGTCAGGAACCGGGTAAAATGAAAGCGATCGTTCACATGGCAAAATTGTTCGCGAACGTGCCGGAAATGGAGCGTTTGCTGCTGACGGCACTGGTCAACAAGCTGGGTGATCCATCGCGCAAGGTTGCGGCCAAAGTGTTGCACCATCTGCAACAGATCGTTCGTCAGCATACGCTCATGACGCTGACTGTGACGTGCGAAACGGAGAAGCTGCTGTTCCGTAACAATCTGGCACCGTCGGCCCAACACTTTGCCCTGTCGTATCTCGCGTCGATTGCATCGTTCGGTGATTTTGCAACGAGTCAAAAGATGATAAACATATGCTTTGCGTTCTTTAAAATTCTTACCGAAAAGGGTGAGATTAATTCGCGCATGATGCAGTCGATACTTACCTGCCTGCGGAAAGCGATCAAGAACGTAAAGCGGGACGTGGATCTGGCGGAGGTGGTGGAACCGAAGTTGTTGAACGTTATCTACCGGATGATCCATTTGGCAGACATTTCGATCGGTTGCCAGGGTTTGTCGTTGCTGTTGGAGCTGACCGAGCGGAAGGGTCGTGAGCAGAACCGCTTCTACAACGCGCTTTACCGGAAGCTGCTCGATCCACAGCTCGCTTCCGTTGGGCCACGCATATCGAACATTTTGTTCTACATACTTCACCGAGCGATGCAGAACGACCCGATACCGGAGCGAGCGCAAGCGTTTGTGAAGCGTTTGCTGCAGGTTGCGTTCTATTTCCCGCCGGCCCGACTCTGTGGAGCGTTGATCGTGATTAGCAAGGTGCTGCGAAAGCGTCGAATTGTGGTGCAGGATGGCCATGAACCACCGACCGATGAGTTCGTGAAAGTTGTGCAGCAACAGCTACATGAAGCAGATCGTGATGCGGAGGACGGTGCGGAGGAGGAGGGTAGCGAAAAGAAGGTTCCCGTGAAGGCGGAAATGTTGCGACTGCCGAGAAAATATGATGCATTCGCTCGGGCGGCAGAATACGCCGGAGCACAGTATACGGTGAGGTATGAGCTCGTACGTTACCTGACGTACTTCCATCCTACGGTGCAAAAGTTTGCCCAGAGCATCCTAAGCAGTAAGTATGCGGTTGCTATGCAACGTTAGAACGGTGAGTTGATGTTTGACATTCTGTGTTTCCTTCCACAGATACCGCCCTGACGTACTATGGTGATCCGTTGGTAGATTTTTCGCTGGGCCGTTTTCTCGATCGGTTTGCATTTAAGAATCCGAAGAAACCTCGTACGGAGAAGGACGAAAACGGTGAGGAACGATTGCGTCCACGTATACTCGGTGTAGCGCAGCGCAAGAGTGATTATGTGCCGAGTGGAGTCCGTGCGCTACCGGTTAAATCTCTCACAAAGGATCAGTGTGCCGAAGACGATGAGTACATCTTCAAGTAAGTATGCAGCACACGGGCAATGTGCAGCGAAACGTCTGATATTTATACGAATCATTTTCCATTTTTAGATTCATGGAACAGAAGCGATACCGCATCCAGCGTGCTAAGGAGCGCAAGGCCAAAAATGGTGAAGAGGACGAAATCGATTCGGATGTGGATTCGCTGAATGATGACGAGTTTGATGCGTATCTCGACACACTGGGCGTGCCGGGTGGAAAGGGTGGCGATGCGGACATTGACGGTGAGGCCGAGGTCGACTTTATGCAGGAACTCGAGCAGGAGTTGGCAAAGGATCGTAAGGGTCGTAAAAAATCAGCCGCCAAGAAAGCGGACGATGACGACGACGACGATGATGGGCTGGACGATTGGGATGATGTGGAAGGCGATGAGGACGATGACGGTGCGGAGGATGATTCGGACGATGACGGCCGACCCCGTGCCGGACGTGTACGGCGTGACCCGATCGATGGGGAGGATGGTGATGGTGAGTTTAGCGATGGTGGTAGCATTTCGCTGGAAGAGGACGACGATTTCGATGGGGATGAGATGATGGAGGAGGACGATGACGTGTCGGAGGAAGGTGGAGAAGAAGAGCTCGACGACGATGGCGAGGAAGAGGAACCGGCCATGAAGAAGCGCAAGAAGCTGTCCTCCAAACCGAAGACCGGTGGCATGCTGAGTGAACGCGAGTTTGCCCGAAAGCTCAAGACGACCGACATGAACTCGTTGTTTGCGGCGGCGGATGACTTTTCCGAGCTGCTGGAGAGCAATACGGTGGATGCGGCGATGGCTGCTGGTGGACGTGGTGGTGGCAAAAAGAAGGGCGGCGGTTCGATCGCGAAAGCGAGCAAACAGCAGCTTTTCGATAGTCACGGTACGGAGGCTGAGGTGTACAATCAGGACGAGTCGTCCGTGAAACAGTTGGCCTGGGAAGCGACGCGCTTTAGTGATCGCAATCCGAAGAAGATGATCGGTGGACGAGGAAGTCATTTCCGTGGTGGACGGGGAGGACGAGGAGGACGGGGAGGTGGTGGTGGTGGACGGGGGCGAGGAGGAGGTCCAGGTAAGTCACATTTCCAGATGCGTGGTGGTGGTAGAGGAGGAGGAGGACGAGGACGAGGAGGTGGCAAACAGTTTGGTGGTGGTCGAGGACGGAAGTAGGGTGGGCATGTGAAGGCAAAGATGAAAAATAGGAATAAGAAAAAAAATGATGAAATGTAATTTGATTTACCTAAGTGTTTGTGTAAAAGCTATATTTTGTTTCTTAATTCATTCTACGTTGAAAGAAGCAATTCAGTGTGTAAAAGTCAAGTAGATGCACATCGTGGATACTAGACTCATGATCTATTAAAAAATGGGCTAATTCTGTCCAACATAAAATGAAGAAGAAGTATGTGTAAGGAAGTGAATGAAATCTAGAAAATCGTAGGAAAGATGCAAAAAAAACGATTTCAGTTGCATCGGCCGGGAATCGAACCCGGGCCGCCCGCGTGGCAGGCGAGCATTCTACCACTGAACCACCGATGCTTGCTTGTGGGAGGGGTGTTCATAAGGCATGAAGTAATCAAATATTCAACCGAAAAGCTTCTATTTTTGGACAACATGAATGGGAACATGTTGGTTTTCTGAACTATGCTGCGAAGTTTCATAACATAAACGAAGCAGTAGTAAGAGTTAGTGATGGGAACTCCGGAGTGGATTCTCGAAGCCGCTCTGATTCCACATGTTGAAAACCGGGTCCGAATCCGATAGAATTCCGGATCCGACTCCGGAGCTCCATCCACCTCGGAGTACTCCGATCGACTTCGGAGCTCCACCTCCCGGGTTAATCCGGAGTAAATCCGGAGTCGATCTGGAGTCCGATCCGGAGTCGATCCGGAGCCCGATTCAGCAGCTCCTGGAGTCGGATCGATCCGACACCGGTATTTATTTCATTTTTGTAAAGTCTGTACTTCGCATAACGAGGTTAATCGGTTCCAGTATTGTACGCGTTACATGGGAAATAGCATCATTCACCCGCATGTACCACGTAAAATAAAGTGTTGATACAATATACAGATCCATGGTTTTTTGCGGGTAACCATGGCAGCAGATACCTTCCGCACGTTCAAGACTCTGAATACTTCCTCTATTGAAAGTGGTTGTTCTCATATTTTCTTTTCATTTTCCAGTTATTGGTCGTGTATTGTAGATTATCCAATCAGTAGATTTAACGATTGTTTGTTGTTTTGTTACTGGGACTTGCTTAACCCTGTCATCGATGTCGGTGGCTTTCCGAAATCCTTTTTTCCGTAGAACTGCCAGTTACCAAGTTGCGGATCTCTATCTCCTTGGTCCGGAAGCATCTTAGAAATGTGCGACACGATGGATTTCGGCAAATTTAACAAATCTGACCCATTTCCTCTAGACCGATTCCTGGCAGTGGACCCGATCGATGGGGAGGATGGTGATGGTGAGTTTAGCGATGGTGGTAGCATTTCGCTGGAAGAGGACGACGATTTCGATGGGGATGAGATGATGGAGGAGGACGATGACGTGTCGGAGGAAGGTGGAGAAGAAGAGCTCGACGACGATGGCGAGGAAGAGGAACCGGCCATGAAGAAGCGCAAGAAGCTGTCCTCCAAACCGAAGACCGGTGGCATGCTGAGTGAACGCGAGTTTGCCCGTAAGCTCAAGACGACCGACATGAACTCGTTGTTTGCGGCGGCGGATGACTTTTCCGAGCTGCTGGAGAGCAATACGGTGGATGCGGCGATGGCTGCTGGTGGACGTGGTGGTGGCAAAAAGAAGGGCGGCGGTTCGATCGCGAAAGCGAGCAAACAGCAGCTTTTCGATAGTCACGGTACGGAGGCTGAGGTGTACAATCAGGACGAGTCGTCCGTGAAACAGTTGGCCTGGGAAGCGACGCGCTTTAGTGATCGCAATCCGAAGAAGATGATCGGTGGCCGAGGAAGTCATTTCCGTGGTGGACGGGGAGGACGAGGAGGACGAGGAGGACGGGGAGGTGGACGGGGGGGAGGAGGAGGTCCAGGTAAGTCACATTTCCAGATGCGTGGTGGTGGTAGAGGAGGAGGAGGACGAGGACGAGGAGGTGGCAAACAGTTTGGTGGTGGTCGAGGACGGAAGTAGGGTGGGCATGTGAAGGCAAAGATGAAAAATAGGAATAAGAAAAAAAATGATGAAATGTAATTTGATTTACCTAAGTGTTTGTGTAAAAGCTATATTTTGTTTCTTAATTCATTCTACGTTGAAAGAAGCAATTCAGTGTGTAAAAGTCAAGTAGATGCACATCGTGGATACTAGACTCATGATCTATTAAAAAATGGGCTAATTCTGTCCAACATAAAATGAAGAAGAAGTATGTGTAAGGAAGTGAATGAAATCTAGAAAATCGTAGGAAAGATGCAAAAAAAACGATTTCAGTTGCATCGGCCGGGAATCGAACCCGGGCCGCCCGCGTGGCAGGCGAGCATTCTACCACTGAACCACCGATGCTTGCTTGTGGGAGGGGTGTTCATAAGGCATGAAGTAATCAAATATTCAACCGAAAAGCTTCTATTTTTGGACAACATGAATGGGAACATGTTGGTTTTCTGAACTATGCTGCGAAGTTTCATAACATAAACGAAGCAGTAGTAAGAGTTAGTGATGGGAACTCCGGAGTGGATTCTCGAAGCCGCTCTGATTCCACATGTTGAAAACCGGGTCCGAATCCGATAGAATTCCGGATCCGACTCCGGAGCTCCATCCACCTCGGAGTACTCCGATCGACTTCGGAGCTCCACCTCCCGGGTTAATCCGGAGTAAATCCGGAGTCGATCTGGAGTCCGATCCGGAGTCGATCCGGAGCCCGATTCAGCAGCTCCTGGAGTCGGATCGATCCGACACCGGTATTTATTTCATTTTTGTAAAGTCTGTACTTCGCATAACGAGGTTAATCGGTTCCAGTATTGTACGCGTTACATGGGAAATAGCATCATTCACCCGCATGTACCACGTAAAATAAAGTGTTGATACAATATACAGATCCATGGTTTTTTGCGGGTAACCATGGCAGCAGATACCTTCCGCACGTTCAAGACTCTGAATACTTCCTCTATTGAAAGTGGTTGTTCTCATATTTTCTTTTCATTTTCCAGTTATTGGTCGTGTATTGTAGATTATCCAATCAGTAGATTTAACGATTGTTTGTTGTTTTGTTACTGGGACTTGCTTAACCCTGTCATCGATGTCGGTGGCTTTCCGAAATCCTTTTTTCCGTAGAACTGCCAGTTACCAAGTTGCGGATCTCTATCTCCTTGGTCCGGAAGCATCTTAGAAATGTGCGACACGATGGATTTCGGCAAATTTAACAAATCTGACCCATTTCCTCTAGACCGATTCCTGGCAGTG
>KZ061661.1:83257-105590 GCA_002091835.1 Anopheles maculatus
TTTTTTTTACCAGTGTTGGGTTGTTTGCATATTATATTGCTACATTATTATTCGCTGTGTAGTTCGCTATTTCTAGTTTTGATTGAAATATATTATTGTTGTTTTGTTATTTTTGCTGTTGTTTGCTTGTTTTGGTACGTGTTAGATAATGTTTTAAATTGAGTGTGAGCGTGTGTTCGTTCGTATCGTTTTCAGGAGCGGGGGGTTTAGCAGAAAGAATGTCTATTTTTATTTTCAAACTGTGAGTGTATTTAATTGTTGTTTTATCTTCTCTAGTTTTGGAGAGCGCTGTATTGATATTTTCCGACGTGTTAGGTAGTGTAGTAACTTGTTTGCTTGTTTTCATTTACTGCTGTTATTCGTTTTCGTCCAGCTTTTTCGCTAGATTTTTCTCTTATTTGAAATGTAAATCGCTTTTTGATCGTTTCGCTTGTTTTTTTTTCTTTTGTTTGCTATTAATTGAATGTGTTTTTCTGTGTGTGTATGTTATGCCGCTTTCGCTTTTCGATTATTTGTCCTATTCTATATGTTTTTTTTTCGCTACAGAACCGGTTTGTCTTTTGTTTTCGTTCGCTTCACACAGACTATTTATTATTTGGTGTAAAAATCGTACTTCAGTTGTTTTTTTTTGTTCTTCGTCTTAGTTGTATATGTGTTTTGATTCACTTTAGCGGTATTCGGTATGTGTTTCTTTTCTTAATTCTCGTATTTACGGTTCTGGTGA
Source organism: Anopheles maculatus (assembly GCA_002091835.1). Classification (NCBI taxonomy): domain Eukaryota; kingdom Metazoa; phylum Arthropoda; class Insecta; order Diptera; family Culicidae; genus Anopheles; species Anopheles maculatus. Next base: position 83,982 of record KZ061661.1, read on the forward strand.
GCACTGCTAAGGGTTCATACAAGCAAAAAAAACTGGCAATACGGTTGATGTGAAGAAAATAGAAGAAGAAAAACACAATTTACTGCTACTACTGAGTAAAAATCAGCATTTTGGAGCCTCTACAGGTCTGTCATTCGGGGATGAACTATCTGCTTACTATTGATGGTCTACAGTCGGGTTTCTTTAGGTCTACCTATAGCTTGAAGATGTGAACTGATGTCGTTTCAAAAACAAAATCCCCCTTTGTTGAGTGTGTGCCCCACAACATAAATGAAACAATACAATAAGTTCTACCTACGTTTTTTTGCCTAGGGTTCTTTAGTCTGTTTTCGAGTGTTCTTTCTGTCCGGCAGCTCTTATTATACTATAGTGTGTTTGATTCTGTTTTGATTGAAATTGAAGGAAATTTTTGATACTTCTTTTTTTCCGTGCTAGATTTCGACGTTGGTTCCACATCTTCTTAAGGTTTACAACAGCAGCGTACAACGATTTGATTTTGTCCGGCTTCCATCACTATTTCGATACCACCTCTTCACTGCAAAATCACGCTCTACACGCTTATATCACTTACGATTACTAAATTAGACTAGAAAATATTATGTTCGCTTGTCTGACTTCTCTGTCGTCAATCAATTCGTATGATTTCAATACACTTCGCACTAAAACTGTCTGTCTGCCGGTTTGTTAGTATTAGCGCTCGCATGCACTAAGATCAATATAAGTAACGGCGCCATTTTGGGGCATCACTTTCTTTCATCTCGCAATGCGCGTTGGAAGCTTTCGAAAAGAAAAGCGCACACTACACTACTACATATGTATGTACACGACGGAGCAAAGGAGCTTTTGCGGTGGTGCACGTTTATGGCTGTGAATCCGGTAGTTGATCTTTCATCCCTTCTTGATGATGTGTGTTTTGTTGTTTAGGCGATCGCTTACGCTTCGAAGCATCTGTGTGCTCCAGTGGGAAAGGCAGTTAGGAAAAAGGGAGATCTACTAGTAGTACGTGAGAGAGTTCGCTATAAAAAACATCCTAGTTTCCTAGTTTAGCGTGGCAGAGGCTTAGCGAGAGACAGTGAGAGAGATAGAGTGTCGTTGTGGTTGCTTTTAAAATGGAAGTATAGGTGTTAGAGTAGTTATTGTAGTGTATTATTTGTAGTGACGAAATTGACGACCATAAGATCAATCTTATCCTTCCACTACACGCTCGTAATTATTACCCTTTGTTGCATAGCTACACCACATCCTTTTAGACAATTTTGATCCCACCATGGATGTTTGCTCCACGAACCATGAAACTTTAATCGTATTTGTTGTAGTCGCTTATACGCGTCCCTCTCTCGTTTCACAGACACACGAACACAACATCATTGGCCGATGCAATGTACTATTTTCGTGTCCTAGTCTTTTTTTTTTTAAGTAACGAGTCTCTCCTTTTGCGCAGTATACCTTCAAATTATAATAAAAAGGGACAAAAATCTAACCCTTTCGTCTTCTTAGTGCGCTAGTGAATAGTCCTTAATTATTGTTCGCCATCTTCAATCTGCCACCAATCGGCCCCAGTAAACCCTGCTTTGCCCACAACCCGATCCCGATCTCCCATACCCTGGTGTTCGGTAGCCAGAATCAGACTGTCTCCGTGACTCTTCACTTTCAAACGATCCGTTGCATCTACAATTTACAGCTTAAAAGGAAGGAGCTACTTACTATTATTCCTAGTAGCGAGTATTGAACCTTCTTTTTTCTAGTCAATATTCATTCTACGGATTTCTTCAATTTGCGTCCGGCTTCCGGTACACACGACACCCCTAATGGGTTTGGGCATTCTGTGTGTAGTGGATCTCGTTCCAGTTGTCTGTCTTTGGCTTGGTTAGATCTTGTGCCTCCTGCGTTCCTGTTGGGGTGGAGTTGTGTCACAGCTCAATTCCGTCGCCGGTAGCCGGCGCGTTCGGTCGGCGGGGACCACCGGGGCGGTGTTCGCCTCCGGTGCCGTCGGCCCTAGGCCAGCTGCATCTTCTTGCAGTTGCACAGCCACTTAATGATGCGCGCGTTGCGCTCAATGATGGACGGCGGTTCGCTGGTACGGTAGAGCGGTGCCGGACCACCACCAAGCAGCGGTGCACCATCTCCCACACCCACCAACGCTCCTTGACCACCGCCACCTGCTGCTGCTGCTGCTGCTCCTACTGTTGGTCCCGTTCCTCCCAACAGCTGCGCTCCGGAAGCACCAATCTGGCCGTTAGTTGTTTCCGTACTATCCGGCAGCTTAGTCGAATCGATGGTGGACACATCGGAGAAGAAGACGGCACTAGACTCATCGGATTCAGCACCACCAGAACCACCACCACCACCATCACCACTTCCACCACCAGCAGAGCAATCGTCCGAAAGGCGATGAATGTCGGACGATGCTGAATTGTTGTGGTGTGCATGGTGATGGTAAGATCCGGACGAACGGCGCTGAAGCGCACTCTTCGGAGCGATGTACCGATCGTACGTTTCCTCGTCCAGCCCGAGCCGATCGAAGAACCGCTCCAGCTGGGTTAAACTGTCCGAGCGTGACCGTTGCTTCTCAAGCTGTTCCCTATCACGGTCGCGATCGCGATCTCGATCCCGCTCACGATCCACTCGTCGTTCCCGGTGATCGCGCACGTCTGCCGCTACCGGCAGACTTCGCTCCGGCTGACTACGGTTCCAGTAGCGATCGCTGATGTCACTCTTCGAGCGCAAAATCGGTCGACGATCATCATCGAGCTGGCTGCCTCCTACAGCACCGGCACTCGCGCTCGAACCTGGCCCACCCGGTCCACAGCGCCCACCGGACGATGGTGATGGATTGCTGACGGCCGATTGGCGACCGCTGCGATTCTTGAACCGCAAACACTTTTGCCGCTTGAACGTACCGAGCGGCGGGCTAAGATCGAGCTGCGACTGTTGCTGATCCGGTGGCGAAAGTGGTGATACCGGCGAGAGTGGAGACATCGGAGGACCGGGCACATTCTTGTAACCGTACTTCCGTCCACGCGAATCATCGTAGTACTTTGTGTGCTGGCTGCTCTTGGACATTGAGTGTTGCTGCTGTTGTTGGTGGTGCTGCTGCTGTTGCTGCTGTAGCTGATGCTGCTTCTCGCTGTACCCGTCCTGGAACGCTTCCGGGACTTCGGGTGTGGTGAAGTTAAGCAGACAGTCTGCCTCTTCGCGAATTTTGGCCCGACACTCGATGCAGTCGTAGCGTAGCGGAGGAATGCCATAGGCGTAGTACGAATTGCCGCTGTGCTGCGTCGAGGAGCCACTATCGCGCCGATAGTCACCCAGCATCATCATCGAATCATTGCCCTGCTGACCACCGGCCTGTGACAGGGTATGCTGTTGCTGCGAGTGATGTGAGGGATAGTGTTGCGAATGGTGTTGCTGCTGCTGCTGCTGTTGCTGATGCTGTTGCATGAGCATCTGGGAGTGGGGAAGGTGGGACATCTGGTGGTGGGTGGATTGGTGCTGTTGGTGCTGCTGTTGCTGCTGCTTACAGCAGGGTTCGCTGTGGTGCGTGTAGTGACCGGAGGAACCGCCCGAGTCTCGGTTGAAGGAGCTACCGGAGCGATTGGACCGGTTGCCCCGGCTGCAGCAGCTGAGCGCTTCCGAGTGTGGCGAATGGCGACTGCTCTGCGAGTGCAGATCTGGGAGCGATTTGTGGCTATTGATGTTGTACGATTGTGTCGGGGAGTAGTCGGATTCGTCGGTCGGATGATGGCCGGAACCAGTCACCACGGCTTGCGAGTGCGAGTACGATCGTTGGTAGTTGTAGCGGCTGCAATAGAGAGCAGAAAGTTGGTGCGCATTAATTGAAATGAACAGTTAAATAGTAACTCCATAACATTCTCACCTGTGCCCACCGCCCATAGGATGTTTACTCTCAGGCGAACCACCGTGCTGCTGCTGCTGTTGCTGTTGCTGCTGCTCCGCATATTCCGCCGGCGGACTAATGGCACGGTAATCATCGGTCAGCACCAGGCTATCGTGCAGTCCACCGTACAGATACAGATCATCATCGCCGCCCGGATGGGGCGGTAACGACTGAGGCGATAGAAACGCACTTGGGAAGAACACGGACACATCGCTCGGTTGCTCCGGGTGTACGGTTAGCTGTTGCTGATAGTTTTTCGGCGGCTGTATGTATCCGATATCATCCAGACTGCCGGCAATTCCACCACCGCCACCGACCATTCCCGTGCCGATGTAGCTCGTTTCCAGCGGTTGACCGTATTTAGAATTAATCAGCCCGACGTCTACCGGGGGCATTATTGTCTCTTTGCTGTCGGCAGCGTTTAGCAGCTTGCGTAGCTTGGTCTGCAGCAGATCGGAACCGGAGGAAGCGCTCCGACGGTTAGTTGGTCGTTGCTGTTGCTGCTGTTGTTGCTGCTGTTGCTGCTGCTGCACTTGTTGCTGGAGTGCCTGGCTGACGGCGGACGATGGCAGTGTCCTCGACGGTGATACCATATCTGAGGATTAGCAGTAGGAAAAACATAATGTTAGTATTACCATTGGAAGAAAAAAATAGCGCCGTTGCATCGGCCGGGAATCGAACCCGGGCCGCCCGCGTGGCAGGCGAGCATTCTACCACTGAACCACCGATGCTTCGTGAGAGAGGAGCAGTTGATTACGCACCGGGGAAGGCCATGGTTTTTAAGTATATCATGCCTTTCTCATGACTAGCAAAACAACTAAACACAATTTTAATTATTGTGTAATTTAAACAAGTATATACTTGTAATTATAATTTATAAAAGTACAAAAATCAAAATCGTTATTAAGTGCCTGTTCGTAACCAGTATTCGCACTTTTGGCGACTTTTGGGGACAACAGGGTTACTTATTCGTGGAGGCAGCTGAATCTGCAACATCCAACTGACATTTCAACGAATTTTAAAGCGTTTTTACGTTTACCATGATATTCATATAACAAATTACTAGCAATTATATGGCTAAATGAAGCTGTTCTTTACACATCTGAACTAATTGTTCTCTAAGAAAAGGAAGATGTGTAGTAGTGATGGGAACTTCGGAGTGGATTCACGAATCCACTTGTTGAAAACCGACTCCGAATCCGATAAAATTCCGGATTCGATTACTCCGATCGAATCCGGTTGACTCCGGAAACGGGGAAACATGTAATAATCGACTAAAAACGGGAAAACTTAACGTGCATGTTTTAAAAAGGAAAATTTCCTTCTCATAAACCATCCCCCCCTACCCCCCACCGGTCAACACACTGCATACATCCGACTCGGATTCAATCCGGAGTCCGATCCAGAGCCCAATCCAGACTCCGATCCGGAGTCGATCCGGAGTTGATGCGGCAACTCCTGAAGTCGGATCGATCCGACTCCGGTGTTTGCTTCATTTTGCCCAACACTAGTAAGTACACATCAACTGCTGTACCATCGGCGGTAGTTCTCGCCCCTATTTCGACTGTTTCCGTGGTGTAGTGGTTATCACATCCGCCTAACACGCGGAAGGCCCCCGGTTCGATCCCGGGCGGAAACAGAACAAAACTCTTTTTGTTTGTTTTGTGCTGCTCCATCAATCACACAAATTCCGCTGACTCGGTATACCACGTATACTTACACGATCCGCTCAGCGTGCCCGTACTTCCGCCATCCGCACCGCTACGACTCTGCTGCGATGCACCTCCACCACCTCCTCCTCCTCCGCTACTACCACCACTGCCTCCGCCGCTGCCACTTCCACCACTCGAGCGCTTGTTCAGCAGCTGCTGCTGACGGTCGAGCACGGTTTCTGACTTCACGTAGAACGGTTTACTTTCGGCAAGCAGCTCGACCGCCGACTTTCGCTTCGAGCTGCGCAGCTGATGGTAGCTGCTGAGTGTCTGCGAGTGCTGCGGTGGCAACGATACCGATTGCGAATGGTGATGATGGTAGTAGGATGGTTGTGATGATTGCTGCTGACCACCACCACCACCACCCGACTGCTGTGACGAGATGGCAGTCGTCGCGGAGGAAAGGTACGAGGTGGGAGGTGTGATGATCTGCGATGGGGGCGACACGGACGATACCGAGTGGTGGGAATGGTGTCCGGGCGGTGGTGGCAGTGAGTGATGCTGGCCAGCGTTCGCTGACTGCGTGTGGTACGGTGAGTGTTGAGACAGCAGATGACCCTGTGGGGAAGAAAAAACGGAAGGTGTGATGATCACAACGAACTCTCTCACTGCTGATGAAGCACAAACGCTTCTTGCCTACCTGATGGTGACGACTGCTGTGCCGCGGACTGTTCCCATACACTACGGCTGCCATGATGATCCTTTACGTTTGGGGTTTAGTAGAAGCACTACGATAAGTTACACACGCCGACACGTACACACACACACTAGTGTTGTGTTAGAGTTACTGAAGGATCAAGTTCAATTCGTGTTTATAATATACTAAGGGTAGAAGAATGTCCTCGCTAAGTACTGTAATCAATGGTGGACATTTTCGTCGTAGTGTTTGTGATCCGATTACTTCGTTGCAATATCAGGAGGCTGTAATGGAAGGTAAAAAAAGGAAAGAAAACTTTGTTAGTTCGTTTTGATAGGAGTGTGGCTATTTTGGTGCACTTAATCCGATAAGGATTAATCTTTCTTTGATAAAGGGAGTGAGCCAAGCTAAGTTCTTTTAAGTTCTTTGAGATGAGAATGAGATATCAATACACACACCAAACAACAAAAAACGTAAAGTTGTTTGGATTAATGCATCGGCCGGGAATCGAACCCGGGCCGCCCGCGTGGCAGGCGAGCATTCTACCACTGAACCACCGATGCTTTGTTAGAGATCAACCGCTTATCACCGATCAGGCGGTATGAGACGATTTTTCCGACCAGCAATCATCCAAGTGGAGCTTTGCGAGTGGATGCGTTTTTACTTGCCTCAATCACATCAAAAGCACGACAGCTTGCTTATCGCAGCGGGTTGTGTTCTCGTCTAGATGGATAATTCCTTGCGCCCGGTATAACGATCGGCAGCATACTGACAGAACTTCCGCACCCGAACGAGTGTGACACCAGCCGGAAAAGATGGGCCCGACAAGTAGCGAAAAAGGCCCAGACGCTAGCGTTTTTTGTGGGTTATTTGGTAGTTATTTTTGGACCGTCTAACCGTACACAACTTATGCCAACCCCACTAGTAGCTGGGTCCTTACTTGTGGATATGGTTCTTGTTCCTCATCTACCCCCGTAGACTCCCATGGCGTCTTCGTGGATAGTAAAAAAGACAGACCGAGAGAGACAGAGTGAGTGGGTATATGTATATGGAACATTATAACCTCAATCCTTACATGTGACCGGCGTGAGAGTATGCGACTGTGTTGCCAACAGGAACTTTCCACTTGCCACAACTAGCAACGCTTCTTCCTTCGGTACGATCGTACGATACTTTTGGCGTGTGCCAATTGGTGTGTCTCTGGCGTTGGGGGAAAATATAAGCAAAAAACAAACAAACATTGTCAGCATACTTTAAGCAGCAAGAGAAGCAAGCCCCCAAAAAATTTAATAAACTACCACCACTAGCCACTAGGGGTCGCTTTCGAGGCTCAACAGTGGTGTAAAAACCCCTCGAGTAGACATTTTTGTTACTAAAGAAGCGAGCGTTCCTGCTGAGCACGTTTATACGAGCGCGCACGGGTATGACAGTGGGCGGCATATTCTGGCTTGGTTTTTTTTCCATTGCTACGCGATCGGACACTTTTCGCGTGCCGTATCAGCAGCTTACGCAAGCGATTCCGATTCTCCCGGTGGTTGGTGTGTATCAATTTGAACGTGATCGTTAAATTTCGCCCACTGCAACGTGAATTGATTTCTTTAAACAAAAAACAAAACTTGCTACCGAGAAGTAGGGGATTTGTCCTCTACGTTTACAATCAGCAAGATTTGTTTTTTTGTGAATTTGTTGCGAAAAACATACATGCGAAAAAAGGAAACTAATAATAAAAACTGAACGAGCGACGTCAGAAAACATTGGATCATACGATGTTTTGGGAGGTCATGATCGCACCTCGATTAATAGTGGAAGTTGCTGCAATGGCTTCAGCAGTAATCGTTTAATTACTCTATCTTCAAGAAGCAAGGTTAGCAGTAGGCGCTCGGGCAGTTAATAGTAAAATAAGAACATTTTCACCCTTCATCAAGATGGCAACAAGATTGAGCTAACTCAAGGTGAACATAAAATCTAAGAAGAGAGTTTTTGGGCTCGCAAGGTTGATCGTTAGTATGTAAAATAGTTTCTACCTCAACTCATCAAAGCTATGCAAATTATTTCTTTGAAGGGTGCGTTGAGCTAGTATTAGTGATAAACATTTGTTAACATAAAAACTGTATAATTTTAGTGTTCTACACTTTTTTTTACACTCTGTGAGACAATGTTGATGCCTGTGACGTGCGCACACCAACCCCAAAAAGACAAGACACGGCCCGAAATGTGCATTTAAATGCGTCGGTTGTGCAGATCGAAATGATCGTGATGCAATGCAAAAATGGGACTTATGCGAAGGTGGTTGCCGTTGCTGCAAATTATCCATCCATGAAACTGAAATCGTTGTGCCGCCGTGTCCAATCGGGTCTTCCTCAAGTCATTGTTTTGCGCATTTTTGGGCGAAGTGAGCCACCGGATTGTGGAGGGTGCGTCGTCGACAGTTACGACATCGAAATTCTGCAATTTCTGTACCGATTTCTTGTACCTTTGTGCGTATAGAAGAGAGAGAGAGAGGGAGAGAGATCGGGACAGATAGATTTCAAAGTGGCGTAGAACCGAAGCTGTTAGATGACTTCGGTGTTGATTAGCTGGCTTAATACAAAGCGTACAAAATATAATTTGTACGACCTCAGCCTCAGAATGTGTATGTTACTTGTTCTACGGTTAGTGTCTCAAGGTATCCTAGATAATAATTGCAACCAGTAAAACAGGTGGCACTACACTCTAGCTAAGGGAAACAGTAATCACAACAAATTGCAGAATAGAAAGAGGCTGACACCAGAAGAAGTGTGTCACCCGAACAATGAGGGAACCGCAATTGCGTGCTGAACCTACCCGTACACGAAACGCTAAATTCCACGTCCGGTAACGATCGTATCTGCAAACAGTTCCACCAAGAGTAGGAAGCGTTCGACACCCGCCAGCGCGCCATTCATTCGCGCCGATGAGCAACAACAAACAAGCGACTACGAAAGAAAAACAATAAACAGCTTCAAGCTTCAAGTTGCTGTACGTCAAGTGTTGACATTGCTGAATGTGACAATACTGCATGTAGGCAACCAGTAGGAGAGTAGTAGTAAAAATAATCAAAAAATCGACAAGAATTTTATTGACAAAAACGAGCTCTCTATATACGGCTACGGCGATCGGCAGTGCGTAACGTGGATTTGGTTTTTCATCCGATGCGGTTCCGCACGTACCCATTAGTTGACTTAGGTCCGTAACTGATCTGTCAAATGTGCGACAGTGTCCACCGGTATAGTGCCTAGAATTGTGATGGGGACATCTCCGCCGGTCACCATTGAAAGCTGATACACGCACGAAGGAAATAAAGTATTCAAATTCACAGTTAAGCTGACAATGGCAGAGCAGAAACGAAGCATAGCACTTCCGGATGATGATGGTACAGCGCATCATCCACCGTGAACCCACCCGGCTGCGGTACAATGAACTTGACCGCAAATCGAGGTCATAGAAATGCGAGCAAAAGCTGTGCCAATGGAATTGGGGTTTGATAACAAAAGAATTGGTGTGTTTTAAAAGTGAAAAGCCATAAACATTTGTTAACATAAAAACTGTATAATTTTAGTGTTCTACACTTTTTTTTACACTCTGTGAGACAATGTTGATGCCTGTGACGTGCGCACACCAACCCCAAAAAGACAAGACACGGCCCGAAATGTGCATTTAAATGCGTCGGTTGGGCAGATCGAAATGATCGTGATGCAATGCAAAAATGGGACTTATGCGAAGGGGGTTGCCGTTGCTGCAAATTATCCATCCATGAAACTGAAATCGTTGTGCCGCCGTGTCCAATCGGGTCTTCCTCAAGTCATTGTTTTTCGCATTTTTGAGCGAAGTGAGCCACCGGATTGTGGAGGGTGCGTCGTCAACAGTTACGACATCGAAATTCTGCAATTTCTGTACCGATTTCTTGTGCCTTTGTGCGTATAGAAGAGAGAGAGAGAGGGAGAGAGATCGGGACAGATAGATTTCAAAGTGGCGTAGAACCGAAGCTGTTAGATGACTTCGGTGTTGATTAGCTGGCTTAATACAAAGTGTACAAAATATAATTTGTACGACCTCAGCCTCAGAATGTGTATGCTACTTGTTCTACGGTTAGTGTCTCAAGGTATCCTAGATAATAATTGCAACCAGTAAAACAGGTGGCACTACACTCTAGCTAAGGGAAACAGTAATCACAACAAATTGCAGAATAGAAAGAGGCTGACACCAGAAGAAGTGTGTCACCCGAACAATGAGGGAACCGCAATTGCGTGCTGAACCTACCCGTACACGAAACGCTAAATTCCACGTCCGGTAACGATCGTATCTGCAAACAGTTCCACCAAGAGTAGGAAGCGTTCGACACCCGCCAGCGCGCCATTCATTCGCGCCGATGAGCAACAACAAACAAGCGACTACGAAAGAAAAACAATAAACAGCTTCAAGCTTCAAGTTGCTGTACGTCAAGTGTTGACATTGCTGAATGTGACAATACTGCATGTAGGCAACCAGTAGGAGAGTAGTAGTAAAAATAATAAAAAAATCGACAAGAATTTTATTGACAAAAACGAGCTCTCTATATACGGCTCAGTGCGAAACGTGGATTTGGTTTTTCATCCGATGCGGTTCAGCACGTACCCATTAGTTGACTTAGGTCCGTAACTGATCTGTCAAATGTGCGACAGTGTCCACCGGTGTAGTGCCTAGAATTGTGATGGGGACATCTCCACCGGTCATCATTGAAAGCTGATACACGCACGAAGGAAATAAAGTATTCAAATTCACAGTTAAGCTGACAATGGCAGAGCAGAAACGAAGCATAGCACTTCCGGATGATGATGGTACAGCGCATCATCCACCGTGAACCCACCCGGCTGCGGTACAATGAACTTGACCGCAAATCGAGGTCATAGAAATGCGAGCAAAAGCTGTGCCAATGGAATTGGGGTTTGATAACAAAAGAATTGGTGTGTTTTAAAAGTGAAAAGCCAGCGATCGTTTTTAGGTTAGAATGTCACCAAATTTGACGTGTCACTTTCGCTGGACAAATTGTAAAAAAGAGAGTTTGTTGGAGGTGTCTAAACATTGCAAAGCATGAAGCACTCATTAGTATCTAGAGATATGCGACTACAGTGATCACGCCAACAACCAGCCATGATGGGCTGGAATTGAGATGAGCAATGTAATGGCGGCTATGCAACACCCAGAATGAGTTACAGTTAGTGCATTGCGAGTATCATGTACCGTTGCAGCTGTGTGTGTGACAGTAGGAAAGGTAAGAACAAAAACTGCCGCTAAATATCTCACGATGTGTTTAGATAGCCGTATGCACGTGTACACAACCACACGATCGTCATCTAGAATGGGGTGGGCAATATGCGCGACACAAAACACTCCTTCCTTCGGTGAACAGGAACAGGAACACTCGTTGCCTTCTGCTCGTTACACTTCTTCTTCCACATGCTTTTTTAGTGTCTATGGTGACACTCGAAAACGGGAATCGGAACCGGAATAGTAGGACGGTTTCACCGGGAAGGGAACAAGAGCTAAAGACAGATGTGGTAGGTTCATTAAAGTTTAAGTTGTGGATAAAAACAGAGTCATCGAACCGATCACAGGACGGATCGCAGAACGGTATGGCGAGGTTCTTACACTATTTAGCAGACTTGAAAACTTTACGAGCGTACACAAACCGGCAGGCATCCAATCCTGTTTGGGTAGAAGAACGCACACACTCCCGGGAATGGCTGGGAAACGCGTAAATGTTTCTACGTGTCATGAATTATTAATCGATTCACTTGTCTTCGATTCACCCACATTTGGGCAAACACCGTGCTATGGAGGGAAGGTTTGTTGGGAACTGGTAAGTTTCAGAGCTTCTTCTTGTTTGTGCTGTAGTCCAGTGGACGACAACCATTTGTTTTTGCAAATGAGACTGATATTGGTAAGTTCTTATTATTTGAATATAGTTCTCTCTTTCTCTGGATCTTCTTGGCAACATCAACTATATTGCCAACCTAGATCCAATAGGTGACAGCTGTGACCTGACAATAATAGCATGAGACCCATTAAAACTGTGAGTATATTTTCAAAAAATAAGAGTTATAAGCAACTAACTTCTAGGAGATAAGCCTCAACAAACTCTCCTGTAAGTAACTTCTCTGCAAGAGCAATTCCTACGATACTGTATTAGAACGCTGTAAAAACACCGAAAATGGAGCTTGATCTCTATCGTAAGGCGAATTGTAGAACTTATGACAGTAAAAGTCGTAATCTTGTAATAGTGTCATCATTGTTTCTTTTATTTAAAAACCTTTGTAGATCTTACGTTCTCGGATCTCAAACTGCCGACCACTGCCCTGGACGTTCGTTTACTGAAAACGTGCTACTAGCCTGTTGCAAAACGGTCCGGTGCTAAAAAAGGAACCTGTCCCAAAACGGGCAGCAGCCGTACGGTCCCATATTCTTGGGCTACGACTTTGGTACGAAACGCTCCGGGAAGGAAATGCGATCGGGCACACGTAGTAAACAATAAATTTAATAACGGTTTGATTCATGGACAAATTGGCCAAACCATCGGGTTGTGCCTACGGGTCAATGAATAATCGAAGCACAAATTGTGGACCGAATGTACCTAAGCAGTTTCTCTTTCTCTCACACACACACACACACAAAATAAGATGGTCAGTTTGATGGGATTTTTGGCCAGTCTCCAGGAGGCTGGGTGGTCGTCTGGAACGCTATGTACCGGGTGTGTCAATATTTATGTCCTATTTTATCTGTTGGAACATCTTCTTCTAGAATAACTTAACATGTGCAAGAAGGATGGTTGGATATGGATGCATAGGTAGAGCACTGGAAACTACGATCAGTAGTTTCCCCCCCAACAGTTGGTGGTGGTGTAGGTCGTGACATGAAAAATTATACAGATGGTGTTAATTTCATGCACCAGCCCTGAGAGAAATACGACGTGTCAGAAACACCAAGGCAGGAAGAAATTGTGATGAGCCAATGGCAATCATATTATTCGTTTATCTTTCTCTCCCCTATCGAAGGCTAGAGAAAGTGTGGTATGAAATAGTGTAAATTTATGAGATAACTGTTGCCAGACGATGATCGGGCACGGGTGAATTAAGCTTGCGTCATCGAAGGGGACAAGTTGAATAAACCATCCACACTAAAATTGGGGGAAAAATCGAATTCAGGAGTCTGGTCTGTTACGTAGACAGAGAGTCGGTTGTGGTATACTATAGAACTAGGTCACAGTCAATGTTAGACCACCAGTACCTAGCATTTCTTGGCCCCATGGAAGTAAATCAACAATTCTCCATTAAACCTTCCCCATTTCCCAGCAGTGTCTGGTCTGGTGGTTTCCTCCAGGAAATTTTAACCTACAAACACGTTCGTCACGTTCCGCCACTTCTTTTTTCGCGGTTGCGTGTGACGTTAGCGTCTCATGGTGTGGTGCACACTGGAGAAATGTTGTGGACAAACACGCATAAACCACCACACTCTGGGGGGGGGGAGGGAGAGCAAATGAGCTTCCTGGGGTGATTTCCATGGCGGCACGGTGTCGGTGCGTTTATGGTGTAACGCTTAAAACGTGTGAAGTAAATTTGTTTACCGATCGGCAAGAAGCCAGTACAGACAGTGATCGACATCTAAAGTGAGGTTAATGCTGGATATCTGTGGTGTGTATCTGGTTCCTTCCGGGTGTTGAGACTGTGCTGCAAGAGTATCGTATTCTTGAGTTTATTTATGTTTTCTGTAGATTAAAAACTGCGGTGAGAACTATGTATCTGCTGTGGGGCATGGGGCTATTGACTTGTTCTCTAATGCGACATACAAAAAAAATACTTCAATTTCTTATACTTTTTATACCTTGATGAAATGACTTCTTAAATTAAAGGCTTTGCGGTATAGCGTACCATACCGCAAGATCTTCTACAAGAAAGCCGGCTCCATTCTAGGCACGGTTTCTCACCCCATTTTGTTCTGCACACAACTATGTTGAACAAATTCATAACTCCACTCAAAAATGAACCACAACACCCACCAAAGCCAATCCATAATCGGTTTGCTTGCCGTCTTCTTTTTACGATGTACTTCGAAGCATCATAAAAAAATGCCGCCACCGAAGGCAACACGCATTAACTCTATTTGTTTTGCTCATTTCCGATTCGATTGATTTATTTACTAAATCATTAACGCAACGTCAGTCGGGCCGCTCTGCTGTTGCTGCTGCTGCTGCCGTTGGCTACCGATTGGAGCTACTTTGCTTCTTTTCTTTTAGGCCTTGTTTCTTCTCTTGTGCGGGGACATCCCTTAGCCAAACAATGACCCCGCAATGGACCACACGTTCGAGCTTAATGACACACGATAGTTAAGGGCAGGCGGGCATGACGAACTTTCCTCGGAAAACGATAACCAATCGAACCTTCCGTCTTCCGTTGCTACCTTTTAAACGCCGCATGTCAGTGTAGTAGACAATTGTGGTGTAGCAGCAGCAGTTAATGATTTTGTGTCGACTGTTCGTGTTGAGGTTGTGAAGGGATCCTGCTGCATCTATCGAACGCTTTCAATACCTTTAGCTTTAGATAGCTCTTTTCTGCGATTCTTTCGATTCTTGCAGTAGTCCGGTGTGTGAGATCACTTAATAACAACTGTTAATTCATGGTCACGAATGCAGTTTTTGTTGCCCACTCTGTGTCTGAGAAGCTGCAACTTCCATCGCTCTCAAGCGAAACGGCACCGGGAAAAAGGGAACACTCTCCCGTAGGTTGGGAGACGTTCGGATGGTGCCGACGGACGGAGGATGTAATGTCCAATGACTTGTTGCAGATAGCAGTATGTTGTTCGGTGTGTTTTTTTGTTGCTGTTGCACGTTTACTTCACTATTACATTACTTCCCACTTCCCATAATCGGTCAACTTGGGCAGACGGCCTGTCTGTGTGTTGCCATGCCCTGCATACTCGACGACCCACGCGCATCTGACATCTGATGAGCCGTCGTCTAAAAGTGGAGGCGCGCCGCGATGTACTCCAAACGTCCCATCTCCCGAGATACAAAGGCGATGGCTTATATACCACTAGTGCGTACTAGTCCTCAAGCGCTCGTAACTGTATAATCCTTTTTTCCGGTCTTTCACGATCATTGCCCTCGCGAGTGTTTGTAGCTTGAGGGGCGATTTTTTTTTTGTACAACATTATTTCATTCTTCATCCCATGTCCGGCAGATTTCTACCAATCCTAACAGTCATCGCAAAGATAAAGGTTTGCAAGGGTTGGAGTAGCACAAAGTTATGTTCTTCCCAGTGCCCTGTAATTGTTGCCTGCGACCTTTCGACCATCGACCGGAGCAGCGATGAGACACTAAATCCGGTGACATTCATGTGGCTACATTTGTAGTCCTCGGGAAGGGTGGACGGATATTAAATTGCGACCATGATACCACGTTCTGTCTGGGTTGGTCGTATTTACTGCAGTGACAATAATTATGACCAGATGGTCAACAGACATCATCATCCGTAGTCTGGGCCCGGTGTCATCATCTTCATCAAGTCCGTATAAGGGCTACGGACAGGGACAAGCATCAGTTATGCTGTCCATGTATGTACAGAAAGCAAAAAATGCGGAAACAGAGGAAGTGTATGATCAATTGAAGGAAGCAATCATTGAAGGATTGACAATAAGTGAAATTAGTGCCGTTTATAGTGAAACCTTATATTGTGCTTCAATAAAATACAAAGCAATGAACCTTTTTTGGAATAAATGTGGCAGTGGTGCATAACAACAAGAATTGCTGTCTCGTTTCCAGCTTTCCGTAAGTTGTGACATTATATGGCTTAGTTTTACACGTAGCTGAGATTCGATAGACAGTCCTGCCGCTTATTTAATCATTAGTAACTAAATACTTTAATTAGAAACGCTAATAAGTAGACGATTACTTTTATTTAGGATCATTTTTTGATTAGTAATCGGTTGAAACTGCTTACACGAAAGCTCATTGCGATTTGAATACTACATGCAGCTGCAAGAATACTACAAAATGCAGCATACAAGAATAGTTGTGAAAGTAAAAATAGTTAGTCCAGATTAAACTCTGGACATTATGGCAGTAAAAGAAATAAAATAAATCACCAGTTAACACAAACTCCAGCTGCTGTAGACAACTGCCACATGGTACTGCGAAAGAATTTCAGAAGGGCAAGCAGTGTAACCCAAACCTTGTCAGCTCTGGAAACAAAAACCCAAACGAGGTACTGTGGTGACTAGCTGGGTGTAAAAACAGATCTAGACCCTCCTCGACAGCTGTGTTAGATTTAATAGTAATCATGCATTCTGGCTGCTCCAAATCGACTAGTTCATGATCGTATTTGGTGTAGCTATGTCGAACTGTCTAGCATTTCTTGTGAACTTCAACAAATTTTATAAACCTCGTTAAAAGGTTATGTTTTTATTTTAAAGTGTCAGAGCCACACACTGACCTCCGCAGTTTATGAACATGAAAACAACACCTTCTGCATGGTTACATGAAGACCTTTACAACTCAAGAAGTATTTTGCTGAGTTGACAAACCCATGTGAGAGGCAAGTTCTCGTGGACCAACCGTTTGAGTCATGGTAGAGTAGTAAGCCATGCCAGATATGAATAAATTTGGTCCAACCTCTGGTACATTTTGGATGGTTGTTGATTTGGGGACACTCACCTCGTCGGCCGAGTGTGTTGGCGTTGATCCACTTTTGGTGCCGGTAGAAGAATGATTTGGCAGTAAGGTTAGCTAGCTGTCACTGCCACCGTGGGATGAAGATCTATGAAAACCGACAGCCTGGCACACATGATAAGACAAAAAATAAAAGAATGGTTAATCCTCATCGGTTGTGCAGGATCACGCGTTGACAAGATGCATCTACGTCATTACCATGTTTTTTGTACTAACGTATGGTATGGGGGGACGAGGCATAGCAAAATCAGACAAAGTTGGACATAGTTCATATTTCACTATACTTCTCTCCGAGTTTGAGTGCAAAAAAAAGTAATCAAAGATGCGAAGTAATGTCTTTGTTACGTGTTTTATGAAGAATTGGAAAGTTAGACACATAGAAAAATGATCTCACCCTCATCGAGCCGCTCAAGACACTCTCGGCTTATAATGCTGTAAAGCTCATAACGATGGCTGTGGGTCGCCGATGTGTAGCCTTTACGTCCATTAGCATGGTATGGCAAGACGGTGTGACACCTTGGAACACACAGTAACACATTGACGTGCGCTTGGCGTGAGAGTTAACTGATCCACAAAGCCATTGATGAACGATGTCTATGGTAACACATGCATGTTTTTGATCCGTCGCTGGACGTTCGACGAGTGTGGTGGGTGTGTAGTCAAGGTTTTGGTCGCTGCACAGTAGAAGACGTGGACGATTTTCCTTTTTCGGAAATTAAGCTCAAAAAAAGAGCATCTTAGGTAATCTTCTTAGCTTGATTATCACCGAATAAAATCAACACATTATTGTCTTCTTAAAGCATGGGCTTAGCCCATGGTCATCGCTAAAATGTTTGCCCTTGCATAATTATTGGCTCCGCGGCATTCGTCAGTTCATCTAAGGGTCTGTCTATGCGTCCAGACATTTTCATAAAATAGTGTTTCTAAAACGGTTGATACTTTACAGATAAACAAATTGCTGTCCAACACAGTAACGAGACCCACTTTATGACGTCGCATCCAAAAACCTTCGTAATGTCGCCTAGCGTGGAGCGAAATGGAGAAGAAAGTCTTGCACCGAAGAGACCGCGCCGGATCTCTTTTCCCTCCAGATTCTTCGGGACTCTCGGGCTTTACAAACACGCAAACACGCAAAACAAGCTGCCAAACGGGCGAACACACGACGACGCTCACCGGCGGTTGTATATGTTCCCCCGTTGGCGCATGTTTACGCGTCGCTCGCCACCGTCCGGATCTGTTCCATCGGAGGAGAACGTGATCTCCGTGGTCACACAACCCTGTGGCAGCGTCGTGGGGCGGGTTCAAGCAAGAAACAGGTTTAGCAGCCTCCTACGGTGGCGTGCGGTGCCTGTTGTCGTACGGGAGAGAACAGGTCGGTGTCGGGTTTTGTTGGGCTATCTTCTCGGAACGGCGGTGTGTGCTTGAGCTTGATTTGCTGTTTTGGGGTGTTTTGCAGGGGTTGTTTTCGTTCGGTGAGATCCAAATTTTAAATTTTAACAGGTAAAGTTTTACAAAAGGAGAAATATAAGTCACCAAGTAAGGAACAAGTTTGTGTAAATACTTTAAAATACAAAACTATCTCAAGTTTTCCGAATTAAACACCCCTGCATGTTGTTTCTGTTGACGTCGCAAAAGCTCTCGATCCGGTTCCTGTAAGCTCCAACGCTAACCCCCGTTAGCCGACTAATGCCAGAGCAGCTGCAGATCAGTTGCCCCGAACCAGGGGCCCTACTGATCATTATTACCTGCTAACTGTGTGCACGATCACACTTGATCGAGAAGAGACTCACCTCAACCGGCCAGCCAGCCAGCCAGGCAACCACTCAGGCGTCATCTGCTGGACTCACCGGGATCATACGCACACGCACCGAGCAAACTTGGGGTGCACGGTGCTTTTGGTTCGTTCATTCATTAAAAGAAAACGCAGACGCCGACACCGCAACGAATGTACACACAGGTCCGCGTAAGCAAGGGTGTTCCGTCCAGGTCCAGTGTGCAAAGAACCGACCACTCGGGGCTTCGAATCAAGCGAATCGAGAAAGGCGATCCACTTCACCTACGGGGACCGATTCTTTTGAACATTTCCCGAACACGGTGTGCCGGTTATGCATCGAACGGTTGGAAAAGCCCGTCAACCGCGGTGGTCAGTGCAAACAGACCTAGCGTCGTCCTAGTACGGGGCAGATTGCTTCCCGGGGGCACAAAGTCGTTCCAAGCGGGTGTCTCCCGGACACGAACACAAGATGCTAGTCGATCAATGATTTCTCGTTTCGTATGACTGATTTTGGTGTTCGTTGTTGGAAGTGCTGGGAGAGTTGCGATGGATAATGATGGCTTGAATGTGAGATGGATTTCAGTTGGACCCTTTCGTTGGTAAGTACGTTTCTACGCATAACGAGCTATGTGTATACAGATTTGGATGTTTTAGTGGAACTTCGTTCAAATATTGACTGTACTTTGTTTTAACTCCAATTTTTGTTGGCGTTTTAGATGTCTGGGAAGGATAAAAGTGGCTAGCCGCGCATTTGAAGTTGTTTGTTTTGTGTTTTATACACCTGGTGGCCCCCATGTTAAGATCAGTTACTAAAAGGTAGAATATAAGGGCACTGCATCTTATAAGAGTGTGCAACCGGTACGGAAAGAGACATTCAATAACTCAAGAACATTTTCTTCTTTGAGCTATCAGCAAAATGTCCAAAGCATGCATTCTTCTAACGGATGTGTCGGTGGATCTCTATTAAAGATCATCTTCTCCCCAAACTTATACAACTCCTTACTACGCAACGAACTCTCACAAGCAGTAAAACGGAGTCGTGATACCGTTTTACACCGTACAGCGCCGCACGGGATTAAACATCTGCGACTGACCAAACTGCGAGGCCTTCCCGCATGATCATGATCGTGGGGTGTGCGGGTTTTATGGGCGGCGATGTACATGATAGGTTTGTTGCTTTCATCTTTTCTTTTATGATGCACTTATTGCGCACATTGCACGAAGTGCTTCCGTGGGAAGGAAGGGAAGTTTAGTTGACAGGAGAAGAAAAAGATCGTTCAAAAGTAATATGAAGAACATCCAATGGGCTCTACAATGTTGGAAGTTACTTTCGCAGTTTGCAACTGGACAGGCCCGGCCTGATATGATGAGGGAGAGAGAGAGAGAGAGATTGGCAACATATAGAGAGACACCAAAACGAAACAACACCACCATAAAACAAATGCTGGAACAGTATCTATCGAAACCGGAGCATGGTGTTGCCGAAAAAAGGTTCACTTGGAGTGCGGGTTTTTTGCGCTCTGTGAGTTACTACTTACTGTCCGCCCACACAGGTCCGTTGGTGGATGGAAAATTGAAACTTTCACTGCACGGGTTATTCATTTTCAACTATTTTTTTTTTTTTGGCAAAGATAATCTCGATAAGTTTGATGTGTGTGAAAGAGTGCTCTTTGGCGGGTTGATGACAACATGGGAAAAAGGGCCCCCCGGGTTTAGTTTACTTAACATTCTTCTTAGCTGCCCCTTCATAAGACTTGGCTGTGGGGCGATCGATCGACTGCCATTATCTTCAAGTCATGGGAGAAAGCATTACGTTTGAATGTGAACATTGCAGAAGCAGTACAGGCGCAAGCCTCGCTAACTGATGCCGTAAGCAGTGTTTGTCTCGCGCGATATTCCCGACAGTGTTCTGAGTGTTACTGTTGCCAGCAGCGCTCTGGCAATATTCCTCCGTACGTCAGCAGGTGCGTTACGTGTCGTTACGAATCCCTATCAACGCACAAACGCCGACAAACTGGACCGGTGTAGGGACGACGGACCCGGGACATTACCAGCTTTCCTGCAACCCTTGCATACGTAATGGGAATCGGGTCTGCTCACAATCGCACATTATTATTTACATCATTATCGGCATCTTCCGATGCGCGGGAAGCAGAAGAAGATGTGATGCAAAGATTCAACTCCCGGGTGCAACAAACAAACAAGCGACAGGCGTAATCATAATCGTGCTACCATAATCAGCAGTGAACCGTGTCTGACAGTTGGGTGGGGGTGAAGTCATCCTGTCAGATCAAACGGTCAAATATGCGTAGGAAATGGTGTTGTTGCAACGAACGGGTGTTCAACCCAGGGCAGCCAGCGTACTGTAATTGGAGATAATTTTTGTAATTATTTACAACGAAACAGTCGAAATTAGTTCGCAAACTGTTCCGATCTGATAAGATTATGATGTAAGGAATCAATTTTTACTGTATTATATATGCGGCAATTAAGTGATCATTCCAGTGAGCTTCAGTATTTGGCTGAGTAGGTAAGGTTCCTTATTCCTAAATGCACTTGCAACTTCATAATGTTCAACTAATAATGAGTAATGTATAAATTTCTATTCTCCACCGCCTAGAAAAGCACTGCCGACGAGAGAGTTCACTGGCCCAAGTACACAAAGTATCTCTGCTGGGGTCTCTGCAAATCTTTCATTTTCCAGCACAAAAAACGGTATACACGCACACGATTCAGCAAATCTTTTTGAACCTCAACGAGGGGAAAACATTTGAACCATGAATTGCGTTTTGCGGATTGCGTTCCAAAAAAAAAAACAGCCGTCTACACGACAATCGTTCAATCAACCGGAGTTTTGCACTCTTCTCAACC
>KZ061661.1:106732-125759 GCA_002091835.1 Anopheles maculatus
TGGTGGATGGAAAATTGAAACTTTCACTGCACGGGTTATTCATTTTCATCTATTTTTTTTTTTTGGCAAAGATAATCTCGATAAGTTTGATGTGTGTGAAAGAGTGCTCTTTGGCGGGTTGATGACAACATGGGAAAAAGGGCCCCCTGGGTTTAGTTTACTTAACATTCTTCTTAGCTGCCCCTTCATAAGACTTGGCTGTGGGGCGATCGATCGACTGCCATTATCTTCAAGTCATGGGAGAAAGCATTACGTTTGAATGTGAACATTGCAGAAGCAGTACAGGCGCAAGCCTCGCTAACTGATGCCGTAAGCAGTGTTTGTCTCGCGCGATATTCCCGACAGTGTTCTGAGTGTTACTGTTGCCAGCAGCGCTCAGGCAATATTCCTCCGTACGTCAGCAGGTGCGTTACGTGTCGTTACGGATCCCTATCAACGCACAAACGCCGACAAACTGGACCGGTGTAGGGCACCGGTTGGACCGACGGACCCGGGACATTACCAGCTTTCCTGCAACCCTTGCATACGTAATGGGAATCAGGTCTGTGCACAATCGCACATTATTATTTACATCATTATCGGCATCTTCCGATGCGCGGGAAGCAGAAGAAGATGTGATGCAAAGATTCAACTCCCGGGTGCAACAAACAAACAAGCGACAGGCGTAATCATAATCGTGCTACCATAATCAGCAGTTTTGCAGGGGATGTTTTCGTAATATGCGTAGGAAATGTGTTTGTTGCAACGAACGGGTATAAACCCAGGGCAGCCTGCGTACTGTAATTGGAGATAATTTTTGTAATTATTTACAACGAAACAGTCGAAATTAGTTCGCAAACTGTTCCGATCTGATAAGATTATGATGTAAGGAATCAATTTTTACTGTATTATATATGCGGCAATTAAGTGATCATTCCAGTGAGCTTCAGTATTTGGCTGAGTAGGTAAGGTTCCTTATTCCTAAATGCACTTGCAACTTCATAATGTCCGACTAATAATGTGTAATGTATAAATTTCTATTCTCCACCGCCTAGAAAAGCACTGCCGACGAGAGAGTTCACTGGCCCAAGTACACAAAGTATCTCTGCTGGGGTCTCTGCAAATCTTTCATTTTCCAGCACAAAAAACGGTATACACGCACACGATTCAGCAAATCTTTTTGAACCTCAACGAGGGGAAAACATTTGAACCATGAATTGCGTTTTGCGGATTGCGTTCCAAAAAAAAAAACAGCCGTCTACACGACAATCGTTCAATCAACCGGAGTTTTGCACTCTTCTCAACCGCACGCTTCAAGACGATAGGAGTTGGGGGTTGGGAGTTGAAGTCAAAAGGATGTATGAACGTGCGCGCACAATATGATCACGCGCACACGCATATGATGAACAGGCAGCGGTGGAAATGAAATTTACCGAAAAAGAAAGTGAACGTGCTATGGACCCCGCAAACATAACTCCAATCCAACCAACCACGCTGCTCATGTCCACTCTGGCGTCTCGCGCGCTCTGGAAGTTATGTAAAACCTTAAATTGAAGTAAAATACCGGCCCGGATCTGTGAGGCGTGGTGCCGTCCATCCATGTCTCCACCGTTCTACATTGCACCATCATCATCATCCCGTCACTTTCCGTCACTTCGGATGTTTCGATTGATTTCGAATTGATCGATTTTGATCGATTTCGATAGTGGAACTGCGAGAGATCGATTAGTGATCGACGGGCGGGAGAAATGGCCGTCGGAAAGGAAGGTTCAAACGCATGCACGCAAGCGGCGGCACGCGTACGACCACGTATCACGAAACGGGTGGTGGGAGAAGCGTGAAAATGAGTGAAAAATTAGTTGTGCGCGGCAGTGTTTGGTACGCGTTCATACGAGAGCTTCAGGTGAATTTTCCACCGTTTTGAGCGCCTAGCAACGGGTAGATAATCGGGTTGGTCGAACTTTCAATTATGGCTGATTTATCGCAATCGTTACCCGGTGTGGTGGGTGATGAGCAAGGGCGAAACGGTAACCACATAACGCTGGTACGGTGATAATGAATCGAGAGTTATGTCACGAGAGTTCTGACGTTGGGCAGATCATTTGGTTGTGAGTTCTTCGTGGGATTAAACTTTAAGCAAATAGATTTACCACGAGCCTGTAGTTGATTGATACAAAATGATTTCTTGCGCATGAAAAATCTGTTTCTCACGATCTTTACATTAAAATACATAAACGATGACTGTTACGGGATGTTTAATTTTACTAGTATTAGAAAGAATACTGATAGTACGAATAATGTTTCTGCTACAATATTTGTAGAGGCTATGTTTGAAGATAACTAATGCTGTGTACCTTGCATATTCGTAGAATTGATAGTGTTTGTGATGATAGGTTGAGGTTAGATGCTGTTATCAATAATTATAGTTTAAGAACGTGAAAGTGATAACATTCAAATCTAGGGGAATATATCGAGATTACCTTCAAATGCACCAAATTGTGTTATGAATCATGATTTTTGCACTCTTCTCAACCCCACGTCTCAAGACGATAGCAGATGGGGGTTGGAAGTTGGAGTCAAAAGGATGCATGAACGTGCGCGCACAATATGATCACGCGCACACGCATATGATGAACAGGCAGCGGTGGAAATGAAATTTACCGAAAAAGAAAGTGAACGTGCTATGGACCCCGCAAACATAACTCCAATCCAACCAACCACGCTGCTCATGTCCACTCTGGCGTCTCGCGCGCTCTGGAAGTTATGTAAAACCTTAAATTGAAGTAAAATACCGGCCCGGATCTGTGAGGCGTGGTGCCGTCCATCCATGTCTCCACCGTTCTACATTGCACCATCATCATCATCCCGTCACTTTCCGTCACTTCGGATGTTTCGATTGATTTCGAATTGATCGATTTTGATCGATTTCGATAGTGGAACTGCGAGAGATCGATTAGTGATCGACGGGCGGGAGAAATGGCCGTCGGAAAGGAAGGTTCAAACGCATGCACGCAAGCGGCGGCACGCGTACGACCACGTATCACGAAACGGGTGGTGGGAGAAGCGTGAAAATGAGTGAAAAATTAGTTGTGCGCGGCAGTGTTTGGTACGCGTTCATACGAGAGCTTCAGGTGAATTTTCCACCGTTTTGAGCGCCTAGCAACGGGTAGATAATCGGGTTGGTCGAACTTTCAATTATGGCTGATTTATCGCAATCGTTACCCGGTGTGGTGGGTGATGAGCAAGGGCGAAACGGTAACCACATAACGCTGGTACGGTGATAATGAATCGAGAGTTATGTCACGAGAGTTCTGACGTTGGGCAGATCATTAGGTTGTGAGTTCTTCGTGGGATTAAACTTTAAGCAAATAGATTTACCACGAGCCTGTAGTTGATTGATACAAAATGATTTCTTGCGCATGAAAAATCTGTTTCTCACGATCTTTACATTAAAATACATAAACGATGACTGTTACGGGATGTTTAATTTTACTAGTATTAGAAAGAATACTGATAGTACGAATAATGTTTCTGCTACAATATTTGTAGAGGCTATGTTTGAAGATAACTAATGCTGTGTACCTTGCATATTCGTAGAATTGATTGTGTTTGTGATGATAGGTTGAGGTTAGTTGCTGTTATCAATAATTATAGTTTAAGAACGTGAAAGTGATAACATTCAAATCTAGGGGAATATATCGAGATTACCTTCAAATGCACCAAATTGTGTTATGAATCATGATATGTTGCTTACTTTTATTTACAGTGGTGGGTAGTCAAAATCGGACACTTGATTTTCGGGCGCTCTTACCACTTTGCGATGCTTTTACCAGTATACTAGAGTTATAAAACGATTCGAAAAGTTTGCAGTTGGCTTCTTCTACTTCTCTTCTTCACGAATATGTGAAAAGATATTCAAAAATGCTACTTTCTACGAAAATAATGAGGAGCAAATGAAAAAAGTCTGTATATCGTGCTGGGCATTCAAAGTCGGACACTTCGATTTACCAGGAATTTTCATGTGATATGGACAAATGTTGGCTGGTAACAAGCTGGAACGTATCACTACTTTCACTAGCAACATGATAATTAGTTTAATTAGTATGTTTCTACAATACTGAAGCAAAAAACTTTTGAACCTAGAAAGATTGCAATTTCTTACATGAATCAGGGTAAAAGTGTCAGAAAACATAGTGAAATCACCAACATAAGCAAATCTACAATCCACGATATAATCAAACGATATTAAAATGAGAATAGAATTACTAATAAAAATTTAAATAATGAATCAAAACGCAAAATGAAGTATAAAGAAGGCAGACATATTATACGATAAATTCGATCTAAGCCTTTCCTGACCTCTGTTGAATTAAAAAATAACATTAAAAATATTCGGGATATTGATGTAGATTCTTCAACAAATCTGGCGTTATTTAAGAAAGCACAATTTGTTAAGTAGAGTGCCATTAAAAGCACCAGAAAAGAACAGAAAAATATCAGAAAAGAACAGAGTGCTTCGTTTCGATTTCTCCATAAAGTATATCATTAAATATGTAGAATATTGGTCGAAAGTAGACATGTTTGTGCTTTTACCAACAAAGTATTTGGTATCATGATAAGTGCCATCATTGTTTTTGGCAGGGTTTTGGGTCATAGACGAAAAAATCAATCGATCAGGATCTGATGACTGCAGCTACATGTAAAGAAAAACTAGTGAAGTACATGATGAAAAAATCACCATCAAAACCGTAATACATAGTAGAGGTTACATCATGTTATGGGGTTATATGGCATCGAAAGGCGTTGTATAAATGTATATTGTGCGTGGAAATGAAAATGCCACGTACAATGTATTACATCAACACATTAAAATCAAATGTTCAACCAAGTGTTGAACAGTTGGGAATAGCAAATGATTCTGCGTTCTACCAGGACAATGATCTGAAGCATGAGACATGGGTGACTGAAATGTGGTTGTTTTATAATTGCCCATCAGTGTTAAGAACTCTCCCAAAGTAAAAAAATCACAACATAATTGAATATGTTTGGTACAAACTTAAAAAAAAGGTTGCAAAACGCAAACCTTCATATTTGAAAAGATTGGAAGAAACATTGAACGAGGAATTGCGAAAAAATATTAAAATATTTGTTTAAAATTGGTCTAAAGCATGCCCAACAGATTATAGGGTGTAAAAGATGCCAAACGATATGCTACTAAATATTAAAAATGTTGTTATTCAAAACATTGTATGGTGTCCGACTTTGAATGCCCAGCGCGTTATACAGACTTTTTTCATTTGCTCGCCACAACTTTCGAAAAAAAGAGCATTTTTGATACTTTTTTTTGCATGTTCGTGAAGAAGAGAAGTAGAAGAAGCCAACTGCAACCGTTTTAATCGTTTTCGAATCGTTTTATAATTCTAGACCACTGGTAAAAGCGTCACGAAGTAGGAAAATCGTCTGAAATTCAAGTGTCCGATTTTGACTACCCACCACTGTAAACAGTTTTATAAGCTGACTAGAATTGATTCTTGATCATTAAGTCATATCCGTTAAAATAGTTCTGCAGAAAAATTTGCCATTAACTTCCCGTTTTACTAGAATTACTAAAGAAAAAGAGATTACCAGCACCACCCGAAACCCACGTAACTAGCATGATTAAGTTTAAAATCAAAGGAGCGACTCTTGCAAACACTCTAACCATGGGATGCAAACGACCTTTCCGTAACGAGTCCGATCGGTGGACGCGATGCTGCGGCCGGATGATGCCAGATCGTTCCTTCAGAGAATGGGAATCTGCTCTGCAGATCTAATCAACCAGAACAGAACGTTCAGTCACGATTTGAACCTTCGCCAAAGTGATTCGATTGACTGCAAATGATTCGATTTCTTCGCAGCGAAAGGGGGATTGAGAAAAAGGGAGAGTAGTGTTTGTGAGAGGGCGAAACCGTTTTTCGCTAAGATTCAAATCACTCACTCATTCACCCACACTCACCTTTGGCAGAGTTGGATTTTGCAACCTAGAGAAAGAGAAGGTGGTGATTTTTTATCCCCCATCCAGACGTGCTAAGTTAGATAGGATAGGTGTTTTGAAATCGTATCGCTTTAACTCCGGTGTCTAAATGGCGTATCAGCAATACGTTAGACACTGAAGCCACAGTAATTGTGCACCGTAATGAAGTAACGATAGAATATAAATCTCGACAGAATGAATGCTAAACATTTTCATTTGGAATCATACGCACATCGGTTAGCTGGTGCTACCGTTTACACTTTGGACTCTTTTGTTTGCCGATGGTTGGTCTAGCGCATCCGGAATGCGAGCTCCACCACTTCGCGCACATTGTACCCAATAAAGATAATCCATTAGAGGCAATTACACCTTCGGCGCTACTAGCGACTATACCCGCTAGCTGGCGGTTAGTGTTTTTCGTCAGTTTCGTCAACCCGGAGTCCCCTGGACGCAGTGTACGCAAATTGACGTTGGCGACCGCAGCCAATTGATTTATGGCACTTGATCGTTTGGACCGCAAGTCGTCAGTGTCCGGCAGCCAACCCACTCGCGACACATTAACCACAAACTTGAGCTTGGCATTTTGCACGCGACACTGGACAAGATAATTGCATATGTTTCTCATATGTTTAGCAGCTAGTTTGACTATGCCGGCGAGCACAATCTACGTCAACGATATCAAGAGTTTTGGACCGCAAAACACCTGGATGCTTTGTCTTGAGATGTGAATAATTTCCTTCTTCCTGTAGCCGATTGGTACAACTTTGGAGCTAATTACATTCACCTTTTGGATGTTCTGTGACGTAAGGTACCCTTAGTTACCGAAACGTTACTGGCGAAGGACGTTATGTTCTTGACCAACCAAAAAAAACAGACCAACGGAGGCTCGTCTCCAAAACGAAGGTAAGAAGTGAGCTTGTTGTAAGTACAATTCCATCCGGAAAACAATCAACACACATCTTCTCATTTCAATCGCTCCAAAACTAAGAAACGTAACAGACCGACGACTTCCTTTTGAGCGTCAGAACTCACCTTCGCCCACGTTGCGAACCACAAGATCGCGTACAAAAGTACACGGAAACAACGAGATGGTGTGTGTTGTGCCTCCTTTCTTTACCATTCAAAAACTGAACTCTTGAAGGAGCGGCAATAATCGCATCGGGAGAAGCAAGAAAAATAAAGATCAACAACAAAACCAGACCGTGAGAACGGCACCAGTCGACCGAAGGGTACTGGGCGCTATATTTCGTAACCGAGCAAAGCAGAACAACACCTTCTCACACCCGTCCACTTTGGCAGATCTTTCGCATTGGCTTACGATACGATTCTTGGTTTTGGGAAGGGGAAGATCGCGACAGGATCGGAAGTTTGTTGTGAGGCTGTGAAGACATTCTGAAGACGATCCATATATGGCATAAGGAACCAAGAACTTTGGAGAAGGTTCCTGAGGAAGGGTTTGCTTTTTGGACACTCGACACTGTTCTTTCGCAAAAGTGTCGACGTACGGTTGGAAATGATCTCGTTTTGGAACTTAGCGTAAATTATGAAACAATCACACTAGACTAAAGTACTCTTCCAGTTTTCTGATCATAGGCACACACCACTAAGAGCTTAATTCTTACCTTGGACGAAGTTTAACAAACAGCAATTATCACGAACTTTATGCACGGGTACAATATCACCAAATAGGGTAGTGGATATAGGACACCTCGTTAGGATTGCCCTTTCTGCACCTATTAATAGTTAAAACACACCTGTGGTAACACTTGCTACCTCGTTGGACATGGTACGCCGACACACACACACAAACGTGGGTGGGTGCAATATTAAGACTTAAATTCAATTAGAAGGCACCCCTTTTCTTCCCGATACCACCCTGCCGGTCACGTCACACAGGTCAAATGGCCACAATCTTGATAGGTTGCCGCACGAACGACAGACCTGTTTCGCCTCTATTTTGTGCTGCACCCTCATTTCACTTGGCCATTACACATCACCACTCTCATACACACACACAAAATCGCACTAGCTGTATATGCACACATACACATAGCATAGGGGGAGGATCAGCTTAAGATCAAAAATTGGCAAAAAACCACCTTCCTTCGGCAGGCACACACGCGGGATACAGCACATAAAACGAACACTATTCACACACAAACATACACGTTTCACAAGGAGGGGGGCTTTGCTCCACACGGCTGTATGGCGACCTTTTTCTAGGAGCCCGTCAATTGAACCTGCTCGAGGCGAGCCTTCACAAACGCTGTGGCATAAGTTTGCAGCTGGTCTCGAAAGATTGGCGGGCACCTTTGGCTGTACGGTTGGAGTAGGTTTTCGCTTTCGTTGCTCCAGCACAACATTAGGCACACACAACTCTGCGCACCTGGAAAGGGCGACCGAGACACACGCTTAAGGCACGTTTAGCACGAGAGGCGCTAGGTAAATTGTGGCAGGGTTTACAACTACGCGGGATGCTCCGGGGATATCTCGATGCCGAGCGCCTTAGTTCGATCCACCGTGGTTTAGAGTGCACGTTTGGCAGTCACGTAGCAAACACATATACACACGACTCTTTTCACACAAGCAAAGTTGGACGGGGTGCTTCGAGGTTTTGGTTTTTTTTTGGGCTTGCGTGCCTGCGCTGGTACGGACACCGGGTTTCGAACGTTCCGCTCGAATCGACCAACAACGAACGAATGGTGGACCCGCCGGATGGTGAAGCTCACCCGTGGGAGATTTCATGTGTGCGCTCTCGTTCGCTCCCGAGAGCGAGAGAAACCGATTTTTATGTTGATGAAAACGCAGCGAAAAAACGCATCCATCGGGTGGTTTGTTAGGTATGCTTTAGCTTTCGGAGTGGCTTCCATAGTCTCTCAGCCGACTGGGGCTTTCTCTGCTGCTCTCTAGTGCAGGTGGCGTTCTCTTTTATGGGGTATGTTTTTTCCCTATATTTGTTTGCACACGTAAACTGAGCGTATGTAATTCTCTGGTTCTGTAGCGAGATTCAAGGGATGCTTCAACTGCTTACACAGCATAACGCAGCATGCTCTTGGACGGGGGACGGCCGTCGTGCGGCATTCACGAGTGACGTTTGCAGGGAGGTCTACCCACCCACACGCAAGCGAAAGGGATGATAGTATGCATGTATTGTTGCTAATTCCTACACAACCGTTCTCTCACAGGAGTAGTGGATGCGTTCTCTACCAATAGTCCGAGCGGTGGAGCAAAACCGATAGCACCTCGGTACGAGATTAAGAAGTATGCAGCAACATAATATGAATACCTTAAAACACACCATAATATTGCACTAATTAAACCAAATAAAATAATAGTAGTTACGATAGTATATTTTGTGGAAGATTAGTAGGAACCAGATAGCTTATAAATGTTTCCAAAACTTTAACAGCACAGCACAATATCATCTGAACTGATCTAGCAATGGTAAACAGCAGACTCCTATGGACTGATATAATTCAGTAATAACATAAAATTACCTACAGCAAGTTGACCAAACGAACATAGATTCAGAATTCATATCCCAAAAACGGAACTGATCTCGCAGATCCAGATGCCAATATTTTGCTGGGATAAACAAGAAGTTATTTACTATGAGCAGCAGATGTCATCTGACACAATTTTTGGTTTGTCTTGGACAAAACAGAAAGTATTGGTATGTCAGCTTCCTGCTTCCTTGACTTGATTAATGCCTAGTTGGATAGTCAATACAAAGTAGTGGAAGATGGTGCGGATGGGATTTAATACCGAGATTTCCATGATAGCAAACTATATCATCGGAGGCCGCCTTTTAATACTGTTGTTGTTTAAGTGCTTAGAGAGACTTTGATTCCTGAGGAATTCTAAAATCGTCAACAAAACAATATGTATCCTTAGACGTCAGTTATGCAGAGATGCTCTTTTAAAAATACTGCATTGATAATAGATATCTAATTAAATAAGTAAACTGTCTGACGATATCTACATTTTACAAATTTGGTCATATAAAAATGGAATAAAAAACATACTAAGGTTTCTTCTCAATTATTCTAGTTAAACCACGCATCCCCAAGTCCAACTTTTACACACACGCACCTTCAGCCATGCATGTTTACGTTGTCTTTACTCTCTCTTCATCGGTCTCTTATCCACATTATCCCTCTGCACACACCATCATGCCCAACCACTCGAACGAGCGGGTGTGTGTACTTTATTATCATTATGCTACCTCCGGGTTCTACCATGTGCCTCCTCCCAGAACCCTGCTGCATTGCTGATAGTGCTACTGTACCGTTCAGACTTTGCGACTGCCGATACGATATTAGTATGCTGGAGAGTATGCAATCAGACTCCGACGCCGTCCGTCATCATCGCGGTGTGGCACAGCATATTATTGTGCGTTTTGTGTTGCGAAAAAGGGAAGATGCTCTATCTCGTTGATGTTCTTCCATTTGCAGTTTTGTTCGTCTGTTTGCTCCCGTTGCTTCGCTCTCTGGGTCTGTTTTTGTTCACCCCTTTTACGGTGTTTTGTTCTTCTCGGCGTTTTTTTTTTCTTCTACTTTACATATCCTGCTCCTCCTTGCTGAACTTGTTTTCCTTACTTTATGTTTTTGCACTTGAGTACCGGTACCGAGCACATACACACGCGTGCGCGCGCACATTGTTAGTTGCGTACGTCTGTTTATTTCTTTTATGATTATTTCTCGTTTTTTTTTCCTTTTGCCCTTACTTTTACGACAGATCCCTTTGCCGGGGAGGATGTTTTATAATAAGCCTTCTCGGTACCTAGGTATTACTAAAGCTGGGCGCGCTAGATGAAAGTCTTATTTGTTGTTGTTTCGCCCTTCTTCCACTTGGACTACTTTCGCCCGGTTTGTGCCGGGGCCCTTCTGTGATTGCTCTCTTTGTGAGGGTTACGTCAGTGTGCAGTTGCTCATACACCCGAAACCATCCCGATTGCTGGCGTTGTTGCGGCCGGAAACGAATGACGTACCTACACGGTACGTGAAAAGCTCAAGACTGGCCCCGGTCATACCGAGCGCCAGTATGGACAGACAGAGCACAGAAAAGGTGCTCTTAACCGAGGGTGGTAAACAGCTCTACCGGCACAGAACAATTCTATGTCTGCACGGGTCTATCTATGGCCGTGTCTGAAGAGGTCATAGAAGCGTCGATGCGCCGCTATGATGTTCATAAACTGGGTAAAAAATATGAACGAAAAGAAGCAACAGCAAAAAAATCTTATTTCTTTTCATCCAGCACGGTAGGATCTCTGGCTGCTCATTTCGGGACAGCGTTTTTGTGTTCGATGTCTGGAGGCACATCTGGGTGCTTCCAGACTGCGCCAGCAGGACCAGCTGCCGGCGTCCTGCAGTACGATCATACTGCTTTTAGAATGAACTTGGGATGAGTTAGAGCATTATGAGAAGTCCTCCTGTGATGTTAAATCGGCTTCGTTTATTTTTTAGGAAGAAATATTATCTAAAAAGTGAAGAACTATTTGTTTACATTATTGGTTTTAACTTACTGAGAAAGTTGAGATATTCATGCTGTATCATATTGTGTACTAAAAATATTTTCTAGAGTTTTTAGTATTATACTTTTAATTAGAATGTTTTCTAGATGTCTTGTTTTTAAAACATAAATCAATGCTTGATTCTTGACAAGCATAAGATGATCCTTTCAAACGTTATTTTGCTTTCGAGCCGCTAAATCAAAAGATTATTTAGAACTGTTGAACAGATCCCGAGATTAAACATCAAGAGACATAAATTATTGCATAAACAGTACGTGTATTAGCATTTGAAAAAGATGAATTTGATCCGCATTCGCCACAATGCCACACAAATTCTCCAAACTCCTCCGGAGCCAGGTCACAGCACGGCCGGCCAAACAGAAACACTCATTAACAATCGGTCCTTAATGGCGTTTATGAAAGCAACAAACGTGACGATAAATAGATGCTGATGCTTATAGGGGATGCGCTCGGAAGATGGTAACAACCCAGTTGAAAGATAGCCGACAACCGACATCGGTAACACTTTCGGGAGTGCGTCCGAATGATCCCGGAGCGTAGAGAAGATGCGGCCCCATTTTCACGCTTGAGGACACGCTCGAGCGGCAGGAAGAACCCGGCACGCAGCAAGCAAGACAACAACAAAATTATTCTACTTTGCTACTTCCCGTTGAGATCACCTCTGCTCAACACCCCTCGGGAGAAACCTTAAGATGTTCCGGAGAACTGGTTGTCGCGACTCGGGCGGACAAATCACGAGGCACCCGATACACCGGGCACGTGTTCGTAAACCGCTGCTTTGTGACACAAATGCAATCGAAAACAGGGTGTTGCATCTCGGGCTTCGTGTGTGTGTGTGTGTGTGTGTGGTTCGTCTAGTTCTATTCCTATAGTCTATGCAACGTGTCACTAGGCGGGCGAAAAAACGGTTCAGCGGTGATTGATTTACGCATCACCGACGACCAAAGTCGTGAGTCGTTCTGTTTTGGGTAACAAAAAGTCGCATCAAATCTATCTTGTGTGTGACATGTTGCTTCTGTGGAAGGTAAAGACACTCAAAAAAAAAAAACGACACAGCTGTAACATAAAACATTTTCCAGCTTAATGAGGTCAGGAGTGGTAATATCTTGCGTGATGATGTGCTGTGGCTGTGGCTGTGTCAAAAATGAACCGAAAACCGGGTAACTGGAGCTTTACGGTTTCGGTTTCCGTTCCGATACGGTGGGCAGGGCATAGCGTACGTTGCCAAATTTAAACTTCATGATTGTTTAATGATTTTGGCTTCCAGAAACCGTTACCGTTGTGGTCGTCGTTTTTTTGGGTTGTTTTGGGCTTTTTCTTTGCAATTGAAATGTACTGTTTACATGTGAACGATTGTCATGTTGTTTATTTTACACTTGTGAGCGTGAAATTATACGCAACTGAATTTGTTTTTGGAGCAAGTTGTGTGTTTTAGTCAAACAAAATAAATACATATATTAATAGTCATAGAAGTACTGTTTGTAAATCAGAAAGAGCAGTTGTGGAAAGTTCGAGAGCTACTCACATTAGTGTCTTGAATAATACAGTGAACATTATTTGTGTATGTTGCTAGTTCTGCTACTATAAATCATTCCTTAATATGATTCAATAGCTTTCACTTGATGTTAGTGTATATTTCCTACTTTATGTCAAAATATTAGAGGTATACTCCATCCAAAGAAGATTCATTAATGAATATCCTGGGCCTGCGAGATGGAGTGATCTAGAATTAGAGGATACAGGCATTCCTTAAGCTACTGAGTCGGTTGGTACTTCAGTCTGCACATGTATATTTAGTTCGTCATCAAAATCGATCCAATCGGAGCGTATTGTTTACATGTTGATCGTACATAGGACTGTGTGTTTTTTTTTTTGTACAAAAAAAGTCCTCCAAACTATTAAAACAATAGTTCGTCTAACTTACATCACATCCCATATGGACGATATCTTAGGCGTTAAGAAAAGGTTCACAAAGATAGTGTAAAAAAAAACATAACCTTCCCAAAGGTGCAACCCACAACACGCTTGTGAAACTGTGAGCAGTCTCCAGACCGAAGTCCGCTAGCCGTACGAACTAATTAGCTAATTACTGGCTCGCTCCTCCCTGATCGTTTATCGTGATTTTAGCAGCAACTCTGAACCACCGATGAATGTGACCAGGCAAAAGAGCACCTTGAGCTGCCTCAGCTGTCTACAATAGTCGGCGAAAAGTCCTCTAAAAGCAACACAGAACACTCACCAAATGCAATCTCAAGCATTCAACGGTCGAATGTTTACACCTTCAAATAAGAGAGAAAAAAAGATAAAGGAAGAGTTGACGCTAACACACGTTAGGCAAACGATACGTCGGCTACGGTTTGCCAGCTCAACTTCGCGACTTCCATTCGAAGACATCTAGGGGTCGTCGGTCGTGTCGAGTAAAAGTAGTTTTCGCATCACCTATGCTAGTCCTGGTGCAGCAGTTCGGGCAAGCGATTTATGGTCAATCGACACGAATAAACATTTGGGTTTGGGTTTAAATGCTGCCAGGGCTGATTGTGCAGATGGCCGTCAGCCATGCTTGGACAGTGAAGAGGGAGCGCAAAAACGCTCTGCTAGTTAAATGTGTCTAGGGAAATCTTGTGTCTTTGATGTGGCTAATGCTAAAGATACGATTAATTAAATGCATTTACTGTGATGTTGGGCCGTAAAGGCGTGTTTAGATGTTGGTGAAGTTACACAAGCAATCTGTTAATTGTGCTTCCAGTAAGCACTACATTGTTTAATGCAATCTTCTTTTTCTAACCAAGGCTAGAAGAGCTCGAGACTTCTAAGCGAAATGTTCACACGATATCGCATCTCGGGGTGTCTGTCGTTCTCAATTGGATATGACTTCATTTATCACTTGGCATGCGTGAAGGCAGGCGATCAACGTCCACACAGCTAGTGACCCAATTCCATCCTCATAACCACCGATCCATCACATCCAACTGCATACAGATCAGCACAATTTAAGGAAACGCACACAAACAAAACAAGATCTTCCCGATCGGACGTCCGCTGATCAAAGGCTCTCGAGAGTGGTCTTAAAAGAACTAGGTTAACGAAAACAGCAGATGCAGCCGATGCGTCTCGAAGCACAGTTTATTTAGCATAGTTTGCATAAGCCCGCATGACCGATCAGCCTGTGCAATATTTGTCTTCAGACCACTCCGTGAGCGCAGATCAAGCTGGACAAGCAGAGCGATCCTTTTGCTGTACAAACAAATATCAACCGAACACCCAAGAAGCGTAATGCACCAGATATCTTGAGGGTTCGGGCGTTTTTTTTGGTTGCTGTTGCCTTACATGTGCGAAGAACGTTTTGCAGATAGAGCTGCCCTTAACATGCCACCGTAGACGATCTGGTCGTCTGCCAGAATTTATGTTTATTTTATCAGTTAACTGTGCACGCAAGTCTCGGATCGTGATGGGACATAAAATTTGGAACTGATATTGCTGCGGGACCAAAACTACAGGCGACACATGGGCGTGCAAACTGTCCAAGTTATCGTCATGCCGGCGGGACGTCCATTCCACGCCACGGTGACACATCCTGGGGTTTGGATGGGTTCTTCCGGAGCGAAACAAACAGACCAACAAACTGTGTCAACAGTGTGTGTGGTGCACATGTGTGCACGTTTCTTTATCCAGGGCTGTTTTGGATTGACAACCATCTTTGGTAACGGAGAGCACATGCTAATCACTAACCAACTCAAGGGGCGTTAGAGAGTGCCCTCGCCCTCTGCCAGCGGGATATCTTCAAGATGATATAACGGAGCCGATACCTCTGGATGCGGTTGATGGGAATGGTAAATGTTTGTGCGATATTCCTCGGGCTGCCGGTGCTTGACCGATATAATGCTGATCATCATCCATTAGCGTAAGCTACTCGTGACACACAGCGGAATATTACATCAGCCACCAAGAAATGCGGCTCGATCCGTTCCGGAATCACGCTTTCCCGCCCCATATTGACCTACGCGATAAATCAATCATGCAATCGGCGAAACGATCCCAATTATCCAAACGATTGACTCCGTTTGCTGCTCCGTTTTTGGGGGAGATCGTCTGCACAACCGTTTACTGCACACCCCGTCCAAGCCGCTCGGCAGTGATGAAATTTACGAACCTTACCGTTCGAAGGAGGCGGAACGGAGACCATAACACCTCGCCGTTTGAACCAGGAAGGCACTGTGGTACGATAATTTACAAAGCCTAATTGATCACCCCACCGAAGAGGTGTCTTTGCGATCGAACTTGTTCGGTAACTGTTGCGATGGGCAAAGATCATCGAGACGATTGAGACCTTTCCGCTAGTGGGTCGCACTAATCGGGAGGACTTCAATCTTCGTTGGAGTCCATGTCCATGTGTTACTCTATTCCACCAACGAAAGATGCAACCAAATGCAACAGCTTGTACAGCTTGGGTGAAAGTTTTGCCTATTCGTTCCGGTGTCTGTGTGTATTTGAAGCAGGTGCGCCATACGAGGTGTCATTGGTTTGGCTTCCTATTCCGCGTTTGGCCACCACCTTGGCCGTGATAGTGCGCCAAACGCCCGGCCAACATATGCCCCACAGAACCTGTTTAGGGGTGGAATCGGCGATGCGCAACGCGAAACTTCGCCAACCAGTGCGCGTCCGTCCATCAATATGAGGAAGGAAAGTGGTTTTATAACCCTTCATAAGGGCATGGCTGGTTCGCCCCACGAGTTGGGTGAGGAAGAGGTGACTAGAGGAAGAGGATGTGGAATGAAAAACGTTTAAACAAATTATATCAAACCTCAAAACGGTGATTTTCGTTTTGTGGTGGCGTGGCGTCAGACACCATTGAGGGCCACCTCATAAAGCGACCTAACACGATCCTCTCTAGTAGCGCTTTGAGTACAGGTCGCAGGTTTTTTGAGTTGGATGATACAAGACTGATAGCGAAAGCGTTTAGTATTGCGCAAGACCGTCAAACTGTTATATCGGTGAGCACATAGGATGCAGTAGTGTGGACATGAATCCGTTTTACCTGACTTCAATCAGGTCTGACCGGCATTTATCCGATCGCCATAATAAAGGGAAGGAAATGGTAAAGCAACCGAAAGAAAAGAGCAATCCAGAGGTGAATAAAGCTGCGTCGGATTAAGTAATACAATTGCTCTCTTGAGAAACCTTCATTGGGGGGGGGTCTTGTTTCCGCGATAAGGTTAAAGGTTAAACACTCTTATCTAGCACAGCTTTTTCCGTAATCGATCGAAGAAAATTTATTGTGGCGCCGATAAGTACGCCCAGCCCAGGACCAATGAAGCACCCAAAACCGGCTAGTACCTCACCATCACATCAGTAGATACGGATGGCACGGCTGAAGGTCAAAGCATGCAGTGGGGATGAGCAATCCTTTCCTGCTTTTCCTAGGATATTGCGCTCGCAACAGTGCATGCGGGTTGCCTACCATTCAGGCGCTCGACTCGCCCGAGAAACAGACAACTAACCTTTGACCTTTTTGGCACAATCGCTAGCACGGGGGCTGTGTACGGCGAAAGTTTGGGTTGCCATGTGTCGCTCGGGAAAATATGCTTCTACACACACACACACATACACACTCGCACACAAGCGGACAAGTGGAGCAGAGAGCACAAAGTGTTGCGAAACTTTCAGTGTTAAATGATAATTTGTGGCACATTTTTCATGAACTTGTTTTGTTCCATTCCGTGCACCGTTCCCAATGTTTTAATGCCTCCATGATTGGGTTTGGGCAGAGTTTGCCCATCCATTAAACCACCAGCCAGGATGAATGTGTTTGTTTGTGGATGAGTGGGTGTGTGTGTGTGTGCGCATTTTTGTTGTTGTTAGGATGACAGTTCGCATGCAAAGTTATTCCCGGGCTTCCTCCGTGTGTTCGCCTGTTGAGAAAATTTATGATTTATTGTTTGGTAAAGTTTTGGCCACCCATGTTTCCTGGTACGCTTGCCGGTACGCTGAATATATTTATACACTGTCATGCCCGGTAGTTCGGGCAGGGCTCTGCTGTTATTGCAACTGTTCTAGTGCTTCCCATACACATAACTCGAAAATATTTCCTTTCCCTGCCCTGTTGATTGGTTTTTCATTCGATTGCACCGTACGACGCACGAATCCATAGAATCCAATTCAGAATTCAGTGGTTTGCAGATGTTTGTGGTGTGCGAATGAAAAATTCTTTTCCAACCACAAAAGCAAGGTCACACGCGCCAAGTCATCCACAGAATAAAGGCCACCGCCTCGGGAAGGTTAAAGGTCACAGTACAGTTCAAGCTGCAAATTAAAGCACACTTACTACTACTGCTTCCCTCGGTTTGAGACTTTGTTACTGTTAGTGTTATCATTATTCCATCACCAGAAAAGGTTAAACATTGTGCGGCAGTAAAAACACAGACCACCGTTCTCATATTTGGCAATTTTGTTGCTTCAGCGTGATGGGTCTTTCGATTAACATCCATCAATCCCGGGCCCCGGTTGTTTTTTTTTTCATTGCTGGTTTTTTGGGGGGCGGAATTGATTATTCTATTTTCGGCGCCAAAATCATGGATTTTGTTTTCGGCAACTGTGTGTGTGTGTGTGTGTGAAAAGGAGAAACAGAGAACGAAATGGAGCGACCGAAGAGCGTGTGCGTGCCCGTTCAAACGTTTTATGTTTGCAGTCGTTTTCAAGTTGATGGATGGTAGCAATCGTGCAGTGGTTTTTTTTTCTTCGGTAAAAGCGCATACACATACAGAAAGCAGGACATTTTTATGTGCCAGCTTTATATGACTCGCTGTCCGGCACTCTCAATTACATCATCATCTTCCTTGCGAACCGCACGAGAAAGACGATTTTATTTTTAACGCCCAAAGCACGGTTATTACACCACAATCAAGCTAAAGGCTGTTCGGATACTTTAGCGTCACATTTGCATTACATCGAATGTAAATCAATATCCGGTTAATAAGTTAGTGTACAATAGATTAAATCTTTGTTCAAAGCAACGATACAAGATGGAACGATTTAATAAAGAGATAAAGAGGAACGTCGTCTCTTGCGCACAGACATCATAGCAAGACGCCTAAAGTTATGCAAATGACACATCAAATTAATCATTTTGAATCGTTTCAATTAGCGTTACCTGGTCCAGCGGGAATTGAGTGCGATTGTTTTGAAGCTGCTGCCTGTGCGGCGTTTATGATTTCGAACCAATTTTATGGTCACATTGGGAGTATAATTTTGACCTTTTCGGTTGCTACCTTCTTTTTTTTAATTATCTTCAAACAACAATCGGGACTGTGTAGGAAGGCACAATTACAAGCACGCAATTGTGGATACACGGGAACACTCTGCCTTACCACATTGCGTGTGTGTTTTATAGGAAAGGAAATTGCAACTTACATTAAAGTTCCACCTCGGAAAGCGATGGTCCGCTGCAACCACGGTGTCCACGTTCGATATGCTTTCCACGGCCGCGTAATGAAGAACGTGCGGAG
>KZ061661.1:141508-158125 GCA_002091835.1 Anopheles maculatus
CTGTGGCACCGGCAGCGCAAATACCGGTGGCAGAAGATCCATTTCGTACTAGACACCCGAAAGGGAACGTGATCGTGGCCGGGGGTCGTGTTTCTTCTGCTGGTGCTTCGGCAGCGGCAGGTCACATTGCACTAACCGTGTGCTGGTGTGATACCGAAAGCCCCATGGGGGGAGACACGATATGGCCCGGGATATCGACCGCAATAAATTGGAGACGAGGTGACGTGTAGGGCACGTTGAGCAGGGTGGTGTGGCACATATCGAATGCGCGTCAAATAGAGGTGGTTGACTTTTTGCAAACTGTATCGGTGGACAGTTTTGGCCGGAACGTACATATACCGGGAGTTTCAATGAATTACGGGGAACAGAACATACGTTGCTTAATAAGAGAAGCAAGAGTTAAGCATTAATATTTCCCGGTAATCGCGAAAAAGATCTCTCACCGGATATAACACGCGTGTTGAGATGTGCAAAAATTAACATGCATGGTCATGGCACGCGACCACACGTTAAGGAATTAGTGTGGAGATGAGATTAATGAATGAACGACTGCTTCCCGTCAGACGATGTCAGTATAGTGGGATCCCGGATGGCGTGGGATGTTATTGGACTGAGACTTCTGGCAAGAGTTGAACCGCGAAGAGAGACCGATAAAGAGTCTTGCAGTTCTAATGAAGAAAAATGGCGGAACAAAATTTAAGAGGAAAGAGATTTTATTACTTGTAGGAAGACGTTAGAATAAAACAAATGAAAAATCGATCTTAAAGAGTGAACTATCTGGACATTATTTTTAACACACAATATCCAATAAACACCAGCCACATCCCTGGAAGGAATCCCTGGAAGCAAGTGTACCCTGTTGGACAGCTGTGCCAACACTTTATTATTTATTCCAGCACTCTCAATTGGATCGGCGACCCTAATTGGGTAGCAATTGCTTCTCGTCCAACCGGCGAAAGCAAACAAGGAAAGACACAAATCCATGCACGATGTCGTCCCACATCGAGCGCCACATACTGTCCCCCGCCCCCTCCCAATCAGCACGATAAGGTAAATCTCTCGTGCTGGAACTCGTTAGTTTGCACTCCTTCTTCGCGCGTTGTGTAACGTACACCCATTTGTCCTTGTTGACAAATCGATGTGTGCCGTCTTGTTTTGTGCGACGAAGGCAATGATCCCGGTTCATCCATGCCAGGGTCTGCCCTATATTTCCCATGCCTTGCTGGCTTCCCGTCAATTGTTCCCATTTGCGCACCGTTCGGACGTCCCACGGCACACGGGTTGCGTCCTGGAGAATCACATCTTGGTTGCGATTATTTTCAACGATTGACACGAATGCTCGACGAATAATGAGTTGGTCGACAGTGTTTGTTGCCCGTCGACCGAGCCAAAGGATCCTCCGGTCCAACAAAGGGACGGCAGGAATAGAAGGCACGATCCTAAGCAATGTCTTGTGCACGAAAGAAGGACATGGTGTCAGCAACCTCGAATTAGGTCCGCACGTACACAGTGACGGTTGCCGTTGTTGTCGTGGTCACCTCCGAGAGTTTTTCTTCTTCGCGCGTTCGAGTAGTTTCGAATGTTTGCAGTCGGGTGCACACCACGAGAGCACAAGTCCATCGATGGGGATTGGCCCAACGTTGAAGTTGAAGATGAACTTTAACAACCTCTGAAGGAGGTTAAGCATCCGGATCAAGCGATGCTGGTGCGTGTATGAAACGTGCGGGATGGATGAACTCTGCAGCAAGATTTATAATTCGTATGACACTCTTGAACAACTGGGACATTATGGTTAGAAAAAAGTCGGGAATAAATCTCTCGACCCGAGCGCAACTAGACTTGAAGATCAAAATTAGATTCCTTAGATGACTGAGGCAAAGGAGACGTTTTTATTTCTAAACCCGTCAACCCAGGGTACCCAGGGGCAAAGTGCGAAGGAAATTGGATCTGACCGTGTGGCGTCATCTCACCGCTCCTGGTCACGGCACCAAAGTAGGAAGTTAGAAAGCTGCCGTTAACTTTTGCGGTTTTTCGTACGCACATCCGATATACGCACATCGGTCGGAGTCTTTGACGTTATTGTTCGAACGCACAGCACACACACAGCCACCAACTGCACCAGCAACGTGCACATGGAGAATGAAATAGTGCACTTCTCTCGTATCGACACAAAAAATGCTGTCGTTTTGTCGCTTCTACCAGATCAAACCACCTCAATGCGGAGTTAAGGAAGGCTTGTCTATAAGTCGTTGGATGCGTGTGTGTGTATGTGAAGCGGCTCGATTTACAGTACTGTGGCACCGGCAGCGCAAATACCGGTGGCAGAAGATCCATTTCGTACTAGACACCCGAAAGGGAACGTGATCGTGGCCGGGGGTCGTGTTTCTTCTGCTGGTGCTTCGGCAGCGGCAGGTCACATTGCACTAACCGTGTGCTGGTGTGATACCGAAAGCCCCATGGGGGGAGACACGATATGGCCCGGGATATCGACCGCAATAAATTGGAGACGAGGTGACGTGTAGGGCACGTTGAGCAGGGTGGTGTGGCACATATCGAATGCGCGTCAAATAGAGGTGGTTGACTTTTTGCAAACTGTATCGGTGGACAGTTTTGGCCGGAACGTACATATACCGGGAGTTTCAATGAATTACGGGGAACAGAACATACGTTGCTTAATAAGAGAAGCAAGAGTTAAGCATTAATATTTCCCGGTAATCGCGAAAAAGATCTCTCACCGGATATAACACGCGTGTTGAGATGTGCAAAAATTAACATGCATGGTCATGGCACGCGACCACACGTTAAGGAATTAGTGTGGAGATGAGATTAATGAATGAACGACTGCTTCCCGTCAGACGATGTCAGTATAGTGGGATCCCGGATGGCGTGGGATGTTATTGGACTGAGACTTCTGGCAAGAGTTGAACCGCGAAGAGAGACCGATAAAGAGTCTTGCAGTTCTAATGAAGAAAAATGGCGGAACAAAATTTAAGAGGAAAGAGATTTTATTACTTGTAGGAAGACGTTAGAATAAAACAAATGAAAAATCGATCTTAAAGAGTGAACTATCTGGACATTATTTTTAACACACAATATCCAATAAACACCAGCCACATCCCTGGAAGGAATCCCTGGAAGCAAGTGTACCCTGTTGGACAGCTGTGCCAACACTTTATTATTTATTCCAGCACTCTCAATTGGATCGGCGACCCTAATTGGGTAGCAATTGCTTCTCGTCCAACCGGCGAAAGCAAACAAGGAAAGACGCAAATCCATGCACGATGTCGTCCCACATCGATCGCCACATACTGTCCCCCGCCCCCTCCCAATCAGCACGATAAGGTAAATCTCTCGTGCTGGAACTCGTTAGCTTGCACTCCTTCTTCGCGCGTTGTGTAACGTACACCCATTTGTCCTTGTTGACAAATCGATGTGTGCCGT
This sequence comes from Anopheles maculatus, assembly GCA_002091835.1. NCBI lineage: Eukaryota > Metazoa > Arthropoda > Insecta > Diptera > Culicidae > Anopheles > Anopheles maculatus. The sequence goes on from KZ061661.1 coordinate 144,950, forward strand.
CTTGTTTTGTGCGACGAAGGCAATGATCCCGGTTCATCCATGCCAGGGTCTGCCCTATATTTCCCATGCCTTGCTGGCTTCCCGTCAATTGTTCCCATTTGCGCACCGTTCGGACGTCCCACGGCACACGGGTTGCGTCCTGGAGAATCACATCTTGGTTGCGATTATTTTCAACGATTGACACGAATGCTCGACGAATAATGAGTTGGTCGACAGTGTTTGTTGCCCGTCGACCGAGCCAAAGGATCCTCCGGTCCAACAAAGGGACGGCAGGAATAGAAGGCACGATCCTAAGCAATGTCTTGTGCACGAAAGAAGGACATGGTGTCAGCAACCTCGAATTAGGTCCGCACGTACACAGTGACGGTTGCCGTTGTTGTCGTGGTCACCTCCGAGAGTTTTTCTTCTTCGCGCGTTCGAGTAGTTTCGAATGTTTGCAGTCGGGTGCACACCACGAGAGCACAAGTCCATCGATGGGGATTGGCCCAACGTTGAAGTTGAAGATGAACTTTAACAACCTCTGAAGGAGGTTAAGCATCCGGATCAAGCGATGCTGGTGCGTGTATGAAACGTGCGGGATGGATGAACTCTGCAGCAAGATTTATAATTCGTATGACACTCTTGAACAACTGGGACATTATGGTTAGAAAAAAGTCGGGAATAAATCTCTCGACCCGAGCGCAACTAGACTTGAAGACCAATGTAAATGTCTTCTCGTTTTTATGTCAACGAGCTTTGAGTGGCGTAAATTATGGCGGATCAACATCTATCACCGGGCAGGACACGCTTTGCGTTCTGTAAAGCCATTTTATGGGCGAACTGGGGGAGATGTCTAATGACATTGTGCTGAGTGGAAGTGATTGACCTAAAATGTAACCAAAACCAATAGGAGCTTTTGTACTTTATCTATCTTTTGAAACTTGTTAACTTTTACATATTTAAAACAGTAGGACGGATAGTACTTCCCTAGGAGAGCTCAAAAGGATCGATGAGTCACACATTTCAGAAGAAAATGATGCAACCAATGTGATGAGACTCTTTTGAAGAGGATGTGCCCCATACCTCGAATAGCGTAAAGCTTAAACTTTCCATTTTATTGCCGCCTTCCTATCTTCCTGTAGCCCAAGATATGCCCGTCCAACTAATGACCTAGCTTCCTCGGCCCCGTTTTTTTTGCTTTCTTAGTCACGATTCCGCCCTCTGATTGGTGTCTAACTCTAAAGCCCCATGGGGGGAGACACGATATGGCCCGGGATATCGACCGCAATAAATTGGAGACGAGGTGACGTGTAGGGCACGTTGAGCAGGGTGGTGTGGCACATATCGAATGCGCGTCAAATAGAGGTGGTTGACTTTTTGCAAACTGTATCGGTGGACAGTTTTGGCCGGAACGTACATATACCGGGAGTTTCAATGAATTACGGGGAACAGAACATACGTTGCTTAATAAGAGAAGCAAGAGTTAAGCATTAATATTTCCCGGTAATCGCGAAAAAGATCTCTCACCGGATATAACACGCGTGTTGAGATGTGCAAAAATTAACATGCATGGTCATGGCACGCGACCACACGTTAAGGAATTAGTGTGGAGATGAGATTAATGAATGAACGACTGCTTCCCGTCAGACGATGTCAGTATAGTGGGATCCCGGATGGCGTGGGATGTTATTGGACTGAGACTTCTGGCAAGAGTTGAACCGCGAAGAGAGACCGATAAAGAGTCTTGCAGTTCTAATGAAGAAAAATGGCGGAACAAAATTTAAGAGGAAAGAGATTTTATTACTTGTAGGAAGACGTTAGAATAAAACAAATGAAAAATCGATCTTAAAGAGTGAACTATCTGGACATTATTTTTAACACACAATATCCAATAAACACCAGCCACATCCCTGGAAGGAATCCCTGGAAGCAAGTGTACCCTGTTGGACAGCTGTGCCAACACTTTATTATTTATTCCAGCACTCTCAATTGGATCGGCGACCCTAATTGGGTAGCAATTGCTTCTCGTCCAACCGGCGAAAGCAAACAAGGAAAGACGCAAATCCATGCACGATGTCGTCCCACATCGATCGCCACATACTGTCCCCCGCCCCCTCCCAATCAGCACGATAAGGTAAATCTCTCGTGCTGGAACTCGTTAGCTTGCACTCCTTCTTCGCGCGTTGTGTAACGTACACCCATTTGTCCTTGTTGACAAATCGATGTGTGCCGTCTTGTTTTGTGCGACGAAGGCAATGATCCCGGTTCATCCATGCCAGGGTCTGCCCTATATTTCCCATGCCTTGCTGGCTTCCCGGCATTTGTTCCCATTTGCGCACCGTTCGGACGTCCCACGGCACACGGGTTGCGTCCTGGAGAATCACATCTTGGTTGCGATTATTTTCAACGATTGACACGAATGCTCGACGAATAATGAGTTGGTCGACAGTGTTTGTTGCCCGTCGACCGAGCCAAAGGATCCTCCGGTCCAACAAAGGGACGGCAGGAATAGAAGGCACGATCCTACTAAGCAATGTCTTGTGCACGAAAGAAGGACATGGTGTCAGCAACCTCGAATTAGGTCCGCACGTACACAGTGACGGTTGCCGTTGTTGTCGTGGTCACCTCCGAGAGTTTTTCTTCTTCGCGCGTTCGAGTAGTTTCGAATGTTTGCAGTCGGGTGCACACCACGAGAGCACAAGTCCATCGATGGGGATTGGCCCAACGTTGAAGTTGAAGATGAACTTTAACAACCTCTGAAGGAGGTTAAGCATCCGGATCAAGCGATGCTGGTGCGTGTATGAAACGTGCGGGATGGATGAACTCTGCAGCAAGATTTATAATTCGTATGACACTCTTGAACAACTGGGACATTATGGTTAGAAAAAAGTCGGGAATAAATCTCTCGACCCGAGCGCAACTAGACTTGAAGACCAATGTAAATGTCTTCTCGTTTTTATGTCAACGAGCTTTGAGTGGCGTAAATTATGGCGGATCAACATCTCTCACCGGGGCGGAACCGGGCAGGACATGCTTTGCGTTCTGTAAAGCCATTTTATGGGCGAACTGGGGGAGATGTCTAATGACATTGTGCTGAGTGGAAGTGATTGACCTAAAATGTGACCAAAACCAATAGGAGCTTTTGTACTTTATCTATCTTTTGAAACTTGTTAACTTTTACATATTTAAAACAGTAGGACGGATAGTACTTCCCTAGGAGAGCTCAAAAGGATCGATGAGTCACACATTTCAGAAGAAAATGATGCAACCAATGTGATGAGACTCTTTTGAAGAGGATGTGCCCCATACCTCGAATAGCGTAAAGCTTAAACTTTCCATTTTATTGCCGCCTTCCTATCTTCCTGTAGCCCAAGATATGCCCGTCCAACTAATGACCTAGCTTCCTCGGCCCCGTTTTTTTTGCTTTCTTAGTCACGATTCCGCCCTCTGATTGGTGTCTAACTCTTCGAGCAGCTTATAAGACATTTTAGAAACGGGTCAAAGATCGGTACACTTCCGTCTCATCACATTACATCATCTTAACCGATTACACGCGCAGTTTGATTGTTTGGGGCGGGATTTTCCTTTAAATGGATTCCCTTTTTTTGCCTCTGTTTCCAAGAAATTCCGATCCCTCTTGGTGTGTGGTTCGTTCTATCTGTTTCAATAAAGATAGGACAAAAGTAAAAGTAACTACACCGATAAGCTTGTGGCCACCCATAACACAACATCAGCACAACAAATTGGAACCAAACCTGACATCATCTCAACCCATGCTGATTAAACTATGTCGCATATCAATAGTATATGTCAGTACTTTATAGGAATTTCAATGTTTTTGCCAGGCTGTAGTGAAAAAACAGACGCAAATGAAACAATGTTTTTATTTTATTCCAGGTCACGCCAGCTGGTATGCCATCCCACCCGTGGCAGCATCTACATAATTGCCAACAGTTTGTGATTAATAATAATAATGCCCAAGGCCCCGTGCCAATACAAATTAAGCTCCATACACAAACCAAATGCAGGGGTAGCTAGTGTTGGGCAAGTTGAGGTGAGGGATTTTCATTAAAAATTTACATCCCCATACACTCTCGGTGACGCCGCTGTTGGTGCTTGCAGTGTTGCTAGGGCAACAATTTGCATTTGTCGCCTGCTCGATGCACCAACACTGGGCAACAATGTTTGAGGTCCTGTTAGCATCCTCTGAATGGCGGACATACAATGAAAATAAAAAAAACGGACCCTCGGAAATTTTCCACATACACACTACTATTCATCTTAACGCCTTGCTGAGTGCTTTTACGCCTGACGTTATGCTATTCGTCGTTGTTTGGGTTGCGTTATTGCAATTAAAAGTCGCGAAAAAGTGCGCTGCCTGCAGTGGCGGATCAAACGGTGGGCGGAGTAGGCGGCCGCCTAGGGCCCCGTCGTTTGGGGGGGCCCCAAATACGAAGGCCTCAGCCACCCTGTTTTCTTCAAGAAGTATTACTTAAGATACATAACGTGATTAATTCGGTCAAGCTTTTTAGTTTATTTTTATTACGATAAACCATCAAAATACCCTCCGAAGCAATAACAACGCCAATCATTTTCCGCTGCAACAGAAGAAGTTTGAAGGAAATCCCCAACCCCCCCCCCCCCCCCCCCCCCCCGGTCAGAAAGCAATACAACAGGATGAATTGTTGGGGCCCCACTTTCATTGCCGCCTAGGGCCCTGTAGGAGCTTGATCCGCCACTGGCTGCCTGTGTAGTATAGCCGAGATGAGACTCTGGAGGACATTAAAGGAATTGGTGGTGAGAGGTAGAGAGTGAAGCGGATGATAATAAATCCTGTTGCAACGAGGTCTGCAAAAGTTTCCGCAGGGCTTCCAGCTGAGCCCTTCCAAGAGCGTGAAGAAAATCCTATCCCGGAAGCGGAAATTGGTGCAGTTTTCCTTTCACCGGTTGAAACCGGATTCGGTGATCCGGAGTCGGCGCCGTTGAGCATACCGTGTAGCAGCCGTGAGCAGACGGTTGATTTTCCCGCTTATCATATCTACCCAGATGACGAGCTTGTTAAGGCGAGGACTAACGAGCGTGTGGATTATGGGACGAGTGTTTGTCAATAATTAAATTGTTGCCCGAGAGTGTATGCAATCCGCACCACAGTAAGATTCCTGTACACTGTGCAATGTTCATGCAATAAAATTATCTTATTAGAAGTTTTGCTTTACACATTCTTTTTAGCGTACCTTATTAAGGGGACCATACAAGCCCCCGGTTGGGTCCTGCACGGGTTGACACGCTCAATGTGATTCCGGTGCAATGCACTTGATTTTCCTGGCCGTGCACAGTGCTGGCAGCTTTCTGTCTCGGCTGTCTATCCCTGCGGCGCATGGATGATGATGCTGATGCAACGGACGACTCGATTACATACGGTCTGGTGCATCACGTTACGCCTTCCTTCCTTTGTACGTTCGCTCTCGCTCCACAAAACCGACCCGTCGCGCAGTCTAGTCGGGTCGGGTAAAAATTCATGCAAATTCTAGCAGCCCGTGTGACGAGAAGGATCCGTCCGTAAAATTTTCTTCTACCAGACGGTGCGAACCATAGACGAATCACAAACACACACACACACGCATTGAGTGGGGAAAAATGGTGTTAAATAATTTAGTCGCTTTAGAGTTCGGGGCAATACTTCGCCTGCAGGATGGAACGAGAACGAAACGATTTGGCTGCGCCCTTTGGTATCGCGTGCAAACTATGGGGAGTGGATGAAAAGAAATAATCCACAATCGTGCAGATATTCTGGAGAAGCAGTAGCTCACCAACATCCCACCAAATTATGAGTGGAAGCCATGAAAAATCATTACCACTGGTGGTAGAGCGAAGAAATCGTAGACAAAGAAAAGATGAAACTGTGCAAAGAGATGAAAAAAAGAAGGAAAATCAATAGCGTCTGTCATCTTACGGCAATCAGCGCTTCCCATTCTTGCCCGAAGGTATTGGGCAGGTCTTTTGTCGATGGTTTTTTGTAAAGTGAATAGATGGAGGGGGTTTAAATTTTCGTACGGCTCACAATTCTTTACAGACAGAATATTATATTCCAGATTTGATGTCGCTGGCAGGAGTTGATATGTTTGCCTTTAAATAGAAGCTGCTATGAAGCCAGGATATGAAAAAGGATGTTTTTTTTATCAGATATTTGGTTTTTAAATAGTAATTCGACAGGGCTTTGCTTCCTTGCATGTCTAGAGGAATTTTCGTAAAGCATATTTCCCTTCTGGATTTTTTTCAGAATTTCCGAAGAGACTTAATTGTCTTATGCTAGTCTAGATACGCCAAATGAATAACATTTTCACATTTAAAGGTATAGCAAACTGGAATAATAAAAGAATAAATTGGACACTTGCTCAATAAATTGTTAAAATAAACTATACTTCATGATTGTTGGTAAAGTTTAGACAAATTTTACTCTAAAAAGGCTGTCAAGCCTCATATTCAATAGTACAAAAACTATTGTGACTCTTTTTGATAACGTTTATTCTATTTAAATTGATTAAAAATAATAATTCAATAACCATTTACTAGGAAAATTATGTTTAGGATCTCTTTTACTCATAATAGCTCCTTATTAAGAGCTTTATTAAAGAGAACAAGCTACTGAAATATTTCAAGTCGCTTATTTTAAGCTGCGTATTGCATACTTAAAGGCAACATGCAAATGAGAGGAATTAAATTCAATTGAAGTTGGTAAAACTGAACAAACTTCTCAAATATTGCAAGTTGCTGCGTATTGCATACTACAAGGCAACATGCGAATGAGACGAATAAAATAAAATTTTAGATTATATTCCACAGAAACCAACTAGATTCTTGGTTGAAAGACGAAAGGCCTAAATGTATGCAATTTGCAAGAATGATTTCTTTTTTAAAGTGATGACCAATGGGCTTCAACTTCAAATAAGATTGAAACATTTTCTACTATATAAAAACTCTTCTTCTTCATAAGTGACTTTTCGCACTTTAAATCCAAAACAAAAATAAAAATAAAACAGTAAACCAAGCAAACAAGGTAAAAATCATCACAAAAAGTAAGTAAAACTATCCAAGCCAGAAAAATCAAGGAACAGAGAAAGAAATTGATAGAATCAAGTGAATCGTTCGCTCAAGCATACAAGAATAATACAGTGTTTCTCACTTGATAATGCAAAGTTACCTATGATTTTTGCAAACGCTACATACGATTTCGTATGGAGCGTTTGCAAAAATCATAGGTAACTTTGCATTATCAAGTGAGAAACACTGTAATCATAGACCCCGAAAATTATATAGTGCAACGTTCATCGACACCGGGCAAATAAAAAAACGAAGCTCCATCGATTCAATAAACAAAATTGATTCAGTAGATCATTGATTCGACGCTCGGAAATTCGATTCGTACAATATGGCTTTCGTTCTAGGCTGGGTGGTGGTGGTTTGCTTTGATTATGCATCCCTCCCGAAACTTCATCTACAGACATATCAACAGCACCACGAAAAGTGAATAATTGCGTCCATCCGGTTCAGAGCGGAAGAACATGAGTTGGGGGATGTGATTTAGCTTTAGAGTGTTCGTTTTCAATTCGTTTTCACTTTTCATCGTTTCCTTTACGCGTTTACACATGGATCGTTTTACGAGTTGTGTCTAGAAGTGGCAGATAAGCATCCATCCGGATGATTAGGCAAATCGTTATGGTTGCAATAAAATTCACATTATTCTGTGAAATTCAACACAAACTATCGCATCCAAAGATCATTTTTAAGATAAAAGAATGCATTACGATAGAGTAATGAAAAGGAACAAATAAAATGATTCAATTTTAGAACAAAAAGTCTCATAAGTGAAGAAACGAAATTAGCTATTTCCAGATATGTTTTTTATCCTATATCATACACCACAAATACTGCCAACTGACGGCGCTACGGGCGTTGGAACATTTTTTACATCATTTTCATCGTCACGTCCGCTGTCTGCTATCTCGCTGCTTCGTTCCCGTGTTCCCGCTTCTCACTTTCTAATTGAGCCCATTAAGAGGAACGGTTCGGTGCATTGATAAGCGAACCAATTGCGCATATGAGCTCGCTCGGAAAGTGGGAACACCACCGTCTCTCTTCCAGCAATCGAGCCTCCCGAAGGCATAATGATTGGCCAATCAATCGCTCCATTCACCCGTACACGGTGGTATCACCCAGTCGGATGCATCTGAAATGCAGCTGCAGGGCTGGAAAAGTAAAAGAAGAAGGAAAAGCATTCCCTCCCAAAAAAAAAAAAACGCGAGGGAAACATGTGATCAACCATCTGGGTGAAGACGTAATAGTACAGCATAAGCCACCCGTATCAGACCCAAACAACTGTTGTGGTTTCTGTTTCGGTCCACTGTTCCTTCTGTTTTTTGTCTAAGCCATACCTCCTCTGTGGCTCTTCGTAATCGAGAGTGATTGCGTTCGGTCTACGAATGGACAAAAATCGAGCAAAAACGGCAGCCTATTATCAGCCCTACGGCTGCTACTACTGGGAAACTGTATAGTTCCCACTCGGCTCCGGTACATTAAACCACTCGATCCGCTCTTTTTTTACCATTAAACATAAAGATTAGAATGATCTTCGTGTTGAGAAGAGTGTGGCTAAAAAGGGGAAACTAAGAGGAGAAAGCAAAAGGAAAGATTAAAAGTTTAACTACAGTATCGAAGTGTGAAAAGTGAGACTTGGCAAGAGAGAAGGGAATGACTTTGGTTTGCTGCATATGTGTGAGGAGGTTCAATAATTCTTATCGACTATCATCCAATGGGGCCGGAAGCAAACGTGTTTTATGGTTCATCCTGTACGATACCCGCGGGAAGTAGGAGCCAACTGCAACACACCATTAATTATAGGAAAGCCACCGAGACTACGGCGGGAGAATCTGTGTAGAATAGGTAAATTGATAGGAGGAATAATTTTTGGATTAAAAAATGGATAAAAATGGGCCGTATATTGAAAGTTCGAATGATGTTTTAGCTTATAATATCTTGCACGGTGTCTTTATATATTCTACATCTATCTCTTTAACAACTATACTTTACATATTCAATTTTATATCTTGAAAGAAAACACAATATGCCATCGGTGGCCTTTAACTTAACTCTCGAAACAAAACACCAAAGTTCAGCCCACTTGGACCACTTTTCTCGCGTGTTCCGATATTGGGCAAGGGTTTGCTCCAGGATGAGCGCACAATAAAAGCTAATCCGTAATCGTGCGATGTAATTACAATGCGCCCCTATTACACCACTTTATCGGCACAATTTATCGTACCGGACACAGCTCCCTGTTCACGTTCGGTACCATCCATGCACTGCTCAATCGGAAGCCTTACGATTTCAACTATGCTCCTGTTTTTGGCCCTCACACCAAGAACGCCTCAACAATTAATGCCTCATCCCGCTCCCAACAAAACGCCGATAGAGAAAGACCGGCGGACGTCGATTAAACGCACCAAGACGGCGAAGAGCAGCAACGCAGAAAACGTGTATAAAAGAAGCCTAAAAGGTAATTTTTCGTTTCCTTGGCGCCCATTCCGGATGGTTCTCGAGTGGCTCTGATTCACCTGAACACACGCGATACCCGTGTGTGTGTGCATGTGGGTTAATTGCTGTGGCTTTGGGGCGAGAGAGAGTGAGTTTTTTATTCGGGTTTTGATTGAAACACGGTTAAAATTGTGTGTAAAATTAACCAAATTCGCAAGCGCAAGTGAGGTGTAACAAACGTTTGGCTGTTTGATAACGAAACCGACATTTAGAGCAAACTTTCCATGTGAAGTGATAGCATAAATAAGGTCAAATAAAAATTAAAATACAATGGATTATGCGCCTATTTGGTCCAAAATTGTCCAAAAAGATGTAATATTAAAAACAGTATTTGCATACTTTCAGGCGGTATAAGCTCAATGCACTGCCCAGTAGATCTACGTCTGCCAAAATGTTTTATTAATGCTCAAAATTAAGTTATTAGAAGATAATTGATATTTTATTCCTAGAACAGGATAAGACAATTAAAAGACCGATCGCTCATAATCAGATTATTTTTTTAAAATTCAATGTCATTTTCCCACTTACGCGGATAATGGAGTACCGAGAAAACTGCGATTTTCTATGTACAGGTAGTCCCCGATATACGCTATTAATGCGGACCGGAGGCAACCGCGAATTCTTGGTGAAATTTCGTTTAAACCCCAACATATCACAGTCGAACCAATACATAAATACAAACAACAATTAATCACAAACTTTATAACTTATTAATGTTTACAAAACCATCCAACACTCGCTTTAAACGAACACTCCGTAGGCGGCCCTGTTTCTGCTGCATGTTTTGCTAATTCAATGAACAATGATCTTGCTTTCGATTGGACAGTATTTAAACTTTAGTAGGATTCTTTTGCTGATCAAATCGTCAATCCATATTGTTAAAAGCTTCTCCATTTCTTCAATCAAGCAGTCTCGTTTCCGAGTTCCCGAGGTATTTCCTGAATCAAGTTCTACAAGTCCTTTGATGATGGTTCTCACGGTTGATTAGGGTGGTTTTGTTTGCCGCCCTATCATTGCAAAATCAGATCCTTCTTCATGCATGCGAATGCAATCGCGAATTTGTCTGCATTCGTAATAGCATTCGTAAATCCTTTTTTTATTAATATTCGAAAGCCATTTTAGTTATATTTTAGCGTGTAAGTTTGTTGCTACAGTTCAAAGAAACATACTTTGAATTTGCTTCTTAGTATGTTCTTAGTAATGTTCCAGTATGACAAAATTCGTTAGGAAGAATTCAACCAGTTGCAGTAAACGAAGTTAAATATCAGTTTTACAAAAATCGCGTATATCGAGTAACTATGGCGTATATCGGGAAGTACCAGTATCTCGACTACTGCTTGACACGCCCTACACGGTATTAAGAGATATTAGGTATAGAGATTAGAGATGTGCATAATGAGTAAGAGTGAGTGAGTGAGTTTAATCTTGCAAAGGAGTTTATAGTTTGAGGGACTAGTCGGCGCAGCGAGTGAGAGTGAGTTTGAAGCAAAAAGTAGTCACTAGTCGGCGCAGAGTGTGAGAGTGAGTTGAAACGTAGAAAGTAATTAAAGAATTAGTTTAGAGTAAATTTTTTTTCATGAATCTTTAAAGAGTGAGTCAAAGATTCAAATCCTTGTAACCATTCACTCACTCTGATTCAACTCTTCGAAAAGAGTGATTATTCTCATCTCTATTAGAGATGTTAAGAGAACGAATTCTTAAAATTTAAATTAAAAAAAAACTCTAAACATATTTTTTAAAATTTCTATAAAACAATTTATTTTTTCGTGTTATATTCACACTTATTTCGAATATTTGAGTGTTTTCTGACTGATTTGTTTAACTTTCTTGTAAACATTTTGACACTGTTAAATTTTAATAATTTTTTTTACACTTTGTAAACATAGTTTTTAATTTTATAAAAAAATATTTAAGTTAAACAGATTTTCTGTGCGTAGTTTAAAAACAAAAGTCGTACAAGTCAACTGCTATAAAGCAAAAATTAACTGCTTGAATGAATAATCAATATAGTCGTAGTAAAGTACTCGTGGTTATTGTTCATTTTCTTAATTTTATTACAGTTTTTACTGTATGTTAACAAAAGACAACAACATTAATAATACACCTGAACAGCAAAAAAGCCAGAGCTTTTATATAAATCCAATGTACATATATTACAATGAAATTAAATTCATATAAATTCTCATTCTCAGCAATTTGATGCATTTTTTATAACTTTTTTTTATTAATAATCTAATTAAATTATTAGGCGCTTTGATGTGCTTAATGCACACTATTATGCAATTCTGGAAGCGCTGCGAATTGTACAACCAATTACATGCCTCTAGCAACTGCATCCCACACGCCTACGGCAGTAGGTTGTGCTGTGTTTGACCTGCATCATTATCAAAGCCATCATACACACACACACACAAATGTAGCGACAATGTTCACCACCTTCAATTTCCCACCGATACATCCACCTACATTAAATCATAACAAATATTATTAATCACTGTGCGATCGCTCAAAACCCCCGACCGGGCTGTGGACTGCTGCACATAAACAATAGCATTGCACTGCAGCTTCCTCCCCTTGTGCCCCCGTTCACAGTTTTCGATTTAAAAAATAGAAAATTAAAAAAGAAAACAAATTCATCACAATGCGCACCACGCATGTGTGCATGTCATCGTAACCGGAGCATGGAAAAATCGCGCTTCGCCTCCAATCTCCGAACCCGATATATAATGCCAATTATATAAAACATCCATTAAAAATAGATGCCAGGGGATGTGTGTCTGTGTGGGGAGGTACGCCCGTGGGCAAGAGATTGGGTCACTTCTATTAGACTTTTTTTCAGTTGCCGCTTGATATCAAGATCGAAGTTGAAACGCCTCGAAAGTAAGCGTTATCATTACCATCCATACATACGGCTGTGGTATGTGAGAAAAGCTTTTCACAGACACACACACACAACCAGACAGACAGAAACACATGTTTACAAACTCGGTCACAGGGTGCATTTTTTGCTTTGATGTGTTGCAGAGATCATAGGATCAATTGTGAGGCCATTTTCTTTATTAACAGTACAGTGCTTCCTCGCACCAATGTTCCTTCTCTCTCTCTCTCTCTCTCTCTCTACGATGCGATCATCCATTTGATCGACCGCTTTGATTATGATTTTCGGTGCATCTTTAGAAGGTTGAAGCTTGCGGCTTTTTCGTTCGTTTTTTTGCTATCATTCCTGAACTGAACCATTTTGCCAAAAAGCCAAAATTCGCGATGTTACGATTACTTGCGGGTGGATGATGTTTCTGGCGCCAGCGCACGGCAGACGAAACAGCAACAAAAAATGACAGAACAGGTGGTGTAATTGCGCAGAGTATGTGAGTGAGCTCACAGGTTGAGCTCACAAAAAAAAACCTAAATGAATACAATGAAGCGTATAATAATTATAATAGCAGCGCGTACACAACATTCGCATGTGGTCAAAGCCGCACTGTCAGCTATCGCATTTTGTAGTGAGAGGAACACCCTGAGAGGAAGAAGATTAAGACGGTGGTGTGGTGTGAACTGTGTGGATAAAATGTGGCGGCACATCACAAAGATACGCAAATTGTGCTCATG
>KZ061661.1:164217-180844 GCA_002091835.1 Anopheles maculatus
AGTCGAACCAATACATAAATACAAACAACAATTAATCACAAACTTTATAACTTATTAATGTTTACAAAACCATCCAACACTTGCTTTAAACGAAAACTCCGTAGGCGGCCCTGTTTCTGCTGCATGTTTTGCTAAATCAACGAACAATGGTATTGCTTTCGATAGGACAGTATTTAAACTTTAGTAGGATTCTTTTGTTGGTCAAATCGTCAATCCATATTGTTAAAAGCTTCCTCATTTCTTCAATCAAGCCGTCTCGTTTCCGAGTTCCCGAGGTATTTCCTGAATCAAGTTCTACAAGTCCTTTGATGATGGTCTCACGGTTGATTAGGGTCGTTTAATTTGTCGCCCTATCATTGCAAAATCAATTCCTTCTTCATGCATGCGGATGCAATCGCTAATTTGTCTGCATTCGTAAAAGCATTCGTAGTTCGTTTTTTATTAATATTCGAAAGCCATTTTAGTTATATTTTATCGTGTAAGATTGTTGCTACAGTTCAAAGAAACATACTTTGAATTTTCTACTTAGTATGTTCTAGTGTGTTGCTTCTTAGTAATGTTCAAGTATGACAAAATTCGTTAGGAAGAATTCAACCAGTTACAGTAAACGAAGTTAAATGCCAGTTTTGCAAAAATCGCGTATAACGAGTATGGCGTATATCGGGAAGTACCAGTATCTCGACTACTGCTTGACACGCCCTACACGGTATTAAGAGATATTAGGTATAGAGATTAGAGATGTGCACAACGAATAAGAGTGAGTGAGTGAGTTTAATCTTTCAAAGGAGTTTATAGTTTGAGGTACTAGTCGGCGCAGCGAGTGAGAGTAAGTTTGAAGCCAAAAGGAGTGAGTTTGTAGCCAAAAGGAATGAGTTTGAAGCCAATAGAAGTCACTAGTCGGCGCAGAGTGTGAGAGTGAGTTGAAACGTAGAAAGTAATTAAAGAATTAGTTTAGAGTAAATTTTTTTTCATGATTCTTTAAAGAGTGAGTCAAAGATTCAAATCCTTGTAACCACTCACTCACTCTGATTCAACTCTTCGAAAATTTGTGATTCTGATTTCTTTAACTTTCTTGTAAACATTTTGACACTGTTAAATTTTAATAATTTTTTTTACACTTTGTAAACATAGTTTTTAATTTTATAAAAAAATATTTAAATTAAACAGATTTTCTGTGCGTATTTGAAAAACAAAAGTCGTACAAGTCAACTGCTATAAAGCAAAAATTAACTGCTTGAATGTAGTAAAGTACTCGTGGTTATTGTTCATTTCCTTAATTTTATTACAGTTTTTAATGTATGTTAACAAAAGGCAACAACATTAATAATACATCTGAACAGCAAAAAAGCCAGAGATTTTATATAAATACAATAATACAATTAAATTATATTCATTGGAATGAAAAGCATTTCATGCATTTTTTAAAATTAGTTTTTTTCTTTTTTTATTTAATTCGTAACTTAATTAAATTATTATATTTCCATTGATGGTGTCTTTAGCAGGCGCTTTGATATGCTTAATGCACACTATTATGCAATTCTGGAAGCGCTGCGAATTGTACAACCAATTACATGCCTCTAGCAACTGCATCCCACACGCCTACGGCAGTAGGTTGTGCTGTGTTTGACCTGCATCATTATCAAAGCCATCATACACACACACACACAAATGTAGCGACAATGTTCACCACCTTCAATTTCCCACCGATACATCCACCTACATTAAATCATAACAAATATTATTAATCACTGTGCGATCGCTCAAAACCCCCGTGCGGGCTTTGGACTGCTGCACATAAACAATAGCATTGCACTGCAGCTTCCTCCCCTTGTGCCCCCGTTCACTGTTTTCGATTTAAAAAATAGAAAATTAAAAAAGAAAACAAATTCATCACAATGCGCACCACGCATGTGTGCATGTCATCGTAACCGGAGCATGGAAAAATCGCGCTTCGCCTCCAATCTCCGAACCCGATATATAATGCCAATTATATAAAACATCCATTAAAAATAGATGCCAGGGGATGTGTGTCTGTGTGGGGAGGTACGCCCGTGGGCAAGAGATTGGGTCACTTCTATTAGACTTTTTTTCAGTTGCCGCTTGATATCAAGATCGAAGTTGAAACGCCTCGAAAGTAAGCGTTATCATTACCATCCATACATACGGCTGTGGTATGTGAGAAAAGCTTTTCACAGACACACACACACAACCAGACAGACAGAAACACATGTTTACAAACTCGGTCACAGGGTGCATTTTTTGCTTTGATGTGTTGCAGAGATCATAGGATCAATTGTGAGGCCATTTTCTTTATTAACAGTACAGTGCTTCCTCGCACCAATGTTCCTTCTCTCTCTCTCTCTCTCTCTCTCTACGATGCGATCATCCATTTGATCGACCGCTTTGATTATGATTTTCGGTGCATCTTTAGAAGGTTGAAGCTTGCGGCTTTTTCGTTCGTTTTTTTGCTATCATTCCTGAACTGAACCATTTTGCCAAAAAGCCAAAATTCGCGATGTTACGATTACTTGCGGGTGGATGATGTTTCTGGCGCCAGCGCACGGCAGACGAAACAGCAACAAAAAATGACAGAACAGGTGGTGTAATTGCGCAGAGTATGTGAGTGAGCTCACAGGTTGAGCTCACAAAAAAAAACCTAAATGAATACAATGAAGCGTATAATAATTATAATAGCAGCGCGTACACAACATTCGCATGTGGTCAAAGCCGCACTGTCAGCTATCGCATTTTGTAGTGAGAGGAACACCCTGAGAGGAAGAAGATTAAGACGGTGGTGTGGTGTGAACTGTGTGGATAAAATGTGGCGGCACATCACAAAGATACGCAAATTGTGCTCATGGAAGGAATATTATTTGTAAAACAGAGAAAAAAAAAACATTAATTATATGTTATGTTCGCTCGCCGAGGTAATGGTCAGTTTTTGAGTAAAACAATTTGGAGACAATCGTTTTTTGGAGATGATGTAGAGACACAGGGACATTGTTTTGAAAGTATTTGAGTATGGTTTTCGGTTCTGTTTTCGTTATAGATCATTTTTTTAAATCAGTATTTTTAAATTACACATTGAGATGTTCAAGGTCTTGAAGATTTTGAAGAACCTTCCTCTATTTCTAGTTGTGCTACACTTTTCAGTCACTCAAACTGTCTGTTAAAATGTCTCTTTCTTTGTGTCAGCTCAAAATAATTATTCTAATAGGATGACGCGGGACGACCCTTTATAGTCCTAGTACTCACATTCGCCTCTGAGACATGGACTTTCCCCAAAACTGACGAAACCCACTTAGCTTCGTTCGAGAGGAAGATGCTCAGAAGGATTTTTGGCCCCGTATGTGTGCAAGGACAATGAAGAAACTGCTACAACGACGAGCTCTACGAGCTGTACGGTGATCTCTAGGACCTGTAGACTCGCCAGGCTTCGGTGAGCTGGTCATGCCATGAGAATGGAACCAGACGATCCAGCCCGTAAAGTCCTGGCCTGCTCCTAAGGAGTACGTCTAATAGCCATGGCCTGGTGTCCGTTCTCCATGAAACACGGACCATGGCTGCATTCGATCTACCTAAAGTCTGACTCCACTTGATCCAGCCAACGAGCTCACTGTACTCCTCTACGCCTCGTGCCGAACGGGTCGCTGACGAGCACCTTATGGCGAGCACCTTACGAGCAATATATGGCGCATTTCATGCGTTGTTGGAGTCTTCTGGATCTCAGGAGTTTGTGGAGCCCATAGAAGGCACGATTCTCCTGAACAATGCGCCTTCGGATTTCGCTGCTTACGTTGTTATCCGAAGTTACGATAATGCCAAGGTAGCATAACTACCTCAAGATCGTCGCCGTCAACTAATACTCTGCTTCCGAGTCGTGCTCTATCACGGTCAGAACCTCCGGCAAGCAGGTACTTCGTTTTCGTCGCATTGATCCTCAATCCAATGCTATCGGCCTCGCGTTTCAGTCGACCGAACGCCTAGGTACACTTCTTGCACTGTTTGAATCTTCCATATGCTAGCGGAGCTTCCATAAATATCATTATAAAAGCTATCTTACATAGATGATAACTCACTTAAGTAAGTTTTAGATATAGTATTGTTAAATCCAGATATCTTCTTCTTCTTCTTTGGCACTACAACTTCGTGAGGCCTTGGCCTGCTATTGCTAGCTGTCTGTGATTTATTTTGTACCCTGTTTTTACCCTATCCCTTAGCTGGATAGTCAGTCTTGCGTTCAGGTATATTAAAGCTTATTAGACAACAGACAAACAGAACAGCGCAATATAGCATTGTGAAGACTTGTTTCATTTGTATAGAATGACGAAATATAGCTCTGAACCTCATGTACTGTATTAAACATCTTGAATTTTTCAATTTTTTATCACCGAAGCTGAATTTTTCAGATTTGCTTCCTGGTGGGCCATGCTTTATAGTTGTGATTTGCACCCAGTAGAGATGTGGTGTTTAGTAACAGGACTATTTTGACACCCAAGTTCTAATTTGTAGCATATATTATAAGCTCCTCAAGTTAGATATACATATACATAATTCTTGCCATTTTGTGACACGCTAAACTAAAGTCATTTACAATTTCAATGAAATGTGAAATACTGAACACTTCGGAAGGTCCTCCATCATCTACAAACTATTTAAAAGCTGTGTTTAAGATGTTAGTATCTAAGTACCAAATCTATCTCATTTCGTATGGCATTTAAGAGTTATTCTAGGCCTAATTGTCGTAATTATAACACAAAACTAATTGTCTGCACGATGTACATACAAATCCAGTAAAGTACCATAAAAGCAAGGTATACTCTCCTCAAAACAAGAGAAAGCTTTACACACCCAAACACTCCACAAAATGGGACAATACGATTGAGCGAGTGCAAGATTGCAAAAAACGCACAAACACACATCAACCAACCAACGACAATATCAGGATGCAACACAACGAGACAATGATAAACGAAACCGGGATCGACAAAGTTGGCCAAACCCCGATTCGAACAGGACATTGATTTATGGCTGCCCTTCCCCTCTCATACTCCATTCCTATCCCCTTCCATCCAACGGGGCTCTAAGCTCATCATCATCAACATCGTGGAACCTTTCGCCCAAAAACGGAAAACTTTGCTGAATGAAGATATTAATCTAATTACCGGAATGACTCGATGAATCCGGTTGCTCGTCAACCCGTCAAAGTAGTTTTCCGTTTTTCAGCAGCTCCGTTTTGGCTGGCAAAGCGGATAGAAAAGGGGCCCAGCAACAGAGCGAAGGATGAAATTGTGGTTAGTTTAAGGTTATGTAGTGATGAGCTTTTGGTTCTCTCCCTCAATCTTTACTCGTGTGTGTGTGTGTATATGCAGGTCTCATTCCATTCAACGCGTGCTCTCTTTCTCTCGCTCTTTGCCACCCAACGTTCATCGGGGATGAAAATGATGATGATGGCGATGAGCGTACTGTGTGCTGTGGTGAAAATCTTAAACTTCCCTCACCGCCTACTTTATTATATCCTTGAACTGGTTTCCAAACTCCGGTAACTTACGATCCCGAGTACGGCGAGCACAGTGGAATATTTATTGTAGCTAGTAATTGCTTATCTCGTATCACATACATATCATAACTCTGGGAGAGATTACACATAAATTCGCTGAACCACTTACCTTCTTCGCAACGAAACAACGTCAAATTACACCGACATGATGTATTCCTTGTGAAATTGTGTACACTCACACACACGCTTAAACATACACACACCCATGCACGCTTGGATTAATCACCGTTTCGCTTGCTTATAATATAATTTAGAATTTCAATCAACTGCACTGCTGCAAATCCTGACGATGCTGCCCCGTTGCTTTAATGGAAGCGTTTTTCCTCCGTTTCACAGTGACCGCTCACTACGCATTACGCACTTTTGCACACATCCGACCAGCCCGACACCAAAGCGACACTCCCGCACACGCATCTTAATTTCACAATAAGCTAACAAACCGGACCCCGTTTGGGGGGCAATTTTCTTGCCTATTGTTTCGTTTTTTTTTCGGCACACAAACACACAAACACAGCCTTTACTGTACCGAACCGCACCCCGCACAACCAAAACGCACCGGACCGACAATTAATCCGTGTGTGTCCTTTGCACAACTAGCACGGGCACTACCCACTTGGCGTACTTCAATTGGGCGCCTCCATCACAATCTAGTGTGATCTAGTATGAAAGGTTGTTGCTGTGGGAACAGCAGGATGCAGATGTGTGAACCGTGAGCAAACGCGTACGGCGAGAGTTGGCGAGAGAATGGAAGAGATTCGATGAGACACGCACACACACACACACACACACACACACACACACACACACACACAGGGATATCTCGGTGGAAGCTTTTGCTGAGATGAATATCCCAAACGCACTGTGCTGGGTTCGCGCGTACGCACGCTGTTCCCGGGCAGGGTTTGCTCTTGCTAGTAGACGGTGGCCGCTCTCACGAAGGATGCTGCGTGTACACGGTGGAAACGGTGTTGTTGAATTTCTCTTCTCCCAAAGCACGCCCGCCCAGCCGTGATGGCTGAGATTGAACGCCGCATTTTGACAGTTCCATGGGGAGAGGATACGTTCTCAATATTTGTTTAAAATGAAAATTAATAAACATGTTTCTGGTTTTTTTTTTGGAAAATGGATATTTTTCTCTAATTTTGTATTGCTCAAAAGGTCCAGAAATTGTATTAAGTTTTTGTTATATTCTTCAGTTATTTAGATTTTGCCATCTTTTGGGCATGTGTTGCTCTAGTGGTGTAGATTGAATAGGAAGATAAATGGAAGATTTTTTAAGTAGTAAAGCAACTGAAAGTGTATTTTAAATACTTTTTGATAAGGTAACGTTAACCTTTTGTAATGAAAATTGTTAAATTAAGAAGAAAATACAAAAGTATAGCATTAAGTAAAGCAACTATCAATACAATCAATTCATTTTTACCATTTTGAATCTTAATTTTAACAATGCGGCCAGGCCGTTCCTTGTTAATAATAAAAAAACTCTTAATTTAAAAAAAAGTTGTATAATCTAGCTTTAACACTCATCATACGGTTTCTGTATGTCAGTTATGCTACTTCAGAATTGCTGTAGTGACATTTATCACAGGTTACCGATAACTTATACAGCACAAAACAATATTACGATAAACGTTAAGGAATTGTTGAAGTTACTTTATGCCAAACAAATGTATTTAATTCGAATATAACATATATCATCACGTGACAACCGTATGAACCTGAAAGTATGCAATTTTTAAAATACTTTGGTAGTAGAAAGTGTGTAATTGGGATTGTTTTGAACTAGGCGTTGATCGTTGATTTCGTCAATGAGAGGGATCATCGAAAAGATATATTGCATCCTACCCCGATGAGAGAATAGTATACTTAACGTACAACTGTTACTTGACTTAACTAAATCTAACGAAGGTGAATGTTCAATTTCTACGGGCGCCACTAGTATGGAGCATACAGCATATAGCCGTTAGCGTTTCACAGACAGATATATCGATTAAGATTAAGTACGGAAAACAGTGTATGTATGTGTGTCTCTAACAACAGTACAGAGGGAGCTCAATTTGCGCCTAAAGTGCGAATAAATAGAGTATACACGTCAGTGATTTCTACGTGTGGTGGTGCGCTAGATAGCGAAATGTCAGCGTTGATAGTTGATGTTGCCTTAGAATCTTCTCCTCCATGTCCAGTGTGCGATTGTGCTGCTTCTGTCCCAGCTAGCTTTCCATTGGCTTTATTTCTTCCGTTGTCCACCACAGTGTAGAAGCCGTGCTGCTGCTGCTGCTGTTTAGTACGAAAACAAACGCCACAATGGTTGGCCTAGGGTAGGCACAGAGGTGGTTGATGATTTGTGGGGTTTGTGAATGGTGAATGGCCGGCGGGGTGGGTGTGCGTGTGTATCGTGCGAAAAGAAAGAAAAGAACAATGAACATACAATTACTAGGCAGACCTTTCTTGCTTCCAGCGGTGGCCCACTGCTGTTAAGTAACTAAGCATACGCTCCTAAGTAACACAAACCGGTGGCGGTGGGCGGTTGGGATGAAAAAAAGGATGTGGTGGAGTTTTGTTGCATCTCTACTCTCTTCCAAATACGCACTTGTGTTTTGTGTGTTCGATGGGAATGATAAATGATGAATGTCCTTCTAAATCCTGATGGTTGTTGGTCGATGATGAGTGGTGATGAAGCGAACGGTTCTATGATCGCGATCTGATGCTTCCATGACTCAATGACGCGCCTAGAACTTCGCAAACCGGGAAAATAGAAGAACAAAACTGAAAGCAGAAAAGAAGAGAAAAACAAAAGAACAAAAGCACAAAAGCATAACAAAACGGGGACAAAAAAACCCAGGCCAAATGTAAATTTTCTCCAATTTTGTGATCCACATCATCCCACCCGAAGGGGGGGTGGTTTAGTGAGATGTGATGGGTGATATTTTAACCCTCCATTCTTTGTGCGATCCTCATCACATGCGACTTTGGTTTGTGTTTTAGTATTTTATCTTTGTTTTTATTAATTACTCAATAATAATAATAATAATCATAATCATAATAATCCATTACTTATTAAAAAGTGTTATATCAATAATTTTCTGTTTTTGTTTCCGCATCTGGCAGCACCGGACCACCGGGCGGCGGCGGCACGGCTGACTCTCCCCCCGTCATCCACCGGGGGAGCGTATTTTGCTTCTTCTTCTTCTTCTTCTTGTTTTTCGGTAATCCGGTGTTTTGTTTTTACTCTCCTTCTTCTTTTATCTCATCATTTCTCTTCCCTCTGATTGCAACAATGTTTAGCTTGTTTAGTCATACGACGAGTTTTGCTGTAGTAGTGTGTGTTTCATCGTTTTGTGTAGTGTTTGTATGTGTCCTTTTATTGTATTATTTTGGTTTTGCTTTTTCTGTTTTTCGGTTTGCTTCAACATGTTACTCTTTTTTAACATTCATTTTTTTGTCTCTGGGCTGATATCTTCACCGTCGTGTGTTGAAACAGAGAGTTTCAATTTGTTTTCTTACCACGTTTTTTAAAACATCTCTCTCTCTCTCTCTGTTTTTCATACCTTCATCTCATTTGTCAAAATTTGTTGTCTCTGTGTGTCGTGTCGTGTTCGTTTTTTGTTCTTCTTCATCCCAGTTGTACGTAGTATTAATGTCAGTTGTATATATGTTTTCGTTCTGTGGGTTTCTTCTTCCTTCTTTTCCTTTGTATAAATCGGTTCCTAGTGACACATCATGGGGGGGAACAATGAGGGGATTTGTTTTACTGTTTTTGTTTTTTCTCTCTCGTCTCTTCACTTGTATTAATCTACACTTTTCCGTCTGTTAGTTTTTTGAAAACAAAAACGCAGGAAAAGCGCACGCCTATATATCTCAGAGCCTACCTAATATTAATGCATCATTACACTTTGTTATAAAGTTTTCTTCTTCTTCTGCTTCTTCTTTTCCTTCGCTTCTTTTGTCTGCTCGCCTTCTACTTCCTCCTCTTCTTCACCATCCGCAAATAATGTTTAACCATTATTGCAAAGCATGTCCTTCGCGCTACACCCAGAAGAAGGATATTCCTCTTCGTTTTTCTTTGTATCTTCATTCTCCACACAATTTTTCTGTTGTTTAATTTTTGCTTGTCTGTATTATTTGTAGCTTGCATCGTTTGTGTGTGTGTTAGTGTGATTTTTAGATCGCACTTTTAAAACTATTTTGGTTAAGGAATTCTCTTCGCTTTTTGTTTTGTTTTTCACACTGTTTCACGAGTCAGGCGTACGGGTTTTTGTGCGTGGCGCCTTATCTCACCGGTCTTGGGCGGTAAGAAAAAGAGCTAAACACACACACAGACAGAGACACATACATACAAACAGCGATTACAAAAAGCGCATCTGCAGCAGGACAACAAAACATCTATACACTTTTACACGGACACAAATGAAGGGAGAAGTGTGAGAAAGCGCATAAAACTAGTCATACGACGAGTTTTGCTGTAGTAGTGTGTGTTTCATCGTTTTGTGTAGTGTTTGTATGTGTCCTTTTATTGTATTATTTTGGTTTTGCTTTTTCTGTTTTTCGGTTTGCTTCAACATGTTACTCTTTTTTAACATTCATTTTTTTGTCTCTGGGCTGATATCTTCACCGTCGTGTGTTGAAACAGAGAGTTTCAATTTGTTTTCTTACCACGTTTTTTAAAACATCTCTCTCTCTCTCTCTGTTTTTCATACCTTCATCTCATTTGTCAAAATTGGTTGTCTCTGTGTGTCGTGTCGTGTTCGTTTTTTGTTCTTCTTCATCCCAGTTGTACGTAGTATTAATGTCAGTTGTATATATGTTTTCGTTCTGTGGGTTTCTTCTTCCTTCTTTTCCTTTGTATAAATCGGTTCCTAGTGACACATCATGGGGGGGAACAATGAGGGGATTTGTTTTACTGTTTTTGTTTTTTCTCTCTCGTCTCTTCACTTGTATTAATCTACACTTTTCCGTCTGTTAGTTTTTTGAAAACAAAAACGCAGGAAAAGCGCACGCCTATATATCTCAGAGCCTACCTAATATTAATGCATCATTACACTTTGTTATAAAGTTTTCTTCTTCTTCTGCTTCTTCTTTTCCTTCGCTTCTTTTGTCTGCTCGCCTTCTACTTCCTCCTCTTCTTCACCATCCGCAAATAATGTTTAACCATTATTGCAAAGCATGTCCTTCGCGCTACACCCAGAAGAAGGATATTCCTCTTCGTTTTTCTTTGTATCTTCATTCTCCACACAATTTTTCTGTTGTTTATTTTTTGCTTGTCTGTATTATTTGTAGCTTGCATCGTTTGTGTGTGTGTTAGTGTGATTTTTAGAACGCACTTTTAAAACTATTTTGGTTAAGGAATTCTCCACGCTTTTTGTTTTGTTTTTCACACTGTTTCACGAGTCAGGCGTACGGGTTTTTGTGCGTGGCGCCTTATCTCACCGGTCTTGGGCGGTAAGAAAAAGAGCTAAACACACACACAGACAGAGACACATACATACAAACAGCGATTACAAAAAGCGCATCTGCAGCAGGACAACAAAACATCTATACACTTTTACACGGACACAAATGAAGGGAGAAGTGTGAGAAAGCGCATAAAACGGATTGCTTACAGTGTTCCAACTACATAAAGCACATTGTCCACATGTTTAAAACAGTGGTAAAGTAAACAAAACCATTTCTTCAAACATGTGTTCAAACCTGTGTAAGGACATTTCGGTTAGCCGAAGTTTGCCTATGGCTCTATGGTTGCTTTAGAATGTGAGAGGGTAAGCAACTCGATCGAGACGATTGTTCCGCTGATAACAAGTAACGGTGGCAACATTGCGCGCGCTCGCATTAGCACGAAAACGATCCGGCAAATCAATAGAAGAAGCGCAAATTTTTTGGAAGAATAATTTTAAGAATAACATTTAGGTTCTCTCTCTTTGTTGCACAGGCTTGGCTCGCGTGATATTCGGTTTGAAATGTGTTCTAATCCGTGGATTTCGCCATTACTATCAGCTAAAGAACAATCATCACGCGCACACAAACATTCACACATACAAGACAGACATGCCTCCCCTGCTGCTGTACTGTTTTGCTTGGCCAATTTTTTATCTCTTCACCGTCTTTGAAACTCTCAAAGGTTTGTTTTACACGTACACGCACATACACACACACGCACACACGCACACCTATCTTACATAGTTTGTTTGATTTTCGGGTTTTGTTTGTGTAACTCTTCGATTAGCTCCTCTTCTCCCTTTTACTACTACTACGCGCTTGTATATATGGATTTCGTTTTTTGTTTCTTATCGTTTTTCCCCTCATTTCAACTAAAATCTAAACACCACACGCGCGGTCGATTCTCTATTGCCCCTTTTTTTTAGAATAGCCCGCGATATTCCTGCGCTCTCTGCTGGTTTAGCGGGGGGTTTAGGGGGGACTCCACCCAGCTGCATAATCTTTTCTCCCAGTGAAACGCGCGTGTAAACGAGTTCGATAACAGGTGTAGAGTAGTGTGTGTGTGTTTTGTATGTGTGTTTAAATTTTAGAATTTTCCCTGCATGCCTCTGACCGTCTCCCAAGCATGTAGTAGAATAAGACGATAGTGAGGAAAAAAAGAATAGGAAAACAGCAAATGTGTTTGATTTTACGTAAAAGTGCAAGAATCTTGAAACAAAAATACAATTAAAAAACACAAAAATAAAAAAAAATACAAAAACTATGTACTTCATTTCCCCGATGGGTGCCCCGAGAGAGTACGAACAAAAACTAGAATTGCATAATACACCTACCAATACGCGCCAGCAGCACAAATTAAAAACCAAATTGCACAATCTGATTGATAACAAAAATCTCTTCCCATTACAGCTTGTGTGTTGCTTGTAAACTGAGCCAAAACTAACTTAAAACTTTAACCGAAATATTCCTCTTCGGAGCATTATTAAAATGCCACCGACACCGACTGATTGCTGCCAGTGTGTGTGTGTGTTGCCCTAACACGATTGCAAAGTCTATCTCAATCTGAACGATCACAGTAGCCTACGCGAGAGGAGTAGTTGCTCGCTGCTTATATAGAAATCAAAACAACAACACGGACGAAATCGAGCTATAAATTATGGTCCCACAACATTACTGCGCCTGCGTGTGCCATTAGTGTAAACGCTTTCTGCATCAATCGGAAAGCAGCGAGCAGAGAGGATCCGTGTAAAGCAGATTGTATCGATGAAGTTTATCTGTAATGAATAAAAGAGGAAAACGGAGATATTAGTAATAGTTGCAACATAGATTTTTTTTTTACATAGAACTACAGCAGATTGTGCAGAAAATGAAATTACAAAACCTAATTCAAATATGTAACCTCTCTCGTTATCAGTAATATTAGCAAAAATTAAATAAAAAATGCAGAAAATAATGCCTTTTAATTTTTACTTCTTTGGCCGATTTTGACTATCCTCAGAACTCAGATGGTAGTATTTTATAGCTAGCAGTAATGGATTAACAACCATTGAGGTGACACACAAGCCGTCATGCGATCATGCACATGATCAAGATATGTTACACGCTCCTCTACACAACACATCGGCAAACCGAGCCGTACCGCACCTGTTTGTTTTGATTTTGTATGAAAAGTAGCACTTTACCCAACACTAGTGTGGAGGCCTATCGTCCCGTGTTGCTTTTGTAGTTTGTTATTTGTTGTCTTGCTCTTGCACAACAGCACGTCATTATGGCTGTTTCATACAGGTAGTTCTCACTATACGCTTTCAAGCGTACTATTTCACGAATTTAGAATATCTTGTGACATTCCAAGCATTGTCAATTTTGAGTAAAAATGAGTTTTTTTTATATTTGAATGCGATTATTAAATAATATTAAAAGTTTTAGTCTGTAAGAAACGATAAAAATATGTTTTTGTTTCACGTAATGCAAATCTGCGAATAATGAACAACGCCTGCAATACGCGTTGTTCATTGCATCAATATTTGTTCTGAGGTTGCTTCGATTTGCATTTGATGGTACGGCTCGAAAGGACGATAGGGCTTCCCAGCTGGATGGAAAGTTCGACGCGGTGCGGTTTTGTTCGAACAAAAAAAAAAAAAGACTTTTTATAAACGTTATATGTAGCGATTCATGGATTCGCAAATGTTTTGTCCAATACTGTACTTATCGAGCACCGAACTCAAGCAGAAGGAAATAAACAAAAGATAACAAAAGAGACAGAAAAACGCACAGGACCGAAACCATAACGCGCAAACACCCCTCATCTTGTGCAGCTGCTAAACCCCCCGGAAGAGCTTATCGCAACCATTCCGATCGCACTTTCATCGCCCAACAAACGAATCATCTAAACCCGGGACCAACAAAATGGAGAAAGCCCACCCATACATTTCGTGAGCTTTCCCATTAACTCTACTAACCAAGCAAGTGGCCTAACTAATCAGTTTTGTGCTGTGTGTGCGCGTGTGAGTTTCGCAGATTCGCAACGAATACCCATGATGCACCCGGTACACACACACACACAACTGACCCAGATCGAACGTGTGCGTGTGACCGTAAACAACAACAAAAAGCCTCCGCTAATGATGGATTAACAATTTAAAGTAGAAAGCGAACTTTAAAGCGAGCAAGCGTTAGCACTAAGCGCGATAGTTTGTTTTTAATTACCTTTTGAGCTAAACCAACTGGACTGTGTGCTGTGTGCGCAATCCCGATGACCAGCGAACACTGCCATCGAAACAGCTGAAGATCTGCTCCCGGGCCACACGGATAAATGCTGCTGATGTGCTGCTGTCGACTGCTTGTGGATGCTTGTGTCCTTTACACACACACACGTCTCTCGTCGTTTGCATGAATTTCCCTTGTCTTTTGCATTCCATTGCTCTATCCTTTTCACAACCTTATACACTACATGCTCTCTTCTGTGCGGTTGCTCGATACTTGTGCATCGAGGCATTTAATTAACAAAAGTAAAAAAGAAACTAAACTGAATAAAATTAAACGGAACGGGACAGTGCCGGAGCGAGAGAGAGAGAGACAGACAGGGAAGGTCACGTCACTCGGGCCCGATAGACGGCGCCATGTGGCCCTGTGGGTTTATGATAAAGACGCTAGTGATGAGCATATGATGACCGGGAAAATGATGTGTGTGAACACGACGACGATGATGATGATGATGATAGTCGCATTTCCTATATACTTTTTCTCGCTTCGCTTGATGACTATTGCGATGAAAGATGCTTTGTTTTCCCCAAATTTTTCTTCTTTGCTTCTCTGTATTCCATCAGGGTTGATGCCAACACCTTTACCAATTGTGTGTTTCCAATTGTTTATGCTTTGCGCATTATTGTATGATTTGTATCCTCCCGTGGCGTGTCCTGTTTTTATGTGTGTGTGTTTTGTGTGCCCTGTGCGCGCTTATCGTTCTCACGCTTCTTCTTCTTAGGTGTTTTTTTTCGGCCTTTTCGCTTTTTAATCGTTTTACTGGGAGAGAGACGCTGCTGGACAGAGGTGTGTGTGTGTTTGCGTGGGAAGACAGGAACGGGTGAATGTGCCGATTTTGAAGAACGTTCCTTCATATACACAAACCTCCCCCCCCCCACACACACACACCCACCCACACTGGGGAGCCGTAGGAGCAGGAGGAGCAGAGGAGTAGCTAGAGGCAAAAGCGCGATTGTAGGGTTCTTCTTTTCTTCTTCGTTTGTTTTAAAACAGAGCAAAAAACGTAAGAGCGAACAATCTTTAGAGGATGTTACACTTGGGTTTCTTCTTCGGCGGTATCATCGGACACAGGACCGCCCGGATCGCTTCGTCGAACACCGTCTTCAGGCCCTTCTGCGTCAGTGCGGAACACTCGAGGTACTTGACCGCGCCAATCTCCTTCGCCATCGCCAGCCCCTGCGGGTACGTGATCGGGGCGAGCTTCTTATCCCGCAGCTTGTCAACCGTGTTCTTATCGTCCCGCAGATCGAGCTTCGTCCCGACCAGTATGATCGGTATGTTCGGACAGTGGTGGCGCACCTCCGGGTACCATTTTGCCCGCACGTTCTCAAACGAGGCCGGATTGACGAGTGAAAAACAGATGAGAAACACGTCCGTCTGTGGGTAGGACAGTGGGCGCAGTCGATCGTAATCCTCCTGGCCGGCCGTATCCCAGAGGCCGAGATTGATCGGTTTACCGTCGACCATCACGTTCGCGGAGTAGTTGTCGAACACGGTCGGGATGTATTCGCCCGGGAACGCGTTCGTTGTGTAGCTGATCAGCAGGCACGTCTTACCGACGGCACCGTCACCGACGACAACGCATTTGATCGCTTGCATGGTGGAGCTCCGGTAGTAGTACTGGCTGGCTGGCAGGCAATTGCCGGAATCGTTTGTGATTTGTGGCTTTTGGGGTGTGTGTGCAAAACACACGATATTGGCAGTGTGTGTGATGCGCGTTGATGTGCTTGTTTGACTTCACACAGCGGCGGGTGAAGGTGAAAGTGGTGCTCACTGTTTGTGGCGAGGGAGCACTTCTGTCAACGTTCCAATTGAGAGTACATGCAGCACCTGAAATGAGGGAAAAAAACCGTCAAACATGGTGTTAATTAAGCTGTTGCGGTAATGTATATGGTTTATTTAATTTTTAATTTTATTAATAACAAATTGTCTGCCTAAGGCTACACAATGTACTTAAAGACTAAGCTTACCGCTATAAAGGAGACGGGTCAAGAGAGGAAATAGGTGAGGAGGAGTGACGAAGGAGAGCTCGGAAAGCTGGTAAGGAGAGAGAGAGAAGTCAAACAGATCGGAATGCGAGTTAAAAGCACGGATTGCACGCAGGAGCGGATCATTCGCACCAACAGAAGAACGCCTTGATGCAATGGAGTTAAGGATAAGAGAGGCAATAAAGGAGACCTGGGCATGAGTGCGACGAGTTTCCAAGAGTTCGAGCCTCAACATATGACAACGAACGGCGTACGGCGGCAACGATGAGCCCGAATAGCCAAACA
Source organism: Anopheles maculatus (assembly GCA_002091835.1). NCBI lineage: Eukaryota > Metazoa > Arthropoda > Insecta > Diptera > Culicidae > Anopheles > Anopheles maculatus. The sequence continues at coordinate 180,748 of KZ061661.1, forward strand.
CATTGCGCAAGGAAAAGCGGGGGAAAGTCCTCTGAACTCGTTCTAACCTTGCAGTAGCTCCAATACTAGAAGGAGACCAGATTATTGCGGCATATTC
>KZ061661.1:194664-213233 GCA_002091835.1 Anopheles maculatus
CCTACTGTAACAAGCTGTTGGCTGATCAAAGTTGGCGAGGCGTGTCGACCGGGAAATGGATTTATAAATCCCTTTATTTAAATGGCTATCTTGGGCCAACCGCTAGACGTGACTTTTGTGCTATTCTTGTCAATTTAGTTCCGTTCATTGTCCCTAAACCCGCACACACGCACGAGACAAAGTTCTTGGAAAAAAACGTTTATCATTCTCACACTGGGCAACTGGGGTGTAGCAGCAAATTCTTCTCATAATCATTACATACACACCAAAGGCTTTTTAAGGGCGAAGAAGGTTTTACCACTGTGCAGATAACCACCGTCCTCTTCTTTTAATGTTCATCTACTATTTCGCCATCACGACACATACACATGGGCGCAAACACACGAAGCTGATAGACCCTTTTTGCCGATATCACACTATCGAACCCGATAGATAAGAAGGCATAAATCTGCGGCAGAGAGATAGCGTAGCATACTGTCATTTAGATTAACTTCACCTTTCGACGAGTATTTATAAAAGAACTTATTAGTATAAAAAACAAATAGACACATTATTCAATGCCTCAACAAATCTTCCATACTGTGGAACATTTAATATTCGACCCTGTTGTGTACAGCTTTTCTCACTATCCTTTCGGTTTCGGTGCGATTGTTCGTAACTGACCCAAAAATAGAGCAGCACCTTCACAGTGTGTAGAGAACGGGTTGGGAGCGGCACGGTAGGTCAAAGTAAACATAGAGATCGCTTAGAAACCCGCCACGGGTTGCGGGTTGCTTAGACAAACTGCCAATGAATTGCGTTTGTGTGTGTGTTTTTTTTTTGCTTCAAATTATCCCAGCAAACAACCTTCACTCCAGACCGAACCCGACTTATTTTCTCCCATTATTTTGTGAGGCATATTTCTTTTTCCGTCATCACTTTCCGATTTTCAAAATCAGAAAAAAAGGATGAATGGATATGACAACAGTGTAGCTAAATTGGTTGGAAAGGGGCATGATCTTTGTTGCTTTTTTGGCCCTGGGAACGTAACATTGAACCCAAATTGATCAATTGATGAAAATTAGTGCCACTTTCACCGTCCACAGCAGCAGGTATTGCCCCACGAGACTATCACACTTCCTGGGTTTGTTATTTTTCCGGTCACAAAAGGGCATTCATTTCATGTTAGGAAGGTCTAGTGCGGGCGCAATCGTCTTGTCACTGGCCCCACACGCGCACACACACACACGTAGACGGGAATGCAACAATATCGATCAATGACCGGACTAACAAATGTAATCCTTTCGCGGGGTCCAACCTTTCTTTGCCCATCTTTCCGCGAACCAGGCGGATTTGATGTAGTGTACAGGGTTGATCAAAATCGAATTACTGAACACGGCGGTATGCCGTGTCCTACCCCTTCCGATGGGTGGCGGCGGAGCTCGATTGGATGAATCATAATTATTCGTCTTTCATGCGCAGTCCGCAGCCACAACAATTCCGCGATGACACACACGCAAAGCGCGCTTTTAAGGTTCCGCATAATCAGATCGTTAAAGCTTGCAACGCGTATGTAGTTGGACGGGCTTGGCTGAATGGAGATTGGCTCGAGAGAGGGATGTCTCTTTATCTTCAACTTTCTCTCCTACCACTATTACTACTTCCGCGCAGCTTTAGTGCAGTTAGTGCAGCACTGCGTGTACATAGCGCGCGCGTACACACTGCGCACGATCACAAAAAGAGTTCGTTGGGCGGTGGGTGGTGGTGATCGACCTAATGTGTTTTGCTCCTTTTTCTTTGCCGCAGTGGTTGCTACGATCAATCCCCTTTTTGCATGCTGGTGTGCGTCAAATCGAAGCAAGCATTGCGAGGGGGCGAGGAAAATGGAAACAAAATTACACTTTTCCTGCCAGCGTCCGTTTCCTTTGCGTTCCCCCATCTCACCGTTTATTTCCTCCGTACCAAACCAACCCACCAACCCTTGCCTGAGGGTGTAACGCTGACTCAACCTCAAGCATCGACGTCATCGATCGAAATACACACACGCATCGCGCACTCCACGGGGTCGGGAAGAAAGATCCAATGAAAAAAAAAACACACCTATACGAGCACCTAAACCCACACACAAATGCAAGAATTTGTGTGATAGACAACGCGCGTACTTTGACGGTCGGTCCGTACCGTATGATCACGGGAGGAGACTGCCCTTGTGATGTTTTTCTTTTCAAACTTCTTGGCACACTCGATTTGGAGCTTGTTTGGAAAAACGTCCCATATACACACGCACACACGCACTTGGGGTTGCGATTTTCCGACCAACATCAACATCAGCCCGAACTCGAGCAGGGTAGGGTTGTGTCAGATGGCCGCATTATGTGCCGTCATTCAGTGGGTTCCAATGAACGAACGGAAGTGCGGATGGTGGGTGGTGCCGAGCAGGTGACACTGGTGCTCCTTTGCTTCTGCCATCCCCCCCCCAAAACGCATTAAATCATCACTCGTTCGCTCCAACCACAGTCAACCGAGATCATTCCATCCAAGTGTGCTGGTGTTCGCTAAAATAAAATAATAAAAAAAACACACACTGACAGTTGCTACCAGCAGAAACAGTAGCAGGCACCATCAGAGGAGCATAAGGGCGTGTGGGAAGGGAAGCGGGAGCTAGAACGAGAGACAGAGACCTTGAGAGACCGGAACTAGGGGTGGTGCGTGGGATAGAGCAGGAAGGCCAGCGAAGGGAAGATACGGAACCGATTGGAGGACGCACCGATCACAGATCATTCACGACGGGATTGAGAGCGCGATAGGAACATTTTTCGCAAGCTACTTTGACAAATCAATTCTATGCGCCTGTGTGTGTGTGTGCATGAGAGTGTTTTCTTGCACTTCTTCCTATTTTTTCGCACGTCACTTCACTTTTCGCTAGGTGGGCCAGCGCAACAGAGAATCAAAACTGGTAAACCGCGTATACCGCGCGATGGAGGTTACGTTGTGTTTCACTTTTTCTGTCTGTCTTTCCTGCAACACATACGTACACACACACACGCACGTCGTCTCTTCTTCATCTCGCTCAATCCCCCGCACACATCTACAAACACACACCGCTCCGCGTTGGTCACCCCATTCGACGACGGAAGAAACTTTTCTTTTCCTACCACGGCGACGATGCACAATGCAGCGTTTTTCTTTTTGTTTGGAAAAAACAGTGTGTACCTAGGCGGATTTTTACTCGTTTAATCACCACCGCCTACTTTGGCGTTTGGAATTTGTTCGCCAGTGCGATGACACGGGGGCAAAGAAATGTGCACATACGGGTGGTTCTTGGTCGCGGCGCGTTATCTATTGCCCTGCACACATACGGACTAAATATACGGGTTTGAACAACCACGCACACGTACACACGGTTAAAAGGGACGCACCTCGTTGATAAATAATATGTGGCTACCGTTTTGGAGGTGCTGCTGTTGCTATTGCGGGTTGAATTGTAATCCGGTCGCTCGCTGAATATCACTCGCTTCACACCCGCTTTCTGCCTATTGCGGCCAGTTATTCCACAGAGCCACCACACAAATGTTGGAAGTTTGATAGCTTTTTTTTTCTTCATCAATCATCCCCTCACCAAGGGTCACCGGGATGGCCATCGCGAAAGACATTTGGGTGAACTTGTTGGTAAATTTAACAAAATTGGAATGGTTTTTAATACGTGTAATAAGCACCTTTATGAGTTTTGTATTGTGCCAAAAACAAAACGCCGTTTTAAAGTCCAAAATACGGTAAAAAATGTGAAAAATTGAGTTTACAATGATTGGAAAGTTAATTTTGTCCTGCAACGATTTCATTTCCAGTGTGTTCCCAAGTACCGATTTGTGGTAGGAAGCTTTTGACAGTTCAAATGAAAATAAATTTGTTTGAAGAAAAGGTGCATAGCAATATTTTCTTGCTACCCATTCAAATTGAAAAGATCAAAACAATTAACAAATTTTGTGTATCGCTGTATTTATTCCTGAAGGTAATTAACTATTAATAAACCATAAGTGCCGTTAGTGGTAAGTGTTTTGAACTACTTGCTTCGTTCCGTAACATAGTTAGTTCGCGTTTTAATAAAATCGTCTCTCCCGTAGTATCCGCTTGCAAAAGCATCTTCCGTCAACACTGTACCGATATGACAACATAAACGCGTACGCAAGAAGTTGTTTGGACACGGCGGGAAATCTTTACTGTTGTTGTTGTGTTGCTGTGGTCAGGCAGGGAAACCGTTTTCACCGTCACCGAGCGACCGAGTTTTCTCGGGAAAATATGAATAAACTACGCTCCTGCTGTGTACCTTGCTGCAAGGATGAAAAGTTTTCGCTCGTGCACAAGTTCCCATCGGACAACGAACGGGCCGAACAGTGGCGCCGGGTGCTGGGCATCGATAGCTTTATCGGACTACCGATCGAAATCATCCGCAAGCGGTACTACATCTGTTCGCGTCATTTCCGCGATTCGGACTATAAAAACAAAGCGTCCCGAAGTATAAACATAACAGCCGTACCGTCGATTAATCTCATCACACTAAACGATCCGGAAGGGTTAAATCGGGATCTGCCACCACCGAACCGGCCTGCTACAGTTCCCGTAGCAGAGGAAAACCACGAGATTACACAGAAAAGCGCGCTCGAAGGTGATGTGACCCAATTCGTGCATAACACGCAGGTTAATAGCGAGAGCAAATCATCGACGGTGAACGTAGATCTGATCGATTTCATTGATGAATCCTTCACGGAGGTGGTGACAGTGGTGACGCCCAAGAATGTTTCCCCGCCAACGAAAATGGCAAAGCTTAGCGCGCCCCAAACACCACCACCACCTACCATGAAACGAGTCTTCCCGAAACGAACTAGTTCCCTGCAATCGCCAACCAGCACCGTGGAACCGCCAGTGAAAGTACCCCCCACGGACACGAATAACGTGCTTCGACGTTCAACGGTTATGAAACCACCGCTCAATGCCGTCCCATTGGCTAGCGGTGCGCCTGTCGTCAATAAAGGATCGCTTGTGCTTAAACGGGTGAAGGTGCCACCGATAGTGGTGGAACGTAAAACCACGATGACGCAAACCGACGAATTGCCCGTTGATGATAAGCCACCACCGACGGAACGGGACGCTGAGCAAGAACAGAAACAGGATGTAGAAGCAGCTCCAGCCAACAGTACGAAGGTGCTGGCCCTGCTCGAATGTACCCCGGACAACCTGCAACGATTACAGCGCAAACTGCAGGCGGAGGGTGGCGTACTGTGTCTTGACGAGCGGCTGCTACGTCTATCCGACGAGGATGAAAACGAACGTGATAAAGGTTAGTGTGCCGGACTTTAACCCTGGCAAGGCGTTTGCGATCGCTTATCAAGCTTCAAGGCAAGTGTGCTGATCGCGTGTGCTAATTGCTAATGAAATCGTGCCCTCATCTTCTCACTTGCAGCAATGAACTCGGACAAGATGGACGTAACATCGGACAAGAACCGATTTCTCACCGTACGGAACGTTAAGACGGACGAGTCCGTGTCGGTTAGCTACATTTGGCTGCGGGACCACTGTCGGTGTGAGGACTGTTACAATGTGGCCACGTTTCAACGTTCTACCTCCATCCTCGATTTGCCACTGGACATACAGCCCGAGTCGTGTGAAATTTATGACGAAAAGATCAGTATCGTTTGTAAGTACACGGTGGCGTTGCCTATATATCGTCCGGATTCCCAATCTCATTATTCCTTTTTCACACAGGGCAAGATGGACACCGGTCATCGTACGATCTGAACGTGGTGTTTAGCAACCACACAGACAATTTCCGCAAACGGTTGGAAGAACAACGCGCACAGCTTGTACTGTGGGACCGTGCGCTTATCACTGCCGCCAACAACACACCACCCGGATATGCACGTGTCACGCTGAACGATCTTCTTTGCGAAGATATCGTCATGTGCCAGGTGGTTGACAGTTTGCTAAGGTACGGGTTTGCCTTTATTACCAAGGTACCACCGAATCAGCAAAGTACCGAGATGGCGGTGAAACGTATCTTTCCCGTACAGCGTACACTGTTCGGTGACATGTGGACGTTCAGCGAGAGCAAGATGGATCACAGCGATACGGCGTACACGAACGGGTTTTTGGGCCCTCACACGGACAATACGTACTTCAGCGATGCGGCCGGTCTTCAGGTACTGCACTGCATTCAGTTCAATGGAAGCGGCGGTGAAACGTTGCTTGTCGATGGATTCCGAGCGGTAGAACAGCTACGGGAAACCGATCCGGAAGCATACGAACGGTTGTGTGAGTATCCGCTCGAAGCGGAATACATGGAGGAGGACAAACATCATCAGTTTATTGCACCGGTAATACGAAAACATCCCGTACTGGCCGGTTCTGTCGAGCAGATACGCTTTAACCCGTACGATCGTGCACCGCTGCGTACGCTGGCGCCTGAGGTGGTGCCACAGTTCTATGCCGACTATAGGAAACTTGCGGAGGAAGTGTACCGGGAGGAGGCACAGTGGAAGTTCCAGCTAACACCGGGAACCGTGCTAATCTTTGACAATTGGCGTGTACTGCATGGACGGATGGCGTACAGTGGGAAGCGTGTAATGACCGGATGCTATGTGGCACGAACCGAATTCCAAAGCGTTGCACGCACGTTGAACATGATCGAATAAGTATATGCGTGTGCGTGCAAAGCAACATCCAAAACCACCATGACATAAGTAAGACTGTCTCTCTTGTACTGTTTGTAGTCTGGACAAAACAATTGCTTTTTAAACTTATTTTAACCAACTGGCAGGTTAATGCTTTAGGGCGAAATTGCTCCTCTTCATACTGCTTCGTTTATTTTAGACCCCGTTTAAGGAAGATTTATAGATTGCGCGTTACACACTCTACTGCAGGTTACTTACGTTCCGTTTAAGTATGGCATAACCTAAGTGGTGGTTAGTACAATCAATCTAATGTTGCAATAAGCAGAATAATAAAATAGGTTTCATGTACAGACAATAATGTTAAGCACTTTAAAGTATTTCAATGTTGAAAGATATCGTGGTCAGTCAAACATCGGAAGCTAGCTCTAGTGCTCGGATCACCGAAGTGAGGTAATGAGCATGAGCCAAATGTTGAAGAGCTCTAGAGTATGGGCTCATGAAAGATCATGTGAGTTCATTCAGACTTGCTACATAATAACATGAGGAAACAAGTACTATAAATGCCTACATGTGTATCAAATCATTCACCATGGGGCAGGGTATAAAACCCTGCGTCCATATGAAGAAGATCCTGGACTAGATGAGCATTGTCATGCCAATCTCTTGCCAAGACAATACAGAAAAGTCTCCTAATGTCTCACAGCAACGGCAAAAAGTATTTGTTTAGTGACCTTCTAGCGCAAAACTTTTTCAATTGATTCTAGAACATGCTGCTGAATGTGTTTGTTACCAGCCGTAAGTCCTCTCTACCAGGGAAGTTACTATGGTTGTAGTATGCTTGTTGAGTGTAGAAATGATTTTTTTAATCTCTAAGAATACTAAGCAAGAAGTAGAGAGCCAAGAAGGGTCGAAACTTTACGTAAAAGACCGCAATATTCCGACGAGATAATCTTTGATACTGTGTAAAATTATGGCACTTCAATATTCCAAAAAACGGTAGTCCTCCTATGGACCCAACTGTTGCGGATAGAAGCAATCACTGGTCTGAGTATTACACATTTTATTTTTAACTTTTTAATCAATATTCTACTCTCTATTCACACTTTCCCGTCTCACGTATCTTACTTACCATACTTCTTAAATAATCTTAATGTTTGCTCCTGACTCAAACACAATCCCTGCAAGTACTCTTTCGTACCAAGAACGTAAAAACCACACTAAAACCAACGCCAACCCATCTAAATCCCACCACCACTACCGAGGATGATGTTAAATCGAAAAACTGTACCTGTATGAAGATCGGCACTCGGATCTCTTCGTCCAACCGGAAGCGTAAGTTTACACGCGGCCCAAACACAACCTCACCATCATGTACGATCGCCTGATGCCGCACGTCACGTACACGTGTCCTCGCATAGTACAATCGATACTCGACGTTGATGAGCATGTTGCTGCAGGTAAAGTAGCTTTCGGTGGTATGCGTGCTTGCGGGTGCTTCCGAGCCTGGTTCCGCATCGAGGATAACGTTGGTGGAACGTACACGAATCCAGTCGGTGGTACGATTGATCGGGTTACCGTATTTAGAAAGGTACAGGTTGAGTTTATCGTAACTTTTGCCTTCCGAAGAAGAAATATCTGTATAAATGCCATGGAGCAGCTGTGCGTACAAACCCGCCTGAAGGTCCTGACAAAATTTGGTATAATTCTGCACACTTCCGCTCGTTTGGTTTGTGAGGTTGGGTGGTATATAATTGCATCGATGAAACAAATCCGTTCCGAAGTTTATCGTTTGATGATCGTTTTCGGTTAGAACGCATCGATTTCGTCGACTGATTGGAATGCGTAGCCGAAAGGAAGTATCCGGAGCGCGTGTCCCATTGGTAAAGTAAGCTAGCATGCGATTGGGCAGGGTTTCTCGAGAATTTTCTCCTGGCAGAAGAGTTCCATTCGCAGGAAACTCTTGGTGAGACACAATTAGTGGTTTTCCTACCAGATACCCAATATTTCCGCTTACAGCTCGGGTGGAATTCGCCTTCGAAGGAGGTGTCGTTACGATAAACTTAACAGTGATACGTTGCCACAAAACTTCCAACCAAAGTTCGCCATCTGAGCTTCTGTCAGGATAAGGCCTACAGAGAAGCTTCATGTGAACTCGCTGTAGGTTGGTGTAGTTGTGATAAAACTGAATCTCAAGCTCACGGCAAATCGTTCCAGGATCGTCCTCGATTATCTCATCTCCCGATGAGCCTGTTGTGTCGGTAATGTTAAGCCCCAGCGAACAATTCCACCCAGCTCCGGGGCCATAATTACAAACGGAAACGGTAGCATTCAGACAATCGCCATCTTCCACACAGTAGTGCTCCATAACTGTGGATTTTTTCGGTGTACGAAAGAACCGTACCGAGGACGGTGCGTGCCGGAAAAAGGCTCGATTAAACTCGATTAACTCATCCACCGTTCGTCGACAGAGGTTGGTACGATCCCGCAGAAAGCGTACAGGTTGTTCGATGTGACACACGGTACTGGTGAGTGAGATGGGAAGTGCTGCAAGAAGAGATAGAATGTTTATTAGCTATCAAAAGCTAAGGAAAGTATGAGTAGGAGAAATACCAAATAGTTGAACCAATTCACTTGTTTCGTTGTAGACATACATAACGTCATCTACACGATAGTGATCGAAACGGATATCTTCCGATGAAGCAGAATTGTCCAAAGGAAAAACTTCCTTCCATTTGTGACGTGTTGCAGTAGGAAGCCTTCCAGGGTTGTAGTACTAAAAAGAATTTAGGATGTGGTTAAAGATGTACTCCACAGATTTCGAGGATCATTTTGTGTCCCCTACTCACACTCTCATCTCCTTCCTCGTAGATGGGCTCAACGAGACAAAACAATCCACCCTGTACACGGCACGATTGCAATCCTTCGTCGTGGTGGTACTCGTCCGTATGTAGTTCTTCCTCATCGCAGTCGAAGGTGCGCAAGATGGCCGCATTACAATCGATATCACAACAACAGTTGATGTCACACACGTTAATCTGGGTATTGAAATAGATAAGATAGCTTAAAATGGCTTCAATCACAAGAACCTTTCAATACTGACCGTTAAATCACATCGGCAGTAGTATCCTTTCGGGACCAACTTTGCGGCACGGCCCGCTTTAAGTGGTGGATGCAAGACATCTGTTGGATCCAAAGTAGGCGTTGTTGTGGAAGAACTTGTCATAGTGATTTCCGTAGTAACAGCTGCTTCCGTTGAGGTTGCCTTGCTGGTTGTTGTAGACGCGGTAGTGATTGTACTAGTAGTTCCTTCGGTTGTGGACATCTTAGTAGTTGTCTCCGTAACGGGCTCACTAACAGGAGTAGTTGAACTCACAGTTCCATTCGGTTCAGTCGTGTTCTTTACGTTTATCTTTGCCACATCTATCTTAACGAAATGCTGTATATTCCGCTCACCTCCTGCACTGCACGGCGGTGCGAGCAATGCCAACAATAACCACCACAGCTTGATTGTCATCTTAAAGTCAGTGTAATTCAACACCATATTCCGCAAAGTTTTTAAATATCAGCATCAAATCTAGCTCCACTGTGCCGGCAGTTTTGGTCAACAGTTTGTACCGTTCGATACCCGTAAACGCGATGTCACTCTTGGCCAACGAAAATCCGTCCGTATGGAACTTCTCCCGTACCGTATCAGCGACCCGGGCCGATGAAACCTTCCACGTGGCGATCCGCACCCGATGATGACCGGGACGAACCGGTACAAAAGCAAATCCGTAACCGACGGGCCAATAGTGTTGGAGCGCGTTCACTGCGTACACTTCCACGTGTAGTTTGGGCCAACCTTGCAGTCCCCGGGTTACCAGGTGTAGATCGATCGGCGTACAAAAATCGGCCCGTTGCTCGATGCGTGAAGTGCTGCAGCAGGATTGACCTTCGGTGTAACCCTCAATGGCTTTCCAGTTCGAACCGTACTGGATGCTCCAGCGGCAGAACAGGTTCGGTTCCTCGAAGTCCACTGCCGTCTTGAGTTCGCCGATTATGTGCAGTTCCGCCATTAGGCGTTCATTGCTCGGAATGAAATTTAAGTGATATTTTAACAGATTGGATGGCAAATTGGAAAAGAGTTTACCAGGAGCATGACACTGATGACAAGCGTTTGACTGTACAACTGTGTATGTTTTGCTTTTCATCGTTGCTAGGCTGTGTAGTAAACATTTCGGATCGTCATGGCAACCACGTGCCTGCGATGTCTCAAACAGCAAACTTCCAACAATGCTGGGTTTGCTGTTGGAGGATAAACAAATCAAGCGTTCTGTTGTTTCGAATGATAACATCTTAATTCCAAATTGTTATGCTTCTCTTATTTTACACAAAAACAAAACAAGTAAGAGAAAATGTTGTTTCGTTGCTTTAATAAAATGAAACCTTTACGCTGCTTAGTTGCTGTTTAAAAGTTCCAGTTTCTTTTTACTTTTCATTTTAGTTTCTACCCTCAAAAAATGGAAAGTAAATCCGGTTTATTACACTGAAGAGACATCCCTGCAACATCCTTTGGCGATTGTTTAAGATAAGAATGGTCTTAAAGAGATGTTATGGCTAGATCTCTGAACGCTTAAAACGTATAAGTTTCTCAAAAGGAGGTACATAAAAAATATCACAAGAAAAACACGAAAAACTATAGTTAAGTTTCTTATATGCTCTGGTTTGAGATACATATACATATATTTGTTTCAGTTCCACTCCAGCACGCCATATTGCAAACTCCACCATGAGTAGTAGCAGTAGTAATGTAAAATGGCGATTGCATTGCAAATTTTCTCCTTGCCCTTACCACGCTACGATCTATCTGATCCCCTTCGCTCTTGCCTCCCATCTTCTCTATTCACAGTTTTGAACCATCATTACCAGCACCAGAGAAGAAGGACGCCAACAGATCTGTGCCGCTGCTGACATTCCTCTTCTACTGGCTTAGTAACTGTATACTAGTAGATGTTTTGGCAAAAATCTTAAATTCCTGATGTGTGTTGGGTAGGGGTGGGGGGGGCCTGTTGTGTGAAGTGTGTGCTTGCGAGCGAGGTCCTTTACATTACGGTCTACATGTGTTTAATTATGTGTGATTTTGTGGCAAACGTCTGAGAGTGGGAATATTTTCAATTCTTCCTTCCATGTGAACTGTTACAAAAAGTATGTGTGCAAACTACGTCTTGTAACATCATTGTGCTGCAGTTACGGTCCTGTTGCAGGTGATCCTTGTCCTTATCTGGCCATTCAATTTTAACACACATACACATTCGCACACACTTACGCACACAAACACACACGCTCTCCTACAGCAAAAATCCAGATAGGATAAAAAATGTGGGGCATGTGACACACGTTCATTATAACTGTTTGCTTTACATTAAACTGTCTTTATGTCTGTTTTCGCGGGTTAGTTTTGTTCCTTTCTGCGTTTGGTTTGTTTGCTTTCGTTTTGAATTTGTTTGCATTAGTTTGTTTGACTTTCCTTAACTTGAAGAAATTGTATAAAAAATATATGCACGTTATCTTCTTCTCATCTGTCTAGTAGTAGTAGTAGTAGTTTTTGTTTGCTGGTTCATTCGTACGTGTAACGATCGATCGCCTTTTTTTTCAAATGATTTCTTCGATTTGTTTTTCTTTGTTTTCTTTTCTCTTTTTTACTCCTTTTTCTATCGCTACTTCTGTTTTAGCTCTATTCGTATTTTGTTTTTCGTTTCATTCACTCTCCTCTTATCAATTCATCGAAACTACACACACACACATTTAGGTTTTTATTTCACTTTGTATGATTGCATTTGGTTTCAAATGTTTGCTTCTTTCTAACCTCTCCTGTTTCCACGATGATCACATACGATCCATTGCCTTTTGGGTTGTTTTTTCCATTCTCATGTGTACACATTTTCTTCACGTTTTTCTTTCATATGTGCTTCTCCGTTTCGCCAGCAGTTTTTGTTTCTTTTCTTTTAATAACTTTGGGCTACCATTATGTACAGAGATACTCTACTACACATTACAGCTTACGTTTAGGTTAATTTTCATTGTGCTAAAAATCGTTAAACATGAGTATTACAGGTTTTTTATAGGTTTAGGGATACGAAATGATGCGCTAGTGACCGATGATGTACCATTTAGCTTAGCCAGATAAAGAAGATACTATAGACGTGACGACACAATCGTTGGCAAAGCTACGATTTTAAATGTAGTAATTGCTATTGCTTAAAGCTTCCCCAGTCCAGTCGAGAGTGGGGTTTTTGGTTTTTCTTTCTCTTTGTTTGGCTGTGAAGTATTTTTTTTTGTGTAGTAAGTATTACAGTATTATTCAATTCGTTCGTTACACGTTTAAATGCAGCGCGTTATGTTCAAATCTCCTACATGCTTATGTTCAAATCTCCTTCAAACTCGCTAGTTTTGGCTTTTTGCTTCTGTACGAAAGTAAATGTTGCGTATTAATGCTTGTGAGATGGCTGTATACAAGGATAGAAAGAAATGCAACGCTTGTAATATCAACGCAAAATAAAGCTTGTCTACACCGTGGATCTCGAAACGGTCGACCTAATCGTGTCTATATACATTTTCAAGATTCTTGTCCCATTTTCTTAACAGCTGAGTCGCATGACTTTCAGAACTGACTTGCTAAAACCGACGACACGATGTTCAAGAAAGACTTAATGAATTTGATCGTCAGTAGCTATTCCCATGACATAACCAGCCCAACGGATTCGCTTTTAGGCTGAATCCATGCTACATCTGTCAGATGTTTTGAGTGGAAAGGTGCCCTGGTGGTTTTAGCAATGACTCATAAATGACTAGCGTATATTTTACACCGTCGGCGGGCCCTTAAACTTTGGATCTGCTAGACAAGAGTGTGTACTTAACCATTTCCATTCGTTAGTTGTTATTTTTTCTTCACCTAACTAAAGCATAACATTATTTCTTTTATTCTCCATGCTAGCTGATAAAACTGATAAAACACAGCCAGAAGACTCGTACGCACTTGTTTCGGGCATCTCAAAGCCGCTGATAGCCGTAGCTAGTTGGGTTTTTTTTACCAGAAAAGTCACTTCTAAAAACCACCCAAGATTCAACGCTTGTGGTTTGAGTTACTATCTTCTATTAAATGTCCCCGGTATACGATATTTAGATCCTCTTTGTGTTGCTCTGATTCGAATCATTTTGCATCACGTGCAGATGCGAAGTTTTAGTATTGGTTTGTGCGCATTAGTTGTTAGTAAAATAATCCCTTTTCGTATCAGATTCGTCACTTATCAGGAATGTTTACTATTGTTTTCTTTTCCCTTCTTGCTTGTTTATGCCGTTCTCCTACATCTGTTGAGACAGCAATTTGAAGAAAAACAAAACAAAATTAGAGAGCTTAAGTTATTATATTCGAAAAGAAATACCTCGTGTCTATCTAGTGGTCTAAAACGTAAACGCCACTCCACGGCACGGCTCGATAAGGAACTAAAATAAAGCTTCCATTTGATGAAAGGATAATACACTCCCTTTTCAACGCGATTCTACCTACCTACCACACACTCTCACCCGGATCGCGCTTCTATTAACAGAAATTGAAAATCCTATACCAACCACACGCACACATACTTAAATACTACTTCTGCTACTACTGTGTCTACTATTAGTCCTATATGTACACCGGGAATCAGGATTTGTCGATTCAGTATGTCGTTTGAATCTTTATCCTTCCTGTGTTCCCCGCTTCATTACCAAAAATCTATCTCCTAACTAGTTTTTCTTTAAGGTTGATCCTGCATCATTCAACCACCTCCACTCTTGCTAACAAACTCGTGCAGTATATCGCACGCCATCTCGATGTTGTTCCGCGAGATCCCGAGTGCCGTAATGACGTTCTCCTTCGAGTAGCCCTCCTGCATTAGTCGCGCAATATACTCCAGATTAATGTTCTCGTACGGCACGTTCGGATTGTTGTTGTTGTTGAGTGCCGAGCTAAGGGAGGGTCCTCCTCCACCACCACTAAAATTCGCCAGATGATTATTGTTGCTACTGCTGTTACTGTTGCTAGTAGCGCCACCAGCACCACCACTACCGACTGCCATCCCGTGCCGGTGGTTGTTACTACTCGTGGAACACTCCTTCAGTGGCCCACTCGATGCTAGGTTAACGTTTTCGTACACTAACGGATGTCCGGCGGTACTGGAGGATGCCGATCGACCACCACCACCACCACCTGCCGATGCCGCTAGCTGTGAGGAGGTGATCGATTTTGAAGGTGGATGTGGTAAGATCTTTGCCCCGATCGCTGCACTGTTTGCTGGTAGGGATTGGTGTCGCTGATGGTTGTTGGAGGCAACGGCGGATGCAGGTGTTGCGCCGGAAGAAGGGACCGACGATTGTGGCTGGGTGAATTGGGTGCGTGGTTGGGGTTGAGGTTGCCGCTGAGGTGTCGGTTGAGGTTGTGCCGGTGCTGGTTTGTACTGGACCGACGTTGTGCTGACGGTGGTCGTCGATTCTCCGCTACTGTTCGTCACCTGCTCACTCACAGCCGTCTGTACCGTGACGAGTCCGTTAAGGTTGCTGGTGCTAACCGAGGCACTCGTTGGCTTAAACTGGTAAACGTTGTTCGGTGTGAGGGCTGCGGTAAGGATGAGACTTTGGTCCGATTTTTCGTCCACCTTCAGTATGATGGGATGACGTGCTTCGGGTGGTCTCGTGTCGATAATGCCGACGATCGTTTCCGCGGGCCCAACGATCACTTTGTCGGAGCTGCCATCGCCAATGGCGAATGGATCGGTTGTCGTCACTGTTGGAGGTTGTTGTTGCTGGGAGCTAGAACAAGGACACGTCGCCGTGTGGTGTTGTTCTTGTGACGTTATAACGATGTTCTGATGCTTGGGAACGGGTGGTGGAGGAGGTTGCTGCTGTTGTTGTTGACACGTGGCCAACGAAGGTAGGTTCTCCGAGCTGCGACTAAGATGTAGCCCACCAGCCGGATGGTTAGCTAGATTGCCCATGCTTGAAGCACCATTAATCTGTCCCGAAGTTCGCGCTGCGTTTGGCTGCAGGTGTTGCGAAGATGGACCACTCACACGATTACTACAGGCGGCTGATTTCTGAAGTCGAACTTCAGCAGCAGCAGCAGCAGCACCACTACTACCACTCGCACCGGCTAGTATGCCTGGCGAGGATTTGCGAGGTGGCAGTGGTGGCGGTGTCGTTGTACACTGCCGATACCCGTGCTGATAGATGGACTCCATCGAGCCACTCTGACAGGTCGTTTCGCTAGACAGTGTCTTGTTGAGCGCTTTCAGGATGAGATAGCTACTCGGTGAGCTACCAGACCCGATCGCACTACTTACCGGGGCGCTTAACCGGTTGGCGGGCTGGTGTTGATGCTGCTGTTGCTGGTGAGACCCGGTACAGGAGCCGGAACCGCCACCAACACCGCCACCCTGCGGTAGAAGGGAAGAGGAGGAAGATTTGTTACACTTCACCAGATTGTTGGTGGTGCCGCAGCTACTAAGCGAAATGTTGGTGTGCGTGGCCAGGTTCCCGTTGACTGTGTGCGATACGGTGGCCGCTGCTAGTGGTGGTGCTGAGGCTGCGGCTGCCGCAGCAATGGCCGCTGGCGAGCTTAGAGCAGGGTGCGAAGATGCGGTTGGTGCTGATAACCCGGTCCCGGTGGTGTTTCCTGGTGCACCGCCCGATGCGGACGAAGAGGAGGTGGTAGATGACGAGGATGAAGTTGAAGATGTAGAGGACGAGGAGGAGGATGAAGAGGATGAGGAAGTGGTCGTGGAGGAAGCAGACGACGACGACGATGATGATGACGAGTTGTTCGATGCGTGTGTCCCAGGACAGGAATTGCAGGTACCAACAGGCGCAGTCCCGCCAGTTGGTGTCGCTTGCTGTGATTGGGTCGACATCCCGACGAGCATCAGCGAAGATGGGCCGCCCGCGTAGATGTCACTACCGGATAACACCGGTGCCGAGGGTGCCTGCGAGGTTGGTTGACACGATGATGGTGTTTGCGACTGCTGTTGCTGTTGTATCTGACGCCGTGGCAGACGGGGCGATGAGTGCGGACTTTGCTTGTCGTTGTTGTTGCGTGCCAGCGTCATGCTGTTGCTCAGCGCGTGCAGGGATGAGGTGGCAATATTGAAATCGTCCTGCTCGTCGTGATCAGTCCGTGCACCGAACAAATTATAAAAGAAGGATACCACACATACATACATACACGCACACACGCACACACACACACACGTATATAACGCATCCCAGCCATCCCCGGGGTGAGACACACGATCACACACACACACACGCACGCACGCATATCACAAAAATAAGGCAATTAAACATAAGGAAGAAGTGTAATAGAGAAAAGAGAGGAGAGAGAGAGAAAGAGAGAACGAGAACCAGAGAAGGAAATATTATTTAGTATATTACCATCTGATCGACTGTACGATCGAAACATTTACCACGAAAGTCAGGAAATGGATAGAGAAAGAGCTTGGCGGAGCACTAAGAGATGATTAAAGTGGGTTAAAAAAGTGAAAACAATGCATGCATTTTGTTAATATTTTGATTAAAGTGTACAGTAAACGTGCATATAAAGTGTTATTATAAAACAAATTAATAGTGAGTGTACTACACTTATTTAGGACATTAAAATCTCAACTTTAGCAATAGAAATTAACCTTACTCGTGGCATGTATCAGTTATAACTTTCAATAACTTCAAATAACGCCTAATAACGTGCGTGATTTGTACTATCGCGCAGAAAAAGCATTTCAATATAAAGAAAGAAAAAAAGCTTCCACTCATTAAAAACTGCATAGAAATGTACAGTTCTGTTGTACATAAAAAACCCTAAATAATAGGTAATGAAAGGAAAACGAACACACATTAATCGGTCCTTTGAATTTGCAGTTTCATAAACAAACGTTTAGCAGCAATGTTTCACTTCGAAACGGCATCAATCTCAATCAACCACCGTGTGGCGTGTGCTTACCACCGTTGACAGGTGACTGGTTTTGTGGGCTAATCCTGCTCTTTTATTTAACCTGATGCAATATTAATTGCATTCAGTGGTACAGACACAACTTTAATTTCAACATAATGCAACACACACACACACGCACAACCATTCACATTCATGCAAAAACTGCAACAACAGATTGATGGGGAAAAAATTCCCTTAAAAATGCTACTGTGGCTTTTGGTGTGGAAAAATTCACGCGATTGTAAAGAAAAACAAAACAAAAAAGTTTGTTTGAATATTCAATCATATTGCATTTCCATATTTCCACACCGTGGTTTGTTTTTATTTCTTTTTAACCCAACAGGCCCAACAGAAACATGAGCCATGGTGCGCTGTGGTACGGAATCGGTTCGTTCACGATGACTTATTTCATGAATCAATTTTCCATTTTTCCTCTGTTTTCGGTGAAAATGTTTAAAGGATGGGGCAGGATAGGTGTGATACCAACCGCCGATAGGTATACCTCAGAGGAAAAAAGGGGGGCAACCTCAAGTGTAGCGAGCGAGCGAGATTAATGATACACGATTTTTCTCCCTGCCAGCGTATCTGGTTGCTTCCTTCATTAAACGAACATTTCTATCGAATCCCGAGCAGCTTTGGGTTGAGTTTGTTCCGAGAAAAAAGGATGAAGTATTGTGATGAAGAAAGGACGGGGTGGTTACACCGCCCAAACCGTACCGCAAACGACCGGAGGCCAATAGCGTTGAATCAACCTGTTTAAGGGTTTGATTAAGCAGGTCCTTGAAAACCCCGGTACGTTCTTTTACATGCGCCCGAACAAAAACCTCGGCCTGTGGTGATTTCCAATCGCTCTCGTGTGGTTTTCAGCATGATGGAACGATAGCGCACATCATTTTAAATCCTTCTACGCCATCCGTTATTTTTTT
>KZ061661.1:213560-242911 GCA_002091835.1 Anopheles maculatus
ACCATTCACATTCATGCAAAAACTGCAACAACAGATTGATGGGGAAAAAATTCCCTTAAAAATGCTACTGTGGCTTTTGGTGTGGAAAAATTCACGCGATTGTAAAGAAAAACAAAACAAAAAAGTTTGTTTGAATATTCAATCATATTGCATTTCCATATTTCCACACCGTGGTTTGTTTTTATTTCTTTTTAACCCAACAGGCCCAACAGAAACATGAGCCATGGTGCGCTGTGGTACGGAATCGGTTCGTTCACGATGACTTATTTCATGAATCAATTTTCCATTTTTCCTCTGTTTTCGGTGAAAATGTTTAAAGGATGGGGCACGATAGGTGTGATACCAACCGCCGATAGATATACCTCAGAGGAAAAAAGGGGGGCAACCTCAAGTGTAGCGAGCGAGCGAGATTAATGATACACGATTTTTCTCCCTGCCAGCGCGTATCTGGTTGCTTCCTTCATTAAACGAACATTTCTATCGAATCCCGAGCAGCTTTGGGTTGAGTTTGTTCCAAGAAAAAAGGATGAAGTATTGTGATGAAGAAAGGACGGGGTGGTTAAACCGCCCAAACCGTACCGCAAACGACCGGAGGCCAATAGCGTTGAATCAACCTGTTTAAGGGTTTGATTAAGCAGGTCCTTGAAAACTCCGGTACGTTCTTTTACATGCGCCCGACCAAAAACCTCGGCCTGTGGTGATTTCCAATCGCTCTCGTGTGGTTTTCAGCATGATGGAACGATAGCGCACATCATTTTAAATCCTTCTACGCCATCCGTTATTTTTTTTAACAATATTTACGATTGAATTTAACGATTGACGTATTCATTTTCGCTATATCAGAGCAAATCCTTACCGCCAGTAAACCCAGCCAGAGTCAAGGTCGACGGGACAAACGAAAACGGGGACCACAAATAGATACGGAACCTTCGTGAATTTACACAAACGGTGTGCTACAACCCGCGGGGCTAAAAAAAAGGGATCAAACTGTCGCTGGGAGTTGATTTAAATTCGCTTAGTTGGATTTCCGTCCTCTGAATTGGTAGCAAAGTGTTTTGGAGATTTTGGAGAGTAAAAAGGGGTCTAGGAGTTGTTTGTGAATACATTAGCTACACAGCACAGCATTCACCTTAAAGACAATCAATTTGGAAGAATTATTCATTTCGTTTTGCAAACCTTTCTTTGACAGCTTTAATAGAGCTGCTCTATTTCCGAAGGAAATTTTTCATATTTAGTATTATAAAACGTTTTATTTATCATTTTACAAGCCTTCTAAAAAAATACAGAAAAGTTCAAAAACATTAAATAAAAGCAAATAAAACCCCCAGAAAAAACAGTGTTCCAACACATTTGCTCAGGCAACGTAACGCTTGCCACGGTTGTGTTATACGTGTTATGCGCCTGAAAGTTATGCATGATTTATGAAACACACGCACATTCGGTTTCGCTCCGTGTAACGCGCAGCGTCCGATAATAATAGTGGTGGGTTTTTCGCTTTATTTTTGGATTTTTTTTTTAATTTCGATGGGAAAATTTGTCGTGTGTATTTGTTCTTTTTAACCTTTCATCTTCTATTGACCAAACTGACTGACGTACAGCGTAAAAACTGGTTAGTACAGCCGGCCAAGTGAACATAACAATATAAAAGCGGATAAATCCTTTTACTGTTTGTTACAGCAACACATTTAATCTGCGTGGGCAAGCCGCCTCTGAATTGAAGCGTATGTTTTCTCCCACTAGTAAATCCAATTAAACACACACGGGTCAAAATTAACTAATCTGCCTACACACAGTACACACTATTCGGAACAAAAGCTTTAGCCATTTGGTTTTAAATAGATTACAACGAAACACAACAAATACGGAGAACGAATTAAACTAACATACACACACACACACAAACACGAAACAGGACTCAAACAAATTGCATGCAGAAAAATACTTCTTTTTGCTGTGGAAAACATATTACTTTTCATTCCATTTTGCTATAACAGGCGGGCTTTGTATAAAAATTGGTGACCTTAGTGATGGTGATAATGATGATGTTGATGATGATGGGATGAAGGTGGGTTGGCAGTGTCGCTAAAGGATGATGAAAACAAAAGAAAAATAAAACAATCCAACAACGCAAACCAGATTAATGCAATCGACTAAAACCGATCGATCGGTGATACAAACAATACACAGGGAAGCCATCATCGATGGGAAGCTTCGCTCTTTACGGTTTGTTTGTTCTTATGCTTCGTTTTTATTTTATCCATAATTGGGAAAGGGACTTACTGAACGAAAAATTTAAACTATCTAACTATCTAACTATGCTTGTGCTAAAATGTATATGTATAATCATCATTCGGTTCTCTATTACACGTTTTTGCGAATGTAAAATAAACGTTTCACATGTTGTTTGCTTACTCGGATAAGGTTGTGTGATTTTGTTTGTCTAATTGTATGCATTTTACTGGAAACCTGTTTCACGGTTGCAACATTTCGCGCGCGGGAAGAGCGAAAGTAAACGATTATTTTAAGCTTGTGTTCGTTACAGATTTTTCTGACTGTCGCCCGTTTACAAAAGACACCATAAAAAAAAAACAGTTTCCCGCCGAGATCGATCGGCAGGTACTGATACTGTTTTCTCTTGGTTTAAATAAATATCTTAACCCCTAAGGCGCGACACTTACTGACTGAATACTGGAATCAGATAGGGAACACATCGTTTCTTTTTCTTGCTGGTTTGTACATCTATTATTCGAGACCAAAGTACGCACGAGTTGGCGAAGAAACGACTATTAACTAGTTATCTGCATTCCCGTTAGAACATTGTTACAGAAAATTGGGAAAGGGACTTACTGAACGAAAAATTTAAACTATCTAACTATCTAACTATGCTTGTGCTAAAATGTATATGTATAATCATCATTCGGTTCTCTATTACACGTTTTTGCGAATGTAAAATAAACGTTTCACATGTTGTTTGCTTACTCGGATAAGGTTGTGTGATTTTGTTTGTCTAATTGTATGCATTTTACTGGAAACCTGTTTCACGGTTGCAACATTTCGCGCGCGGGAAGAGCGAAAGTAAACGATTATTTTAAGCTTGTGTTCGTTACAGATTTTTCTGACTGTCGCCCGTTTACAAAAGACACCATAAAAAAAAAACAGTTTCCCGCCGAGATCGATCGGCAGGTACTGATACTGTTTTCTCTTGGTTTAAATAAATATCTTAACCCCTAAGGCGCGACACTTACTGACTGAATACTGGAATCAGATAGGGAACACATCGTTTCTTTTTCTTGCTGGTTTGTACATCTATTATTCGAGACCAAAGTACGTACGAGTTGGCGAAGAAACGATTATTAACTAGTTATCTGCATTCCCGTTAGAACATTGTTACAGAAAAATTACAAGAAGAAAAGCTATTATAGCAAAATTTCGTTAGCTTTTTGCTGTAGCAATAACCAAAAACATGTGCACATTCAAAAGCAAATAAATGGCATCTCTCATCGCACTGTATAGACATTTGTTTTGAAAACGTATAGGTAGCTATCTAACTTAAATTGGTATATATCACTAACCCTACCCTAACTCGAACGCCGGACACGTGTGACACGCGACTAACCGCTTTACTATCCACTAGCACTAATTGTAAGGCCACAATGTTTAATTACTAAATATTCGCGCTAATCATCACAAGGTTTACATGATACTTGTTGTTTTGTTTCCGTTGCGTGGCAGTTACATTTTAGGTCAGTTGTTTTTTTTTAAATTTCGTTTGCCATTAAATCCCTGCCTCTGGTATGTACAATCTGCTAGCTGTACAAGCACATTCCCTTTCCTTCTGCAGCTTTCGTATCGCTCTACGGTGCACACTCTCGGAAGCCTCTGTCTAGCGGCGGTATTGCATTAATTCGCAAGCGGAAGAGTATTATCTGTTGCTTATTCGATGGTCTTAATTCTTAACGGGTTGCAAAACTATTATTGCTCGCAGTAAAGTGGGTTTTGTTGAAGACGATACAGTGTCAAGGTATGTACTAACCGGGTGAAAATGAGACGACTTTCTTTGTGGGCTAATTGTTTTTCGTATTATTTGTGTCTGTTTTGTTCTATTATCGAAAGTGTCCAACATAAAAATAATCTATTATTTTACAACGGTATAGTGAGACTCAGTTATGCCTTCGTGGATGTAATGCAAAAAGCAGCCGTGTGGTAATTTTTGATGAAATACAGGAAAAACGAAAGCAGAAAGCAGATCTGTTGTTTCGCCACAACATCATGTAGGTACGTAAACAAAACTTAACGCGAAACTTAACTACCTATCAATGAACAAAATTTGGCTAAACGGAAATACACACTCACACACTAAATGTAGTGCAACATGGAATTATTCCCAATTCTTTCAATCACACAACATACACGACCCAACTAAAGCAAATCGTTCCCTTCTGGTGTAATGTGGCTGTGGTGTGTAAAACGAATTCGCATCCCGAAGAAGAACCGTACCAAAGAGAAACTTTAAGAGGACGTTGATGGGGGGCGGGAAACTTTGATTGCATTTCATTTTACGTTAAGAAGCGGGACGTGCATAACTAAACGTGCACAATTTTTATATAATTGCATCGCAAAAAGGAAAGGACAAAATAAATGAAACTTGCAATGAATGAAGTGGTGTTTTAAATTCAGGCAATAGCGCGCCGGTGCCAGCGATAAATAATTCTACGAAAGGAGCATAAATCGACCCACAAGGACATGAGAAATGGACTACCCTTAACGGTGCTCTGCTTGAACACACATACACACAATTACAGTACCGAACTTAGGTGGTGTAAACGCACTACAAGGATGCAAAGATCACGAGACAAGTGATGATGCGGTAAGGTGGTAGGTGGGTGTGTGGGTGGTTGGTTGACATGGATAGTTTATGATGGTTTGATGATGGACTCGCTATATCGGCAGGGATGCGACGCTTCCGGGGTCGGTGAAGCGTTCGTGAACGGATGTGAGACAGAGCAGGCGGGCAGTAACGGGCGGTACGGGCGTTTAAGGATAATAACACACATACACGCACACACACACATACAAACGCATTACACACAGACACACACACACAGAAACACGGTAGCAGAGAGAGAGGGTGTGTGGTTGGGATGAGTGGTTGGATGGGAAGCTCACAGTACCTCCGTATCGTCATCGTGATCGTCGTTCTGTAGCTGCTGGCGTCCATTCGCCGAATTGCGATTGTGCTGTCGCTTTGGATCGAACGCGTCGACCACGATCTGTTCCGTGCCCTTGATTTCCGCCCGACAGAACGGACAACCCTGTGCATAGAGAGGTGGTGAAAGCGAGAGAGAGAAAACGTGACATTAGTTTATTGCACATTTCACATCAGTAGTCCCTCGAGGTGTTTTGTGTGGCGTGGCGAGCATGGCGAGGAGGTGGCTTGACAGGTGCCACAGCTTGACGCTTCACTTGTCCGTGCCGTCTCCGTACCATGAAGGTCATCCAAATCCCACACACACCTACAAACACAAGTACGACTTACCTGTCCCTCCGAGTCCACCTGCCAGGCCGTTAGGCAGGGTGTACATAGCAGATGGCCGCACGGTTCGATACGAATGTCCTTATCATTTTCTGCACAGATTTTGCACAGCTGGAAGGTGCTTCCTGTGAAGTGAAAATGGTGAGACAACAAAAAACACAAAACAACGAAAGGTCAGAAAGGAGACTCTTCATTAGCATGGTCGGCCGAGGTTGAACCTCGAGCAATAGCGCTACGTACCCATTTCACAGTACAGTTCATACTGTTCCTGTGTCACGGTGATATGGTCTTCTAGGGGACTCTGCACGGCAAACGAAAGGTCCGGATTGTTCGGTTTGCCGTCGGGGTACAGATAGAACCCTTCCCTGTGGTGCGTCAAAGAATATGGACGAGCAAAATAAATGGTTAGTACAAGTGACCTTGCTTAATACTACGCTGATACATTATAATATAGTTTTTAAGACAATCTCTTACCTATGGCCATCTAGTAAAGCTTGACATAATGACTTATTTTGTGGGATCGTCTGCAAGATTTCACCCTCTTGCGTCACGTACCCTATCGCCCACTGCCCTAACCGTGTGCAGGATAATCTGTTGTCGATCGGGGGGGGGGGAAAATAACATAATTAAAACATTAATAATCCTCCCTCGTTATTGCTCCACCGGGACGAGCGATAATCTCTTCTAACGCGCAACATTTTGCCGAACTTCAGTATCCAAAGCTTTGGACGGACGGTCGGTTTCCCTTACCTGAAAACATAACTACCAGCCTTAGTGATATACTTTTGTAAGCGTGCTTTGACTTCGTCGTAGGTTAGGAAAGCTACGTAGCCCGGATGGGTCACAGCAAGGATTTGCCAATTTCTCAGCAACGTATTCCAGGGTTGAAACAGCCTGCAACGGGAAACGATGGGGATAAAGAGAAAGCGAAAAAGTACGTGAATAAACATCGTTTCTCGATTTACGATCGTGCTCCATTTCGTACCTTGTAAACACATCAAATTCAAAATTTGATATATAATCATTGCACGTTAAGTCTATGGTGGTTTTAAGCGCCATCGCTTCCAGTCCGGAGGAGATCGGATGCACTAGGGAAAGCTCGAACCGGAACAATTTCCACGGTACGAGCGTGCTGCGAAAGAGAATGGGAAAAGAGTGGAAAAGATATATTAACATTAACACTTATTTTTTTTGTTTATAAAATATGTTTACTATAAAATAAATACTTTAAATATGTCTCTTGAAATGTCTTATCTTATGTCTTTAATGTCTTAGAAATGTCTTAGGCTCGTGTTATCTCTGTGAAGCAAATTAAACCTAAGAAATCGGTTTATGACATAATTCGGTGACAACATATATACGATGCAAATGATCTTTCGATGATCCTTTAAAGAGCATTGCCAAAAGTCATCTCTAGATTGTGGTTTGAGGAGCTGCTAAAGAGAACTCTTCCAGATGATGTCCAGACTTATGGCTAACCATTTTGCCTTGGTAGATAACTAATTCTAGCATAGATCATCACGACATTAAGCTCCTTTTGAAGTCTTGTATACTTGCAAAGAATATAATCTCACAGAAGCTCATTTTCTTACGGAGATTTGTATATTAGATTGACAACCAGTAATAGAAAACAGATAAGATTATATCAATTGCATCTTTAACTCTCGTTTGTCTGGTTAATGATTTTGTTTTACTCTTTGCTGTGTCTTCCGTTCTTAGATTGATTGATAACACTTTGCGTAATTTAAATTAAGTTTAAAACAAATTTAACTTGATGCATAACGATGGTTTCAAGTGCACTTTCGATCGTTTTCCGCTTGCTTTTGAAAGATGCTTTTCATGTCGCGTCGGTAGAACGGTAGCACAATCATCGCAAACATTTGCCGACACGAAGCCATCACATTCCGGTCCGTCCGTGTGCTCTCCTCATCGGCACGAATTACACCGGCGCTTCGTTAATGTAGTAGCCTCTTGAACTGATGATTAATTCGTAGACCGGGTCCAGTTCGCGAGTGGGAGGAACCCGTAAAGTAATTAGACAGTGCGTCATGAATAATTACAAATCACTCCACTGCTCAGAAGGTGCAGAAGAAAAAAAGGAATAACGCATCACTGTACACCATCGAAAGGAATGAATTTCGAACAAACATACACACAGAGACACAAAAGATTCAATTCCTCATTATGCCGCTGCTGTACGATTTACGTACGATTGTGACGCGGACTATGCCCGGGATTGACGCGGGTTTGAGAAAAAGGGAACTGAATGCGAACCATTTGCTTCCATTTCATTCCACTTCATTAGCGCCACGGCGAACATGGCTAGCGATGGCTAGAGACATCGCGCCTCCACCCGCCCATCGTCTTAAGAACTCATCGTTTCACCTTGAAGAAGCACCTTCCTGTGGCAGCCTCCGCGTACCGTCTCTTCACACACTTAAGCTTAATGATGCTTTTCCATCCGTCTACAGTTCGGGACGGAGGAAGCGGGTTTGATAAAATGCGGTGGGTTGCACAGGAAATTCTCATCATTAAAAACTCATCCCTTCATCACATATGGTCGACAGGTTGTGTTGTGGAGGAGTAGTGTGGAAAATTTGCTGCGCCATGCCATCACGAAAGCAGTCAGCAGTCGCACACTGATGCGTTGCAGCAGATGCTTTTTTTACATTTCTTAGACCGTTTTTCAAACATTGAAAAATATTCTTAAATTCGATCGTTTTGAGTGCGTTTGTGTGATTATTTAGTAACTACAATATGATAAAGTGTTATAGTATACAGTACAGACTAGTACAACATCATGAATTAAAATGACTATTTTAAAGCTCACAGGAACAATCGTTGCAGTGTAAAACAGTTCATTTTTCCATAAACATTTCGTTTGACAATTGACGTAGGATGAACACAGATGAACACAGGTAAGAAGCGCTATGAACAATCTTGGAACGATCTCGCCTGGTCTCTAACAAAGATTCTGTTTTAAAACTTTTTATGTTAATTACTTTTTATAAATCTTTTTATGATAACTAAAGATGCCCTCGTAAGATTGTTTTCCTTTTACTTTGTTGTTGTTACACAAGTTTTGAATAAACTTAATGTCACGACAACTTCAACTATAATTTTAAAGCAAAAAATAACGAATTAAAAACAAATACATGCGCGTTATTTAAAATATACACTAAAAGAAGATAAAAATTCTAGTAAATTCGTAATCAAGCTCGAAACTTCAAGGATTATTTCGTGTTGAGTAAACTTTGACGTAAACTGAACCATAAATAAACACAAATGAACACCGGTGACAACCGATACAAACGCTACTTGGAACGATCGAATCCAACCATTGCTCTGAATATGTATGGACCGTATCCAACCAGCTCCTACTGCACACTAACACTCTATAAAGCATGAACCGGCAGCAAAACGTTATTGCAAACAGCGAAGTAAGACTTTCGTTCCTTTTGCATGCGCCGAACATTGCCAGCCTAGACTCCTCCGACTGGATGCAGATGATAAGGAAAACGTCGACAGTACGCGCGACGAAACGGTACGAGCGAGCCTTTTTCCCTGCATTTTAATGATGACTTTTTGCATCAGGAAGCATTCAAGGATACGGAAAAAGGATAACTGGTGGGCGTGTACCAAGAGATGAAAAACACGCCGGCAACGTTTGTAAATATATTTATGACAGAGTAAAGAAAACAAAAAAAAAAAGACAGACACAGAAAGACAGACGAGCCTGTGAGATGGGCCATCGTTTTTAAAAATAGAGTTCAAAATACTGTCTGTCACAAAATATCCCCTTATTTTAAGCGGGACAAAATTAGCGTAAAATGATGTTTATTACAAAAACAGGCAGGACGGACCGCTGCGAAAAGAATTCGTTAACAATTACTCTAAAAAATAATAAAAGAATGTACCGCGATACAGCAAACGGCAAAGAATGAACCTTTCCCTCACAAACAACACTATGTACAACCTTTTCCCCCCCTTCACAACAAAAGGAAAAACAGGCTGTTAAGGATAGGGTAGGTAGTGGTAAAAACCATCCTCGCGTGGTCGCCCATCCGTTGTTACGATTCCGTCATTTGTTTGCAATTTTGGCGCCCACATCCCATTCCCATTTTTATGTTCAGGGTCACAAACGCAACACACAGGACACAGGTGCACAGGAAAAGGGAGAAAACTGCCGCTACTTTGGAAAAAAGAACAAGTAGGAAATTTAAAAAGAAAACCTACATAGAAAGGTGCAAAACCCACGGCCAACGGGATACGTACGAAATTCATTCGCTTGCTGGCTCTGTGTGTCCGTTCGACGCCCAAGCGTGGGCAAATATCATCGGTGGGTGCGCTTTTCCATTTTTCCATCTTTTTCCTTTTTTCCCCGGGTCGGTAAGGCGCACCAGATACGAGAGATGTTGTTCGTGATTTGGGTGACGAATTTCAGAAAGATTTACTTCAACCAGAGAACCATCGACGGCGATATCCTTGGAAGCTTTCTCTACTTGTATGCTTTCGTTCTTTCCCATTGTTGTGGTGTGTTTTGATAAGTAACAAACATGAGTAGTAAAGTAAAAGTCCTTACAAACAAATCCTTAACAGCCGGCAGAGGGGACTGCTCTTAATTGAGAAAAGAAAAAAAAGGTTGAATTTTCCTTTTCACTTTGAAAGCAGTAAAAGAAAAACTCAAACCCGGTAGCATAATGTACTGACGGTGCGCACAGCACAAGTGGCAAAAGGGTCCTTGTCACACAAGTAAGATTTGTTTCTTTTTTAATTTTTTTTTGCACATTTCTCTCCAGTACATCCCATTACTTTTTGGGGAGGAAAAAGCTGGAAAAAGGGATAAAAAAAAACAGGCATGGTAACGGGTTGACGGCATAGACTTGACGGGCAGCAGCAAAAAGCAATCACTTTTAATTTACTTCCCAGCTTTTAATGGATGTGCGCTTTTTACCACCTAGCTTTGGGGCGGGTGGCGTGTTGTTTTTCACTCACTTTGCGCCAGGTTGAGGCAAAACATGTAGGAAAAAAAAGGATTCCCCGGTACACGTGGAATAGAAGTGGTAAAGTAAAAGTAAAAAAAAAGCGGGCAAGAAAAACAAATCCATCCAAGCCTCCACAATGCCGGTATGCTGCATGACTTTTTCACTGCAGAGGTTGTTTTCCATTCGGGTTTTAACACACTATGGCACCCACTCAACACACACACACTTGTGACACATGCTTCACGGGGTCCGGGAAGGATGTTTTAAAACACATCCTTGCGTAAAGAATATAAAGCCATCACAGTACCACCGCTGCGGATTCCGGAAGGACGTGCCTAAGCCATCGCTATTTCAGCGTGAAAAGGATGTAAGTTAGGTTAGGGTGGGTGGCAAGCAAAACGAAAAAAAGGCTTACTTTCATTAAATTATACCACCTTCACCAGACACAGACAGATGCAGAATGAAGTGCATAAATCAATTAATGCTGGATGTGCTTTCCACGGCAGGAGCTTCGGAGGCCAGGAGCAACACAAGCGGCTGGAACAAAAAAACTCCCGGACTGTAACGACAATCTGGCATGGTCGGGCGTTGAAATGATCATTAGATTTCAATAGGGGGGAAAAAATAACACCAATACTATCAAATAGAGAAGAAACGTCATTTGTCTGTTGTTCCCAGGAAGTACAGGAAGACATGACAAAATGGTGCCCTAGAAGGATGAGAGCGAACAATCCTTTTTTCCATCGCATCGCATCGGGTTTGATATATTAAATTAATGAAATCTGACCCGAAGATAATGATCAATCCAACATTTAAAAGGAACTGTACCCCCACCTGTGCGGAGAGATTCTGAACCGACACAAAAGCTCGCAGCCTTTTAACGAAGGTAAAGGAACACAGCAAATGGAAGAAGGCCACACAAGGAACCGATCTACCGATATATGGGTTTGATACACACACACACCCGCATACACATGATGCGCACGTTAATTTACCACACCCTATTCTCGGGGACTGCTCTTTAAAAACTGCTCCAAAATCTAGAACCCGTTTCTTTGCTCGATGCTTATCTGGGTGAAATTATGTCTTCACGTTCGGCCAATGACTTTGGGAGCTGTTGTTGAAACGGGGATGGAAGAGATGGTTAATATGTGATCGAGATAATTTCACAAGAGTAACTTTTGTGGAAGACAAGAGTGTCTCTTCCTGTTGGAAGAAAGATTTTATTTTTGCTGGGACACAAACTATCAGGAAGAAAGAAAATAAATCAATCACGCCCTGTTCAAAGCGTCGGAAAGAGTAGCTTACTGCACAAAAGACGCGCTAGATACGTAAATAAAATGCATCACACGTAATATAATATGATTACGGAACAGTTTACTTTATGCATCGTGTCCATTTAATATATGGAAGGAGAAAGCCAAGGCTCTCTTATCGTACCGCACACAACACATGGTCGTACTAGCGCACAATGGTCAACATTAGGCCAATGGGTGGACATTACATTTTCGATATACTTAAATTCCCTGTTTTGAATAAACATGCATTAAATATTTGCGTAAAATTTGTTACGTTGAATAAATTGATCTCGAATAATTTAATATTAAGATTAATCTTTTTTTAAAGTAGATTATAAATATGAGTTTGGATTAAAGGACAAACTTAATAGCAAGTTACAGTAAAAACTTGGAAATCAGAAGCAAGATTTTAGAACAAGTCTTATTACAATGCAAAATCGTCTACAATAGTACAAATACTTTCGTGCAAAATATATCAACCAGTGTGGAACATTAAGCCAGTATGACATTTGTCATCGAATGCCCGCCGCTGGACCATTGTCCCATCTTTTTCCCACGTGGAAGATATAAAATGGATAACAAAGTGTTGCGACGGTTCGACGCGTCAGTTGGTGACAGTTTGATGCACTTTCCAACAGTTCCGTCCGAACCGGCAGTGGGGTTGCATTGTGCTGGCGCTCGAAGCCATATCCGGTCGAGAGACGATGCAGATGCTGCACATTAAATGCACATTACTTCCGTGCTGTAACTGTGCTGTAAGCTACTCGGTAGGACGACTACTTGGAAACAGGCGGAGTGGAGTTCTAAGTTTGTTAACAAACTAAGTAAAAATAGGAGGAGAAAAAAAAACGCAATTTTGTCGTTTTATCGCTTGTAGGAGGATGTCCCGATGGTTGGCGAGTCCTTTCACTTGTACCGTTTTCTAGCTGGAGATACTCCGAGTTTGGAGAACCGTTGCAAGTTGAAGTGCACAGCGAGCACACACTGGTAGCCTGGGCGAAGGGAGAGCCTGATTTATGGCACCGAATAAAGGGGACTTCCGGATCTGCTAACCACCTTCATCCCCGTGCCATAAAAAGAACCGGCTGTGTGGTATGTGTAGTGCATCTTGAGGATGAGAGCTTTTTTTTTTCGCGCGTTTTCCAAATACACGCAACGAAAGCCAAGGGTTGGCGGTGTAAAAGTTGTGCTCTGTGTTTACAGCAATAACGAGTGGTATCTTCTTGTCCCTTTCGTCAAATGCACGCCTCCGAGAAGAAATGACAGCGTGGCAATTTAACTTTGGACGAGAAGGTTTGGTTTGGTTCGTTCTGTCAAAGCTACGGCACCGTGTCAGGAAAGTGGGCACTGGATGCAACACAAAGTTACTGTACGTTGCAGCAAGTCATTTCTGGGGAACGGTGGAAACAAAGTTAGCAAAGTGTTGCCCGCTCACTTTGTAACACAAATGCTGTTAGCTCTTATCTGATGCCGATCGCTCGGATATGGATTAACGTCATACAATCCTAAAGAACTATACAAATGGCAAGTGTTGGCTTGGAATCTTGGAAAATGTTTCTCAGAATGTCCTACATACGATAAAGCTTCTGCCGCCTCCAAAGATATCGAGATGACGTACCTTCTGTAGCGTAAAACTGTGTAGCAAGATCGGCTATTAAGCAGAATCCAATAAATTTGTAGAAAAATGCCATTTGCTATGAAAAATCGCTGCTCAACGAAAGCACACAACCAATTCTAAACAAACAATTAAACTTTCCGTATAGCACATGTTCGATACCTTATTTCTCACAACAGAAAACTGTACCAGCACAATACCGTCGTCATCGTCCACGCGTATTATTTATTGAACAGTCTTTGGCATGTTTTCATTCCATTCCGCCGTGATGTTTATATCGGGCGCGCGACTCTCGGTATCAAGGGACAGACGCCAGACGCCGAGTGGCATCCCCAGATATTCCGCGAAATCCTTGACATCCTGGAAATGACGTCCGAAAATTCGTACAACAAACGCACACGTTTGGCCTGGGATCAAAAGTTCTCGGGAACGTGAAAAACAACCGCGTAGGACCGTGGGCGATTCTGACAAGGGCACCTGAACTTTGGGCGACTACCAGAGCCAAGTCTTCGTTTACCGATATGCCGGCGCTATAAGCTGTATAGATCTTTCCAAATGAGAAACCCACGAACGTGGTTATGGCGAAGTTTCGATCGAGCCACCCGTCAAGTTCTTGTATAGCACGTGTCATTTTGGGACAGGGGAGGGCGTATATAGGTATACGAGCATAAGGTTCTAGTGGATCGAAACGCACACACACACACGTACCCGAAAGTAAACACCACTCTAGTTGAAAGCAAACCTCACATTGTGGTAAGGTTCTGAAACCAATACTCTTATCAGTGCGTACGGTTAGCACTTGGGGTAGGTTTTGAATTGTTAGTGGCACAGTCTGTTCAACAGGAGTTTGTACAGCGAACGTTCTAACGGTATCAAGTATTTATTTCGGTTTTAGGAGATTTCTTGTACGAGTTTTAATGACCAAATTGAAATCTGACATCTGTCAAATCGTTTGATGACAATCTTCGTGATTCAAAGCAGGGATTGACCTGCACGCAAACAATCTAAAAACAAGCGAAATAAAAATGAAAATGTCTTACTGTACACATTCCGGTTGAACATACTGTACTGACATTTTCATACGATCACACATCCTGCGTTGTTTATGTACAAATGAACAGAGCAAAGCGCCACGGGAAACAAAAACATGTCGCAGCTTTCGATTTAATTGTCTGATTCCACGAATGCGTGCAAAATGAAATTCCACAGCTTGCTGTAGGCTGTTTACCAGCGAGTATAACTACCATCCGCAACAGGATGTGTTATTCTGTTGCGACTTAAAACATTGTTGCAGACAGCGGACGCATTTCGTTTCGAAATTCATAATTGTTTGCCGAAGGACATCATCTCGTGCTATCCCTAAGATTAGAGCGATAAAGCTGAAGTTATCGAACGAAGACCATATTTTCAATTTTTATTGACCATTTGTTGAGCCTGGGTGGTTTTGGAGCCTGACCGTTCGATGTATTACTTGTTGCTTGCTGAAAAATAGTAATACAATGAGTAGAATTTGGGGAGAAAAATAATCTGGCAGACTTCTTCCTGCATCACAAGTGTAATAAATGCCTCCTGCCTCGAGAGGAGATATGCTGCTATCGGGATTTCTAGAACGAGACAATCGGCCGTAACTTTAATGGTTCAATCTTTATTCTGCGAGAGCCGCATCGGGGCGAAGATAAAGTTTATAGCCGATCATAATCGTAAAAAAAATCTTCATCTCACTGCTGCTGCTGTTGAGTGGAAAATATTTTTCCTGAAGATTAATAAAAAAACAAACTGCTCCATACGCACACAAGTACGCAAGCAGCTAAAGAGAGGGACAGTTATGACAGCTCTAGAAGCAGTGTGCAGAATTACAGTTTCAAGGCTAGATCTTGACAAACAAACGGCAAAAAAACAGAAAAAATTAATCTCCCCAGAACTGTGTGTGTCAGCGAATCCTTCTCCTTTTAACTGGCCGAACTGGAATCGGAGATATCAATCTGTGTAGTGCGCGGTGAGATATGGTACTGGGTGTGGACGCTTAACTGCAATGATCCATCACCATGGTCATGTCCTGCAGGGACAACCACACACACACACAAGCACATATACACATCTCGTCGTTAAGAAGCGATTCCATAGCAGAAAAAGTGACTCACAAACAGTCACAATGTTTTTCCATTTTTTTGTTTGTTACCAGCTCACCACCATTATTGCATCGGGATGGTTAGAACAAAGGTAATAAAACTCAGCCAGTGAAGGATAACGCGAAGATGCGAGAGAGAGAGAAAAAAAAGCACAAAGCAATAGAATTCCATCATATATTTCGCATCACCGTCGTTCGAAAAGGGCACCACAAAATCAAACAGAAACCCTTTTCCCCGTTTGATAGCCACAACACAAACACACATTGTGGTAAGTTCTTCGACAAGCACATATCTGTGAAGACTGTGCCCTCGACACACTGTTGTGCCCCGTCCGAAGCTGCTGTCTTGCCTTGTTGGGTCGTTGAATCCTTTTCAAGTGTGATGGACCACCTCCGATAGATGTCAACCGATGTTGGTGCATCTGAAGTGTGTGCTCGCTGGTCTGACGGTTAAAGAAAGGCGATGATATGATTAATGGTGGGGCTTCGTCAGTTGATCGCTGACGGCGCTGTACAAACATGCACAACAAAGGCACACCGAAGAAGAAATGGGAGTTTCGATTTCGTGCCATATCCCCAGCGAACCCATTTGTTGGATCCACACATCACGACGAGCGAGGGTAAACATATCCGCATAATTTTAGCCGAACCTTGCCGAATAATATTCCCGGGCCCGCATGATGTTCCGGGTTTGGGTCATAAAGTGGTTCTGCGCCAGACGGTAGACACACACACCATTCATCCATTCATTCATCTTCGTACCCGTTCTCTAAACAAAACAACAAAAAATGCGGCGTGAAGACTAAATTGCTTGGGGAAACACATTTGAAATATTCCGAGTTCCGGGTGACAGAATCCCAAAATCGCAGGAAAGGGTTCTTCTACGCGTAGCGTCGTAAAAGGACTGATTCCCGGCAATCCTTTGCATCGCTGTTTCATGTCTCTCGGAGTGGAGATGAATGGCTTCGAGGGCGTGCGAAGTTTCAGCGATCCATTGATGAGATGATGTCTGTTCTGTCACATGGGACAGTTAAAATCGGGATAGAAAGGAACAAAATAGATCCGGGAGTTCGATAACATCCACCGGTATTCGGTAATATATTCCAAATTTTACAACACACACAAAATTGGACGAGTAATCGAGCCGGGATTTGTGTCTTGTCGATAACAAGATGTGAGGTGTAGTGGCACACAAAATAAATCTGGACATCTTCAAGGTTTTCATCATTAGACGAGTTTTGTGCGGTCTACAAACACGGTGATTAGAGGGATTCATTCCGGTTTGGTTTTTGTACGGAATAGGTTGAGTAATGCGAAGCGGATCTTCTAAACGGGTCAACACAGAATCACAGACCGGCACCGCGTTAGTTAAATACGGAAGGTCATCTGTCGCGCGCACTCTCCGTGTATGTGTGTGAGTGACAACCGGTCTGCATTTTTTTCTCTTGTTGACCCATCCCTTCTCCACCAGTTTAACATTGCCAAGTTCCTCTCTCTCTCTCTACAAACACCCCCTAGAGATTCCATTTTAGCCCATTTCCGGTTATTGTGTCAAGTCACACGGATTCTCCAATTCGACGCTCGGCTCCCGCCGTAACGCACTTGACACTTTGAGAGAGGGTAGACACCACGAGTGGCCCACTCGACAACAGGCACCAGCGTTTTCGGATGGAAGCTCTGTCTGACGGTTGATGATTCTCCTAAGTTTTAGGAGTAAAACAATCGAAAATATTGAATTTTTAACATCCAAAACTGTTCGCTTTGAAGTTGGACAAGGTCGTTGAATGTCGTATTTTGACTTGGCTGGCACAACAACTCAGAAGTGATTCGCATCGCTTCTGTAACATAGCACGTGCTGGGGCTGCTGCTGCTGCTATACCCAATTTATCGGTTACAATTGATCGATGGTCAACTAATTCGTCGATTATGGTAACGGTGGATTATGATTTGGCATGCGAGCTCCACTGTCCACCAGGTAATTGCAGTGAGGGGGACCAACCGTACAGTAATTGATTTGAACGCCAATCACTCAACCGAATTGGTGCATTGCGTAGGCTATTTTACGCACCGATTCTTCGATTGCATTAGGAGGCGGTAGGAGGTCAGCCTAGTATGATCGACGAGCTGTTAGTAACGACAAAAGGAAGCAATAATTGTTCAATAGAAACGAAATTATGATAGTGACCGGTACAAAACCGATTTATCACGATTTATCAGGGGTGTTGTTTTGGAAGGTTTACTAATTTGAGAGTTATCGGCCACTGATTAATAACCTGTTATCAAATTCTTATAGAGCTATTTTTCACTGGGTTTCAATTGATGTTATTTAAATATTAGACCACAAAGAAAGAAGTTGAAAAGTATAGTTACTTGATGCGAATGACAACAGAAAAACTCATCATTTAAAGTTCTCTTAGGCTTCATGGTTTAGGTCCTTATGGGCATTACTGAAACTCAACTATTATTGCGAGTCTCGAATAGTAAACACCCAGCAGAGCAGCTTGATGTTTGATGTAATTTTGACGACGTAAACAAGCATGTTTTTGGCTCTACAACCTTGAGAGGTCTTGTGACCTACAATTACTGGCTTCCTTGACTTAGTTTATCCGTGTAGATCGGCGCACGCAGGGGGATAAGTATTTTTATTTCGTCTGCCTAATTTATAGAGTATGTGCTTTCTGGTACCAAATTGATACAAAGTTTAGAAATTGAATTTAAAAGTGTTGGGTAAAATTGTCCACAAAAACTGAAACTTCACACTAGACCAAATTAATTTCACGTATGTGCCAAAATGTTATCGTTCGAGTGGATTCAAAACTAGACCACTTGGTAAAACGTTACCACCGCCAGTTCCAGTCCAAACCTCAAACTGAACTTTGTTGCAAGAGTGCCACTCGGCACACTTATCGCCAAACTTCCCCACGCCACGCTATTCTGACCTAACCCTTAAAAGAACTTAAAAAAAAACTCCAAACCAAACACCACTCTCCCTTTCGATGTGATGTGGCGAGATGGTAGCACAGTGGTACTTTCTTTGGGTATACGGGCAAAAAGTACCGTGCACACACACACACGCTAGACCCAACATACATTACCAGTGTCAGTGTCAGTGCAACAGAACCGACCAATCGCTGACCGGAAGAACACTTCCGACTGCGTGTCTCTCGCTTGTGTACATTAGAAATATATACACTCCCCGAATAGTGCTACTGCTGCTGTCGTGCTGGGTGCAGCAAATGCACCGGGGATCTGACTCGTCCGTGTGTGTGATGCAGACCAACCTCGGGGGGGATGAAGGGCCAGCCGTGAACAACACTCATCCATGTGGGTTTCCGCTTTACTTTGCCAGCCAAATCAACACCCATGGTCGTGGCGTGTTGGCTGATGTAGGGAGGGGAATGGTTGTGCACCGGAAGCAGCAGGGAAGATAGGGAGAAACTGACTGTACAGTACGGCAGACAGAAAAAAAGGAGAATTTTAGATGAACCGAACAACTGATGCTGCTGAGTTGGTGAGGGTGGCGAACGATACAACATCTCACTGAGCTATTGGATGGCTGGTTTTTTGCCTCAAGCAAATGGAGCAATTCATTAGAGTTCGAGGAAGTGGATGACAATGAATGTCCAACTTCAAGCAATTGGATGTATGATTTCTACACATTTGCTTCCTTCTTTACTGCAAGCAGAAACGCTTAGGGACTAAGTTTACGCTTAGATGCGATGAGATGTGAAATTTAAAGCAATATTGTATGTTTTATTAGGAACATCCAGGAGCATTTATCATAAGTCTATTAGGTCAATCTTAAACACTTCTACATCACCTTCACAGCTTGATTGGAATTAATTGCAGATTCTGCGGAGAACTAAGTCCTCACAGTAATCGTTACGTTTAATTCTTCAACTACAAACCTACTGTTTCAGCATCCCTGCCAATATTAGTGTGCGCACGAGTGAATAGCTCGAAATTGGTGATGATTACATATGCATAAAACATGATATACGGCCGGCGCAACATCGTGTGACATTCACGTTCGCTTGCGCTCGCTCGCGTTCGCTCGGGCGAGAACCTCAATATAACGAAATGGTAATGATCGTGGCGAGATTTATTTTATTGTCATTGTTTCGTGAGGATTTGATTGCACACCACATTCCAGGGAGAGTAAAATGGCCAAACAAATGGCAACGGAGGCTGCTGTAGTTTTTGGTTTTTGGTTTGTCCAATTTTACATCCACCCAGGGCAAGAACTACAGAATGAGATGAAGCAGCAAATTGGATCCACCGAAAGTGAGTCACAAAAACAAGGGATATGCTGCGACAATTGACGCTACCGAATCTGCCGGGTGGTCTCCAGCCAGGTCTTCCTGTCTTCCAGAAGTTCCGGAATCCGATCCGACGAGACAACTGATTTGGAGAGAAACAAACAAATTGAACAACGACTTCTCGCTACGCTAAACTTCCCGAAAGAAGTCGGTCGTTTTGTCTCTGGGGAACTCTTAATCGGGACATCACGCCGTATAGACGCACAGGGAAGGTTTGTATTTTGCTGCTGCTAGTTTCTTGCACAAACTTTCACTTTCTCTCTTCTCTACGCTGAAGTCTTCAGCCGATAGGGAAGATGACAAAAAATAATCGACTCAAGATGCCCGGTGTTTTTTACTTATTTTCTGAGATTGTTTATAACAAAAAAAAAGTTATTCATTTCTCATTTATGTGAGCTATAAGTTGCGTTCGTAACTTCCTTTCGTCTGCAGGCTTAATCT
This sequence comes from Anopheles maculatus, assembly GCA_002091835.1. Lineage (NCBI taxonomy): Eukaryota > Metazoa > Arthropoda > Insecta > Diptera > Culicidae > Anopheles > Anopheles maculatus. Next base: position 233,880 of record KZ061661.1, read on the forward strand.
TGCAAAACACGCCGTCACGCTCAGTACATATTCGTGGTTCGTATCAGTGCCTTCTATCTTCCCGTCACTATACCATGCTGTTCCTTTGCGAAAGTATGTTGACATCAGTCAGTGTAAGAGGATTGTTTTTGCTGTTCCACGCGCACACTACCTAGACATTCCGGTGCTACTTTTGGTTCGGTTGCTTTTTTTTTGCACCACGCGACTTGATTAAATCAGTTCTTCGCGTTTGTTGAAGCTACTTTTTGTTTTTGCCACCAGTTTCGGTTGAGATTTTCGGACGAGACATTGCAACGGGAGGTTCGTCCGCATTGGCAATAGTGAGAAAAGCATAAAACAGACAAAAGGAAACAGGAAGGATATTGCGAACGTTTTGAAATGTAGGCCACGGGAGGATTGTTTTTACTGTGTGTTTTTTGTCGAGCCTTAGAAGGCATTTTTCCAATTTCGATACCCTTTCCACCATTCACGAGATGTCCAATGCGAAGAATTGACTGATAAAAAGTATTAACGGCAATGCCGACGAACCGGTTCGGCTCTATGCATCGGATGTTTCAGGACGGTGCAATCAAAATGATCCATTGGTTTGGCGAGATTTATTTTATTGTCATTGTTTCGTGAGGATTTGATTGCACACCACATTCCAGGGAGAGTAAAATGGCCAAACAAATGGCAACGGAGGCTGCTGTAGTTTTTGGTTTTTGGTTTGTCCAATTTTACATCCACCCAGGGCAAGAACTACAGAATGAGATGAAGCAGCAAATTGGATCCACCGAAAGTGAGTCACAAAAACAAGGGATATGCTGCGACAATTGACGCTACCGAATCTGCCGGGTGGTCTCCAGCCAGGTCTTCCTGTCTTCCAGAAGTTCCGGAATCCGATCCGACGAGACAACTGATTTGGAGAGAAACAAACAAATTGAACAACGACTTCTCGCTACGCTAAACTTCCCGAAAGAAGTCGGTCGTTTTGTCTCTGGGGAACTCTTAATCGGGACATCACGCCGTATAGACGCACAGGGAAGGTTTGTATTTTGCTGCTGCTAGTTTCTTGCACAAACTTTCACTTTCTCTCTTCTCTACGCTGAAGTCTTCAGCCGATAGGGAAGATGACAAAAAATAATCGACTCAAGATGCCCGGTGTTTTTTACTTATTTTCTGAGATTGTTTATAACAAAAAAAAAGTTATTCATTTCTCATTTATGTGAGCTATAAGTTGCGTTCGTAACTTCCTTTCGTCTGCAGGCTTAATCTTGCAAAACACGCCGTCACGCTCAGTACATATTCGTGGTTCGTATCAGTGCCTTCTATCTTCCCGTCACTATACCATGCTGTTCCTGTGCGAAAGTATGTTGACATCAGTCAGTGTAAGAGGATTGTTTTTGCTGTTCCACGCGCACACTACCTAGACATTCCGGTGCTACTTTTGGTTCGGTTGCTTTTTTTTTGCACCACGCGACTTGATTAAATCAGTTCTTCGCGTTTGTTGAAGCTACTTTTTGTTTTTGCCACCAGTTTCGGTTGAGATTTTCGGACGAGACATTGCAACGGGAGGTTCGTCCGCATTGGCAATAGTGAGAAAAGCATAAAACAGACAAAAGGAAACAGGAAGGATATTGCGAACGTTTTGAAATGTAGGCCACGGGAGGATTGTTTTTACTGTGTGTTTTTTGTCGAGCCTTAGAAGGCATTTTTCCAATTTCGATACCCTTTCCACCATTCACGAGATGTCCAATGCGAAGAATTGACTGATAAAAAGTATTAACGGCAATGCCGACGAACCGGTTCGGCTCTATGCATCGGATGTTTCAGGACGGTGCAATCAAAATGATCCATTGGTTGATTCGTTTCGCTTTCCAGCCGATACAGGCACTAGTATGAGCGACTGAACCTTTCAGCACGATTGACATAATTAAATTAGCTCCGAGCGAGAAATATAACAGACATAAAAATGCGTGACTGAAGCGAAGGGCGCCTACAACAGAATTCTGGAAGCTTTATTTTTCAACCAGATGGAACGCGTGGATGTAAAAAAACACAGGAAATGAAAGAAAATTAATTTAAATTTAACATACTTCGAGCAATGGCAATTGTCGTAAAATTTTTATCATAAAACTATCTATTATTATGAGGTAGAAACTAAATTAAACGGTTTTTGGGTTTCATTAAACAGACAATGAATTTGTACTTTTAATATATGTTTTCTAAGTTTTGGAGCATGCAATAAATATTATCAAGATTATTGAGCAGAAACTTAAACACTTCTGAGCTCAGAATGTTTAGTCAACGAGTTTTTAAGTTCTCAAAGTTCTCGCCTAGCACAAGGAGATCTCCTTCAGAGATACTCAGTGATTGCTTCGTGGGTCTGATCTAGATGGTGGTATGTGCCTAGCAAGGATTTTGGAGTTCGCTTTTGCCAAAGGCGCTATAAAAATCTGATAGCATACTTCCAGGGGTTCGTGTGCAATATACACACTAGTGTTGTGCTTAATGTATCTTACGAGGAGAGTCATTCATATGAATCTTTAGTGAAGAGTCATTCAAATCATGAGGCGACTCGCAAAAGATTCGTGAATCTTCAAAAATTAGTGAATCCCTAAAATTCATGAATCCTCAAAGATTTGTGAATCCCAAAGATTCGTAAATTACTAAACAGCAACAATAAAAAAGTAAACTATCCGAAATACGCATATTTGTTCACAGCGATTTCCGAGGTTCTCCTGTTAACATCCCTCGAAAAGTATTCCTTACAAATTCCTCACAGATTTTAATCCAAGAACGCGTTAACATTGAATTAAGATGCAACTATATGAATTTTCGGTGATTTAAAATTTTTACAGGATTCATGAAAGTTTGGGATTCTCGTATCTTTGAGGATTCATGAATTTTTGGGATTCATGAAAATTTGACGATTCACAAATCTTTGAGAATTCATGAATATTTGGGATTCACGAATCTTCAAGGATTCACGTATCTTTGATATACAGATTTAGAATCATTCATTCAGATTCTCTGCTTTCTTGGCCTAACGGCCTCTTAGGTCATGCCTGCCATTTCTGGCTTACTAGACTTATTGTTGCCGCATAGTTGGATAGTCAGTCCTCACTATGGGGGAACGGCCCAGATGAGACTTGAACCCCGGTCCTGTCGTGTGAAGACCGGCGCCGCTGTCGCATCTACCACCGGGCAGATTCATGAATCTGAATCAGATTTACCCAACACTAATACACACGGTTAACTGTTAGCGATGGAAGTATTTATATGCACAATTACGATGAAAACAACATCCATTCTTCCAAAGAAGTTAAAGGGGTTATATTTGTACTTGAACCTTAACATTTTCGTCCTTGTTGTTCGTTTAAAATAACAACTCAAATAGGAACCCCACCGATTCGTCTTAGATTATGTTTTCCATAATAATATTTTGGGTCAATGTTTTTGGTTTGTGCAAGTTTCGTGTGCCCCACCACACTTCAATCAATTCCGGCAAATACACCTCTTGACCCAGAACGGTTTCACGCTTAACGAATTCCGGGATATCTTCCAACCATTCCCGCGCGTCTGTGGCTCGATCGTTTCGCTAACCGCAAAACCAAACAGGTGCGAAACGGTGAGTATAGATGGATGAAAACAAAAAATGAACGTTCCTATCGGAATGATAAAAATATAAGCTTTATTGATGGGCAGCGAGCGAAACTCTAACGAAAGGTAAACGCGTTCGATTTTTGATGTTTATGTTTTCGAGTCGAATCCATCCGGCACCGATGATGATGATGCCGATGCTGGAGAAGGTTCTCGTGTGCCTGTCCTTGAATGTTTCATTTCCCTTTTTTTTGCTGCCTAAACAATCGTTCAGGGTCGGTGTATGCGAGTTAAAAAAAAATATACAAAAACCGAAAGGAAAAAGATGACGGAACACTGTGTAAATACCGCGATGGTTCTGAACAAATTAAACCTTAATAATCCGTCACGTTTCTTCCGGTTGTCCGTCGTCGATACAAAACGTTCGCTGATGACGCCGCTTTGCCTGGTGGATGCGATACGTTCCAACCGTTCAAACACCAAACGTGAACAGTCTCCGGTCCCCCCGCCATTGGTTTGGGGGTTCGATTCGATCAACGGACGAATGTAACCCCGGTCGAAGACAGCCGGGACATAAATGGGAGAAAAACATCCCGACCGGCGATGATGAAAAACGACGCGACCCATCATTTGGATCCCCATCGATGGGAGCTGGGAATGACACAGGGTCAATCAAACGGCGGTGAAAGCGAAAGTTTATCGCGTCATCAATTATGCTGCTAATATCAGCCGAAGTTATACGGCTTTCGCGGTGTGCTCGCGGCGCGGCACAAACGTGCTGGAAATAGATGTGCGCTCACAACACGGATGACATGCGGCGCGGCCCGGGAGCCATGAATGGAGCGCGAGGGATATAACGCGAATTAAAAGGTGTAGTTTACCGGTATCGCCCATTAAGTCGGACGACCGGGACCGTAAACATAAGTTGTTTGTGCGGCCATTCCGATAAGGTCGGTCCGATAAGGCAGAAGGGAACAGAAAACAAGTCAGGCAGAGAGTAGTGTTGGCTTTTTATGATTATTTTTATCAAACGCACAAACGCGAAATCAGCACAGCGGAGAGGCTGCTCATCATCAAACGTGAACAACAGATTGATGGCGGTGCGTTGTAATCGAGGTGCATTAGTTCTTTGAAAACATATATTTAAATATTAAAATGAACTCAGAAGCCGTTTGATGCAGAACTTTCTTTAAGTCGCACCCAGATTAAGTTCAAGATGTGGTTTGTGTGGTCACCAAACTTTTCCTTCCAGGGTGTGAATTTTGTCACATTTTCTCGGGCAAACTCTCCATTCCCATCTCGGCCGGTTCCGCAGAAGCAAGATGGTGGAAAGGATTACTGTTTCGGAGTAAAGTTTCACTTTGGGTCATTTTGCTTTGGTTGATGACGGGAACGGGTCAGAGAGCAAGCTTACTAAATGATATATATTTTTTCTTTCTTCTATGCGCTACTGTTAGGAAAGATATCGATTTTCAGCTCATTAGCAAACATTTTGAAGAGAGCTTCTTATTTTTCCATAGAAAATAATTCAAAAAAGCATTCACACACAACTTTGCTTTTTATAAGTTCCCAAAAAGTGAACAATAACTCCAAAAAGGATATGGTTGGCCTTTTTGTATGCCTGCGCGCCTTAAGTTATGCAACAAAACGGTAAGGAAAAAAGCTTGCGAAATCTGTGGGTGCTGCTCATCGTGTAAAAAAGTTGGAAAAGTTAGCCCTCCCGCATAATACATATTAACCCTTTTCTTGACCGGGTAAGGTCACGAACAAAATAAAAAAAAAAAAAACAAAACGGAAGATCATACCCGTCAGCAGAATACGCTGAAGTACCTCACACTTTTACCGGTACCTACGATTTATTACAGCTCGGGTTTGATGGACAGATTCATCCTGGATGCTGAAGTTATAGGTGATAGGGAAAAACGCAACATAACTGAGCAAAACAATACAAAAAAAGGAAACAACTTTGGAAGCTCTGGTGAGCATCAACAAAAAGTTTAAACGGGTTTTTGTGTGGTGAAGTTCGAACGTTTGTTGGGTGAATGAGTTCAAGGTAAAATTACAAGTAAAACAAACCTATATTTTACTAATAGATTGAATGAAATGTTTAAGTTTTACAACTATGGAACTTTGTACTTAAGCAATTATGTCAATTTGATCCTTAGCACATCTACTTAATTATGGAGAAAGCAAAACACATAGTATTCATGCCATATTAAATCACCTGACAGCGGTATACGTCAGTAAAGAGACCTCAAGTTTCTTTTGTACAAAAAATGTCTCTTAGGATTCTTTTTGTGTACTGTTCTCTGTTTTATGACCTTGCGTAGAACGAAGACATAATTACTTAGTACAAAGAAACTTTTACAAGTTGCTGCCTAAACCTTTAAAAACCTGGAGAACAACTACGATCACGTGGCCTGAACTGAGCTGAGCTTATTATACCAAGAAATCTCCCGATGTGATGGACCTGCTAACGATACATGTCCTCTTGAAAATCGCTCATCCTCCGAACGTTCCTGAGCAAAAGACATTCAAGTTTTTGGAAGAATCTCAAATATAGGACCTTGTCTACCACATATTTGGCATCCTAGACATAAATTTCTCATGGTTGTATATGTAATCAATCCTTTGCACAGGAAGCCACCACTTACTTACTTACTTATCAGGCGCTATAACCGCTTCGCGGTCTTGGACTGCTGCAACAAACCTCGGTACCGCTCACGGTCTAGCGCCGACGTCTGCCAATCCAATATCCCGGACGCATCAACGCCATCACTCCATCTCAGTTTGGGCCTACCACGCCTCCTCTGTCCATGTGGACGGCCTAAAAGGACTTAACGGGCTGGGTCGTCAAGAGCCATTCTCATGACATGGCTAACCTGGCGAGCCTAATTCGTTGCACGGCGGTAAGATCACCGTACAGCTCATAGATCTCGTCATTGTAGCGGCTCCTATATTGTCCTTCCACACATACGGGGGGAAAAATCCTTCTGAGCATCTTCCTCTCGAACGCGGCTAAGAGGGTTTCGTCAGTTTTGGACAAAGTCCATACCGCAGAGGCGTAGCTTCGTCCGTCGCGACAGGTATTTTGAGTGGAGAAGTTTCCTAGATCACTGGATCACTCCAAAGTTTGCTCCAAAACTGAAGACTTATTGCTTTATTTGCACGACTTATACTGAACAGCAGTTGACCAGCTGATTTAAGTCAATTATTCACAACGCCTAATAAAAACGAACAACAATACAGGTCCTTGCAGCAGCAATTCAAGTGCAGCAAGGTGTTTACAGAAGTCTTCATGTCCTTAACTAGTTACACTGTGAAAGATTGCTTCACAGCTCAATGTTTCTCAATTGCAGAATTAATTGATATTCTTAAGAAGCTAAGTGTACTCACAGAATAACCTCAATAGACTAGTAAGAGCACATTTTTAAATCGTTCATTATATGCTTTTCTTCTTCCAGAGGCACTACAGAATAGTCAAGCTGTTCAGGATCGATTAGACATTGTGGTTACTTTTATTATGACCTGCTACTGCCATTGCACTTTGGCACTCACTGCAAACAATCCAACCCCACGACGGTAGTGTAGAAATAGTTGGAAACGAAGCAAATGCTTCCATTTATTATGCGTGTGCGTTTTCATGTTTTCCCAGCGTACTGCAACTGAATAGAGGAAGTGATTTTCCACCAACACTAGACAACTAGAGTAGCTGTAGTAATTGGTAGGAAAAACAAAACAACATTGCTTATCACATTTCATCACAACCACGCAGCAGTTAGCGCGAGGCTGGAGAATGCCCTTTATTCACACACATACACTTGGTATACGGTGGGAAAAGAGCACAAGCTCCGTTATGGTGAACGGAGGTTTGCGAAAAACGGTCGAGTCCTTTCGTTACGTTGTCGATACCCGCGCGCCCGGACTGGTCACACGTAACGGCTTGCAGCAGCTGATAATGTTTGTATTCTGTACTAGCAGTGTTGTCTAGCGGAGGTTGGAAGCGCAAATGCACTCATGCTCCCCTTCTGAGCACACATTGCACCTCGGCCCAAGTGCATTGCGTGCGAGTTTCCTGGGGTGCGTTGGGAAAACTCGTCCCAAGTTCGTTCAACTGGGCTTTGTGTGGTAACGTTTCTTTTTTTTTTTTGCTTTGGTATTGGGCGATGAAGTTGCTGTTTCCATGTGGTCGAGAGTAAGTGAGAAGCAAACTCTGTCACCGCTATCACCACCGCTTGACGACGGGTGTGGTTGGTCGGTTGTGTGTTGCAATAATAGTTTTGAACGGGACCTAGATAACGTTTCGTGCTCACGGCCATATGTGTGACTACCGAGCGCGCTGCACCACCAGAGTGCTGTCATGCACGCTATCTGCCGACAGGCCAACCGCCAACCGTATGGCACACACCACGCACACACACACACACACACGCGTTTCCTTCCGACTCCGAAAGACTCTTCCAGCAGCAGCTCAGGGAGTGTATGATATGTTAATGTTAGCACAGTCCCATTGGGTTGCTTCACACGGCGAGGGCTGACACATAAATTCGGGGTCAAAGCGAAAAAGAAACAAAAAAATCGGCCTGTCCTATAAGGTACGCGCGTACACAGACATACGCGCCTGTTGACCAGTGGTTTCGTTGATTAAGGGCGACACTATGTGTATCAGCGCTGCTTCACCGCTGAGCGGAAAATGGAACAAACAGGACAGTTTACTTTCCCTGGGTTAGCATAACGCTAGCGGGGGGTAGGTTGAGGTTTTTCGGTAGACGGGAAGGCATAATGTGATAAGAGCGAGATGGGAAGTTGGAGGAGAGCGCTCGCACTATTTGCTAATGTCCACGGAAACAGGAAACCGATAGCACGAGTGACGGCGAGATTTTGCTTTGTTTATTTCCAGGATTGATGTGCTATAAATAAATTTACTGTGAATCATTGGCAGCGAATAATTATTACTTTATATTGATCATGCAAATAGCTCTTTGATTCCTCGGAATTACTACTAAAATTTGCTTAAATGCTGAACTTAAGGTTAGCTCATTGCCGGAATGGTATTTTCAACGCCTGGAAGTATGCAAATTATTTTTCAAATCTTGTGGTACAATTTAAGTTGTAGAAAATTTTTTTCATTGAGTTAGTTGTAAGCGATAAACATTAACTGTCATTGAGTTTTATGAAGTTGACAGACAAGTCCCAAAAATGGAATAAAAATTTTATTCTATGATAAATGTCATGTCTTATGTCTGAAACCTATGTATTTAAGCCTTCCACCGTAGAGCGTACTTTTTGCATAATAAACAAGATCTAAAGCCCGCTCCAGACGAAGCGCAAACTAGATTGCAAACTAAAACGCGAAGGCTGGCAGTAATGTCATACCATACGAATTTGACAGCATTTTGTTCGCAAAATCGTAGTTGCGCTTGGATTTGCGCTTCGTGTGGAGCGGCTTT
>KZ061661.1:258828-276908 GCA_002091835.1 Anopheles maculatus
ATTGTTCAATATTATTTCTTCTGGTAATTGCTTCCTGCGAATGAGAGGCAGTTGTTTCTGATTTGCTGGTTATTAAAAGCATTGTTTTGTTTCCACACACTTGAGCGAAATGTTTCGTTTCCCGCAGTTGTACATGAAGGATAATGTTTCCCCAAATGCGCTCTGTTGCGCCTTCACTACCTCATCTTTATTTCAAAAGTCTCAAACCACCCGTCGATGGCATCGAAATTGTTCTTTATGCACTTGAGAGTTGTCGCGCTGTCGAACGAACGAACTGCACAACCCGCACCACACATCGCCCGCAGACTTGACAAGAAAGTTCCCAGCCGACGCGGTAGCATTGGGGCTCGATGTTCATAAACAAACACCATACCACTGGAGTCCCGTGGGTATCCCAACCCGAAAGGCGACCAAATCCCATTGCCGCCAGCCAGCCTCGAGGAAAAAAGGGCAATTGCAAACTTGTGTACTGTGGAAGGATTTGGCGTAATGAGGAGCAAAGGGGGAAAGGTTTTACCACAACAGTTCGGCTAGAAACGATAAAGGAAAGGGAGGTCGTCGCCAATCGAAAGCTGGGTTGTGCAATAAAGCATAAAACACATTACTAAAAGACTCTTGGACTTTCCACAAAACACGGTTTGTGGCTCGAGTTGGCGAAACAACGACCCTCGACTAACCTCCGGCCGGCCGGCGCAAGGTTTCGCCATCGTCTTCGAGAGGTCATCGGATTTCTGTACCCTCCAGAAGTGTGTCTGAAGTAAGGTTTGTAAGTCTCCTCCTGGTTTTCCTGCGCTTTCTCTCTCTCTCTCGTTCTGTGCGGCAAACGGGACCGATTTTCTTTGAAGGATTAGCCGGTCGTAACCGTTCCGGGCACATGCGGTGCGGTTTCCAATTACAGACAAGGAACTTCTTAGCATGTTTAGCAAAAGAGGCATGGACGTAATAGACGCAAGTTAGACGGCGTTCCCGAGAGACCTCAATACCTTCCTCCAAGCAAACAGGCGGCGATTATATTTGTGGCACTACTTTCCTCAAGGAACGATGACCGGAACTTTCCGTGTTCTTAAGACGTCTTGTTAGGTTGAAGCTAAACTGTACTTCACGTGTAGTGCTACGAATGTCCTTTGACCGTGCTCGTGTTAATCCTTTTGATGGAAGCGGCTGTTATTGGGTAAACTAACTGTGAGTGGTTTTCCTGTTGATTTCACCTAAAAACCTGAACATCTCCAATCATTAAACGTATTTAAAGGTATGTAAATAATTGCATTCATCGGAGCATAAAGTTTCATTAGTAATATTTGCGAAATTCGTGAGAATTTTAACCGTCGGCAAACGTTGCAGCCTCACGCAAAGCAACTGCGTCTTTATGTCTGTATTTATTTATTACTGTAAACAGCGGGCTACTTAATGTGATAATAACCGCGTGCAATTGTTTTAAGTGTCTAGTTCTAGCTGTTAAAACGGTCCACGCGCAAACAATAACTGAACGTTCAACTTGGTAAAGATTATCGAAGATGGTTCTCGATTAAGTAAATGTGGAGCATTGTAGAACCTCGTCTAATCACTGCTTTTCGCGACATCCGCGAGACATTTTATGACATACCCCGCACTGCCTATGTCCTCTTCTGGCTATGATCCTTAAAAAATATCAAAAATTGTCGCATCTGTCTCTATGCAAAAAAAAAAAAACCCCGCCACTCAGGTTCGTCTGGTTGGTAGCGTCCAGTGATAAGGTCGAGCGGGCTAACGAAACCGGAAGTTGAATGGTTTGGTGACCGAGTGTGCGTAGTTTCTTGTGCCGATGTTATCACCACCCAATCGTGGTGGTTCGAGAAAGTCGCCAAGAACAAGTTCTTAACTTTAGGTTCTTGCCGGGAAGCCGTTATCAAACTTGCGAACGCAATGGGAAGTTTGCGTCTCGCCAAAAAGCCCAAGACAGGGGGCCGCAGAAAGGCGACGAGGCAATACGAACAACACTGGCTTCTTTAGAGATTCACTTTGCTGGAGTGTAATAGTTGTTTATCTTGCTCAACGTGATATATTGCTGCGATGGTGTCCGAGGGTAGGAGAAGTTAGTTGGCTGAAACTCTAGTTTATTCGTAGCAATATTTTAACAAGAAATTGATAAGGTTCTCAGTAACAAACGGCTAACGGGAAGGCATTGCTTGCCAAGAACATCGGGCATAAACGTTGAGAACAACTTTTCGCAGTTACTGGGTTGGATGAAAGTTAGATTGTTGAAAGTAGGAATTCAAGGACAAGTGTTTCTCTAGAAGAGAAGTGATAAGAGACAAAATGAATTTTAATATTCCTAAAACCTTCTCTCCAACATTTAGTAAACCATTCACTACCAAGGATAAATTAATTTAAACTTAAATGATGTACCATTTTTAAACTATAATCAATCCTTCCATTCAATCACTAGTATAAAACACCCATAACCACCGGTGACACAGAAACATCAATCATACGTTTCGAAAAACGCCGAGCAAACGAAAGAAGTAATATGCCAACAGAAATAAAAAAATCTTCTCATCGTCTGTTCCGATTCCAATCCTGCTGGGAAATTCCGCATTCGAAGAAGCAATCGAGCGCGATTGCAATCCATCAGCGGTGATGAAGAACTCGAACATCACATATTGCACCCAGGCTGCTGCTGGCAAATTGCAGCAGCGTGAGGAACAAGGGCGAAAAAATATGGCACTCAATGATATGTTCATAAATCATAACACTATCAATCTGACACATTTGCCGGGCGCGATTGCAGTACTAAGAAATGAAACGGAACGACACCGTAAATACATACGTACAACAATACAGGGCGACTAAATCGACGAAACGACGACACAACTTTAAGCTGACGATTATATGCAATTGAAAATAATTTCCACTTTCATTTTCCATTTTCACCACTGTATGCTGTTAGAATCTAAACACGCTCGATTGAACAGTAAAACGTCCTTCATTCCTGGAAACTGGAAACTGACATTTTAAATCGCCATGCTTGAAGATACGATACGGGCTGGATTATTTCTGCAACTGTGCATGTGAAACATACAGCAAAAGCATTAAAGTGTGATGATTTCAACCAAACGTACAATAAAAAATCGAGCAAACCTTGCAGCATGGCCATACGGATTCCAGAGGTGTGTGGTTTGAGTGTTGGAAAACAGCAAGAAGTTTGGGTTTATTGGTGCAATTCGCACAGATTTCACCATCTGCTGATGGTGCTGATGCTGCTACCGCTGCTGAAAAAGTGTCATTCGTGTTCTGGTATGTTTGTCCCGGGAGATTTTACACTCTTTTCGCTCGTCGCACACACATGGCAAAGCGAACGATAAGAAACACATGTAGGATGCTGTATTGTCCTGTGTCTGTGTGGAGAGACTCCACCGCTTTGGGGGTGCGGAGTTTGGAAGCATATTTATGATGTGTACGTACAAGTTGTTATCTGGTGCATGAGTGAGGAAAACACACATTCCCCGATTCGAGAAAAACGCCTCAGCAGACGGCTAAAGCACATTCCACGAACTTGGAACTCGGTACACGAAATTTCGTTTGCCGGCAAGGAATGTGGGTGCTGTTTATTTTTCCATCGCCCAACACGAAGGAAAACAAGCAAATAAAAAAAAAACGACAAGATGCCGTGAATCGAATGGCAAAAGATGTGTTCGTGGAAGCCAAAGGTTCACCTCCAATACGCGGCGCGCCAGCAGGTAAAAGAGACAATGTGTAAGAAAATCTGTGAATTACGGCTAGCCATTACACGCGGCGGGTGGGTCGTCGATCGGGGAACACAACTTGGCCGATCATCAGCCCCGACGACAGCAGCGAAAAAAGACCACTTTTCCTCAGACCAAAACCAACCGATGCACAGACAAACACACACACACAGCGCACATGGTAACGTAAGAAAATGCAATTGAATCGCTTTGTCTTGCGGGTGTCTGTAGCACCCGAAGGCGTCTGCTGGTACACCACTTCAGCAACTTATGGTTTGATTTTTCACTCCGGTTCCGGTGTCACTTTTTTGCACGGGAAAACGGGAGACGAAACGAAATGTAACCGACAAAACCGAGGCAGATTAATTGAGGTTATGTATTACCGTGCCGTCTGTGACGTGAGGGTTTTTGTGGTCGCTGTCGCGGCGAAACAATTGTGTGCCGAGGGGGGGATGGGGGATTCGGAAACAGTTACCTTCCCGTGTCACGTAACGTTTGTCGGGAACGTTTGTGAACGTTTGTGCGATTTGTGCTGATGATTTCGCACTGCTGGGCGAAATATAAAATCTTGCTCTGAATGGTGCCAAAGTTAAAACGTTGGACGATTAAATTTTAATACCAAACTTTTCCGTCCCATAAAGTGGTTGTCGCTGGCCGTCGGTCCCATGGTAATAGAAAAAAAAACCACGAGAGCAAAGTGCAATTATTTATGTGTTCTTAAATTGCGCTACTTAAGTGCAATTTCAAATTCATTTCGCAGCCAACTTTGACACTTTAGCTGTGTAATGTGATGATTGTTAACAGTTTCCCGACAAGATGCGCTTTGTGGTGGCAGCAGTAGTAAAAATATGTGTTTAAAAAGCTTAAATGCAAAGCTGAAGTTCACGTCCTTCATTAGGAATATGGCGGCTTGGTGCCATCATGACCGGGGGCTAAACTAATTTTTAAACTTTACTTCTACTCATTATTAAATTACTGTTCCTTTAAACTATCAAAACTTACAAAACACCCATTCTCTTCGTTCTTGAGAAGGCTAATTTCGCGGTGGAGCGCACTCCAGCATTACTACAATACGTGCTCTACACGCTCGTTCAACGTAGCTACGTTCCAATGCTCGTTCCCTCGGGAGGGCGCTAATGAGATCGACCGATATTTGCCTATCTCCGCACCCGTCGTGGGAGAAGGTGTTAAGTGTGCACGCGAAAAAGAAGGGCAAACCATTTCTCTGCCTAATTTAATGTTGATTAATTTGCACACGCAGGCGCGACGACGCCGACGTGTTGGAAAAGCGTTAATTTTTACACAACTAAGGGAACGGCCCCGGTACAATGCAATTACGGGCATGCTTGGGCTTGGCAGAGATCGCGTAGGGTTGGTGCAGGTTTGCTCTATTTGTGAACAGGGTTTGTTTGTTGGATTCTTCCCGGCAAGCTTTTTACTAGCTAGTGTGTACCTTAGAGTAACATAGAGTAAGTAAACATGCAGCTAGACAGATCTATGGAAAAACTGTTTAAGTTTCCCCATGAATCCTCTTTTTTGTCATTATCCTTGTTTTCAGTGCATGAATTTATTGCAAACGTCATTTTCTTTATCGTTTTTCTCGCACCGCACAGCAAATGTAATAAACTTGTTGCAGAAAATGAATCCTCTAGGCAGTCATTGTTTCCGGGTTGTTTAATCATCTCACATATAATACGAAGCGGTTTAATAAAGCGACCACAAGCACACTATCGGAACAAAAACAAAAACCTTTCCATCGTGGTAGAGAGATTTGTGCGGATACAACAATCGGTGGAAAATGAGGCTTGCCTTACACTGGTGCTCCTTAACCTACATTTTCACTCCACTTGCAACTTGTCTATGGCTTTGCAACAAAACGGTGACCCTCCAACCGTACACGCGCGTATCTCGCGCGACACGGGAGCTGTGGTCGATGCGAAAATGTGTCAACGAGGTCACGCCACGTGAAGCGTGTATCCTCGCGTGTGTGAAAGAGAACGGCAGAACGAGCAGCAGCTTCCTTGCTCGTTGAATGCACAAACAGAGCAACGGGGCGAAAGTGAACAGTTGCAGACAAATTGCTATCCAAAGTGAATACTAATGAATGCTGCTGCTCCACTTCAAACCGCGGCCATAAAACGAACAAAAAGAGCCACCGGTCCGTGGAACCCGTTACACTGTGTGAATAAGGAAAAACAGGATATTTTGTGTCCTTTTTTTTTTTTTGGTTGGGCTGCGTATATCTCATACGAGATGCATTCAGACGTTCCGAACCCAGGGAACGGTTGGCCTCTCTCGCTCGAGACACACGTCCCTTTTTGAAGCAGCACAGGATATGTAGCCTCACGTTGTTCGCCACCGACGACCGACGACGTCGTGTTGGATTATGTAACGAATGGAAACGGAATTTAATGGATCAACGCGGTTACGTCCCCCCCCCCCCCCCCCCCCACACCACTTTTTCTTTTCTCCCTCCCCCCCCCATCACGTGAACTTCGTCAAATTGCATCTGCTTCCATTTGAGAAGCCTTATAGGAAAAACGGTGCAAACGGGGGCTGGCAGAAATGCAATCAGTGTTCACTTGAGGTTATGCGCTTGCACGTGGCCTTACGCGGCTGGGCTGAAGCTTTTGCTTAAGCATCTCTTTGCTCTCGGTAGGATCTAGTGTTTATGGGGCGCGTTTAGTTTTCTTTTTTTTGTATACTTACAGTACGTAAAGCAGAAGCTCTATTGCGCAGTAGGTAGTGCGAATAAAAGGCGTGGGTCGTTCGCGCTTTTTATGTGCCACTAGTCACTAGTCCCTCGCAGGGCAGTAAGATGAAAAAAACATAACAAACAACAATCTAACATTCATCAGAGAGAAAATGAGATGAAATTGTGCGCAAAATATGTGTGTTGATGGTTTACGGTTTGACCGCCACGAGAGTTCCCCATCTTGTCCTTTACTGGTGATAGCTCTATACCAAGACACACATATAAAGACAGAAGAAGGATAGGCCACTTCCCATTTTGCGACGCAATTTCTGCCATCATCGTCGACTCATCCAACGCACACACACACACACAGCAAGGGGGACCGACCACCTTCTCCCCATCGTCCATAATAATCCTTAAAGAGAGGGAACTGTTGTCCGCCCGCGACATTGGGGCAGCAAGGAGCCATCGTCAATAAATTTCCCATTATCGAAGGTCGTTACCGGGTATGTCGCTTGAAACGGGTCGATAGAATGAGAAACAGTGGAGCTATGAGCGGGAAAGAGAGCGCAAGAAAAAGATGAATGGCGTAGGACGAAGTAACCTTCTGCCACCTACATATCATCCCTCTGCCAAGGCCCCAAAAAAAAAAACATTCAACATTCCTGGTATGCCCTGCTGCTGCTGGTCCTTTTTAACCGACGTTTGCCTTTTTTCGGGGATGTTTTGACGGCATATACAGAAGGGAAGGGGAAGAGCGAGACGTAACCGGGTTGGGACGATGTTGTGGAGAGAGTGATTTATAGCACATATTTTTCCACTGTAGCTTAGTATCTCTCGGCCTCGACACAAACCCGGGAGGCTGGAAGGAGTTACATTACATGGAATTAGCCACTTTCTTCCGGGCTTCTTCAAACAACCCGACGCACTACCACCTCTTCCTGTTGGTTCTACCCTTCCGTACACCAATCCTCTGGGTGTGTCCTCACACAACGAGCCAGCATCCATTCATCCATCCATCTCTATACCATACATAATTCACAACATCATCTCACGCGAGTTTTGGAGCGAAAATTGGCCAAACAGGGGCTACCGAGTACTGCTCCACATGTAATATAGTATGTAACTTGGCAAAAAGATGGGAGCAAATGGCGTGTCTAATCTTATTAGATGGATAAACACCACTTGCGTTAGACACACGCACACATGCACACAAGGAAGTGCCGGGAAAACAATAAAACCGAACAAAGAAAACATCACCACCCAATAGAGAAGCGCAAGTGTATGCGTTTGATACAATTTTCGCAAAAATGAAACTCGCTTACCTGAAGCAGGGCAGGCCTGAAAGAGGCGAAACGTGTGGTGTGCAATTTGATCATCGGGACGAGCGCTATTTTTCATCCCCAACGAAATTGTTGGAATCAAATTGTTGAAAAATAAGCAATCATATGGTGCTGGTAAGAGCTTTGGCAATTGGATTAGTAACCGATCGTCGTCAGATTTAGCAGATGATTGCTTTTCCTTGTAAGAATGTAATCGGTGGCCCGGTGGGAGCAATAACGGGAGCTTAACGCGTTACAATAAATCTTGCCTTTGACTGGATTAACAAGATGTTATTCGCATCTTAATATAGAAAGAAAACAACACTATGTGCGGTTTGCCTAGCCTCGAAGTACCAAACCAGAACTACTTTAAACTTTAAAGTAGATCTTTAAAATATAGATCCTTCGTATGCATGCAACATCGTCTGTATATGTCCAATCGCAGCTAGTATAGAATCTGAGTTGTGATTTTCACATCATCGATCGCTTTTCGTGTATATCGTGTACAAGGACAGAGAAGCGTAGAGACGATGATGTCATTTCCGTAAGGCTCATCATCATCAAAGGAATTCGCATAGAATGTTCTATCCCTTTTCCAGTAATATATTTGACAGAAACTGTAATTTATTTACGATTTAGCGTTTCTTCCCCGTGTTCCGTACGTTGAATGTAAATTTATAGCTAACAAGCAATAACTTTCCTGACTAGAAATTGATCACCTAACGAATCGAAACTTTGCCATCGTAACTCACACGAAATTGACAGGTGCTATAGTATCTGATAACTTTCCATTTGATATTGCTAGCATCAGCGTAACCGAGATCAGATTGTACATTTTTCAATAGACGATTTCGTTGCGAAAGTAAAAAAAACGGACCTCCTACACTCCATCATCATGTAATTCGAAATCAGCCAAGTAAGTTAAACTCTTATATCCGCACCCGCGCACAAGGATATCTCCAAACCACCAAACACGTAAATATTTCACCGCCGGATATTTGAATAAGGATGAACGTTTCCCTTAACCCGTGTGCTCATCCGATTTCCGGCTCGGTATGCTGCCTTGATGAACGATTTTCGTTTAATCTAATCCACCGCACAATCAAAACCCCCGTAGGAAAATATTAATCCTTGAAATCATTTGCAGATATCTCAAACGGTAAGCATTCATTCGACACCGCAAATGGCCGGGCACTAAAAACACCATTAACAACCCGAAAATAAATAAAGCAAATATCTTCACAGACAGCAACAATGCTCGAACTAAACACGGACACACGGTCTTCCGGTCCCCCGGTGGAATTTGATGCGAGTGGCCGACAAAATTAATTTGCCGTCCTCGGTGTGTCCGTGTTTGAGCTGTTTACAAACAGGATTAGATGAGGTTTTCGCTGGACGGCAGCAGTAGATGTAGCGCGGCACAGGATCGAATGGAAATTTATCGCCATTAAATATGGATTTACGGCACTTTGGAGAGTGTTTTGTTTTGCGCAGAGTAACGTTACTGCACCGTGGAGAGTAACAGAACGCCATTCGGTAACATTACTTTTTGAGCGTTTTGAGCAAAACTTATCTGGTCTGGTACAGTTTGTGTCAGGGGTTTATCCTTACCTAAAATGAAAGAGAAAAAACAGAAAATTTACATTAAGTAATATGCTACAAGTTTGCGTTGATATATTATAAGTTTGAGTAATAATATATGAACTAATCTTTTTTGTCTTATATTTCAGTTTCTCCAGTAAAGTGTTTCTATTACAAGCAAGTGCCTCTGATAGAGATGAGCACTGGAGTTGATCCGATGTATCCGAGTCTTTACCATATTTGAATATCTAGAATTGTTTGTTGTCTCCCACAGGATGCCTTCAGCATAGAATTTATACACAAAAAAAAAACAAAAGCTAAACGAATGATGTTATTTTAATCTGTCGTTTTCTTGACGAAAACTTTCATCAACATGCACAGGGGCAAACAAACTTCGCTCATTCGTACAGTTGTGCTCGCAAAATATGCTCATTTTGTGCGTCCTACGTACGTATGGTAGGGAGGCACACCCGACCCCAAAAACCCCACCGGATGTGGACGGTAAACCGAGGCCCGCCAGTGGGTGTTACTTGTGTGTGCGCGTATGTAGGTATGGTACACGTGTGTGTGTGTGTGTGTGTGGTAGATGTGGGCTTGTTTACTTTGATTTCACGCCCGAAAGACTTACAGCCAGGCCAAGAATCATGTTAAATATTAAACTGAAAATGCTAAGCACCACCAACCAAACTGCATCATCGATGGTTGTGTAGCGCGCTGTTGGAAGTTAGTTCAAGGTTTAATTTTATCGCAGGTTGTTGTTTTACGACTACTTACATACTCGCATGATGGTACTTCAGAGGAAATAAATGGCTTCCCAAACGTTGTGTGTTTTGGTTTTTCTGTACAGGCTTTTTTTGTTTTTAATTTATTTTAACTCTCATTTAATTGACTTGCCCTTAACAAAACATGTACCGAATGAAATAAGAGGCATTTCAATTGCTAAAGGTACCATTTTTTATAACTTTATGATGGATGTTGCCAACAAAAAAAACTTCTTCTTTTTGAACAGAATCCATAAAACAATTGAGTTTTCTTACTCGAAAACATCTACCATGTCGGGTTATGAGTAATGTTCAAATTTTCCACTGGATGCTTTCGCTGGCAAGGATAAATGATGGAAACGATTGAAAGGGACTGGTTGTGTTGTACTACCGGCAAGGATCAGGATCATACCGAGAGTCGAGCATGGTCCGATATTGAAGGATACAGGGGAAAAAAAAGAGAACCACATTTACCGAACGAACGGTTGCAATGTATTACAGATTATTGGTTTGTGATTGGGATTGATGATGTGGCCAGGAAAATTGTACGGAACGTGTGCAGACGTAGGAACATGCCAGCCGGCAGTAATTCGGAACAGCTGCACAAATATCGGGAGCCCATCGGTAATTGAAGTAATTGCTGACCGGAAAGCCAAAACAAAAAATTCAATAAGATGGAAAGAATAATTTTGTTTTACGAAAATTAAATCCTGCACCGTTGTCAGTATCCTGTTCCCTAGATGAACTGTGATGTTTAGGAAAATGTAGTACACAAATTAAGAGTTTTCTTGTGCACAGTAATGCTATAATCCAGAGTAGACTTCCAAGACAAATCAAAGACATGAACCTAAGCACAAAAACAGCTTCTAAAAGACATACCGAATAAGATATGATTTAATGACTATAATTATCTCCCCCACACGAGGTTATCCTCACGTTTCTTTATCCTCACAAAACACAATTCTGCCCATAATCCTAAAAAGAAACCCTTCTGTATCGTTTATATTAGCTCTGCCGTAACAGTAGCTGCTCCAGCACGATTGCCAGGACAAAGCAGGTGGTACCTAAACCGATTTACCCTCAGGCTCTATTGTTCATGAAGGGTTCTTGGCGGCAAAATTGCGAACGTTCACCCGGGGGAAGAAGAAGGATGCCCAAAACAGGTTCCGTGCCGCCACGGTTTGCGAAATTCTCATCATGTGAAGCCTACACCATCATTTAGGCAGTAAATTTGATTACGACCTATTGGCTTTTCCGAGAATCTCCTCTAACAAAATGGTTCGCCACCCCACCATCGTCCTTAAAACACGTGCACACGCACACCCAAACGGTTCGGGGTTTGGAGGATTTCACATGGATGAATGGATGGGTGTTTTTCGCCTAAGCTCGAACCAGCCAATAACCCAATTACCCGGGCCAGGGCGCGCTTGTTGTGCTATTTTGAGGATAACAACAAACGGGTGGACATGAGGATGGTAACCTAGCAGGGCGCACGCACATCCTTTGCACGGTGGTGTATGCAGGGTTTAGACCTCCCCGGTTGTGTCAGCAAAACACACATTGCTGTATCCTATCTCTCATCCTCTCACTCTCTCTCTCTCTCTGGTTAGCATGCATTACCGACACCATTAGAATCGCTAAGTAGGGAACCGTGAAGATCGATATCTCGCCGGAGAGTGACAGGAGTACCTCATTAATTGGCCATGTCCAGCCGTGTCCAGGGGGATTGCGGTGTAAGTGGTAAGTGTTCCGACACGCACAAATGACGTTGGTTGAAGGATATTTCTTTTTCGGGATTTTCCTCAACAAACCGAACGATATATCACGCACGTTGGTGTAGGTGAGGCGGACGTGAGCAGTGGAAGATAAGACAAAACTTCAGTCAGACTTGAAGGAGAAAAGACATTCTTCTAATTAAATAAGTCCACCACAAGAAGACGCCCGCTATTGTGGATCGTACGATGAACTCTTTTCGCTGGTAAACTGTTGTCGTACAATGATATTGCTTACACGTGGAACATTTGGACGGTTAGATATAGCTGCTATTTTTGCTGTATCGTGTATGGCGCAAGGCTCATGCATTGAAACAACGAGTTCCGATCATTTATCCGATTAATAATAAACGAAAAACACATAAACTTTTAAATAGATTTTCCAATCTGCAAAAGTTACCAAAGTATAAACAGGTTTCAAAAGATACGCAATCAAAACAATCATTTTCTTTAAACGGTTAATTGGTGCGCTGTAATCAGTTTAGCACAGCGTTCAACGTCATCGAGCGAGTTGCCAAGAGACAACTTCCCCCGTTACACCTAGACACATCAAAGAGCTACAAAGAAGAGCTGCTACATCAGCAAGCTTATCTCATTCATCATAGTACCGCTTCCTCAGTGCACCACATTCGGTTTCACAGCGCACAGGACATTAAGCACAAGCTCCACCTACGCCCAAGCGAGCCGCAAGCGTACAAAACCGGGGCGTTTTACAAGACACGGCGACGACAGACTGCTGCTGTTTGGCACATCGTTGAAACAACACGGGTCGTTTTTCAGCGAACACGACAGCATAAAGACACAGTCGAATGGATACAGCCCTGGTGTATGCGTTCGTAAAGCTGCCTACACGGCTCAAAAAGGACGATTTCTTTCCCGCGCTCAAGGACATCCAATTCGAAACGTGAGGGAGCAGAGAGTTTCGTCGAATTTGTGTGTAACCATTTCTTCGACCTCAGCAATTTCTAGCCGAGGGATGCTACGCTAGGTGGAAGTTTTAATAAACATTAAGCGAAGGAAGACACACATTTTACCTCATTAATCGCGTTTACAGATAATGAAGCATCCCAAGAATCACACCGAGTGTGATTGAGATTGATGATCAGCATCAATGACGATCAGCACTTATTAGCCGTACATCACAATGCGGAAATTATCCATTCGATTTTGACGCTACCAGATGATGCGCAGCGTCAATATGATTGCTGTAATGTGTCCAAATGAACACCAAGTACGGTACAAGCGCGTTTGTCCAAATCACCAACATGACAGGCCCGTTTCGGTACTACATCCATCATCAAACGAACGAGTTTCCGATAGTTTTGCTTTCCAGCAGCGCCTGGGGTTAAAATCGATCCACTGTAGCGCTTAATTGAGTTAGGAAAACTTTATCAAACACGTCACCGGAAACTTGGGACCCTCGGTTGCAGGTGGCAAAGAATCGCTTTGTGTGTTCACCCTTTTTTTTTTATTCGAACCCATAATGTGATGTGGTGGACCTGTGTCCAATGTCAGGGTTTGCCCCCAGGTTTCTGCGTGTGTGCTCCCGAGAAAAAAGGACACCTACCCGAAATGGAACGGAATGAAATTGTCCTGACAGGCTAAGTAGATCCGGCCGTCAGGTTTGTTCACCGTGCGCCGTCCACTTTTCGAAAAGGGTTTTCGGGGTGGTTCGGGTTGGTAATCGATTTGTGGCACGCAATCGACGAAAGCCACACGCGGGAAGTGTATCATGTGATGTGCGGTTGATTGAAAGACACTTGGGTAGAATGAAAAGCAACTTGCGCTAGAAAATCTTCCAGCAAATTGGGGGAAAAAAAAACGTTGGCTATATAATGTTCTGAGAATTTTCTTATACAACGGACAAACACGTAGTACAGAAACATTTGAGGGGGTCGGCTTGCACCGCAATCAATTAGATTTGATCGAACGGCGATGAAAGGCGTCAGTTTTCATTCACCAATGTTGTTCGTAGACTTCCTAAAGTCCTGTGCCTTGGTTTTCCCCCCCGGCCAACGGTTGGAAAAATGCACAAAAGAAGCAATTTATTTTAAGCGAGAAGGGAAAACGGAAAAACAATTTACAACGCAATTGTCGA
The DNA here is from genome assembly GCA_002091835.1 of Anopheles maculatus. Taxonomy (NCBI): domain Eukaryota; kingdom Metazoa; phylum Arthropoda; class Insecta; order Diptera; family Culicidae; genus Anopheles; species Anopheles maculatus. The sequence goes on from KZ061661.1 coordinate 272,780, forward strand.
TGATGGAGAGCCCGTGCTGTTAGGCTAACTCCGAGTTGGTCATATTTCGTTTGGTCAATTGATAAAGTTTCTTACAAATTGCTTACGCTTACGGCTCGGGAGAACCTCAGTCTCGGGGAGCAAGTAGCAACATTGGATTGGTCCTGCAACGGGATGGATGCCATTATTTAACCAATCACTTTCGTAATCGGCAGAGGGTTTCGTTACGAACTTATGAACCAATTCGAAGAAATGTTGATGGAAAAAAGGGTGTCTGTTGATACTGAATAGGACTTTCGTACCATTGTTCTTACAATGGTATCGTAATAGTATCACAAATACTAGAGCAATTTTTAATTATATTAAGTAAATTATGCATATTTAATATCTATAAGGCATTAAGTTCTAATGACCACTACATCATGACTGACATTTATACGGCTTAATAATTTAAAAGTAAGGCAACTCATAGATGGTCTAACATAGATGAGTTTCTATCGGTAGCTTTCCAAGAAAGTCCCCCTATAGTACACTTATCGTAACTGAGATGTTAATGAGTACTATTCCATTGAATTCGGTACGCTTTTCTACATTAATGGTTGAATATTCTGAATGAAAATTGTACGGAGAATTCCGCACAAACGTTACACAACACACAAACCGCTCGTTTTCTGTAAGGTTGGACTCTATTTCCGTCAATCACGCAAATCCCGAATACCTCTAACAACGCCAACCAACCTTTGCACACAACGAGCCACCCCTTTCACACCGGGATGGTGGTGGTTTATGTTTGCTTAAAAGTTAAATTGGTTTCCTCAACCCACAGTATGGTGGTGTATCTGGTGGCGAGACGCACGCGGTGGCACTAGCTTTCGTCACATACAAGTACAAAAGCACCTTGAACTTGGGAGCTCGATGCCGCGTATCGACCGCTTCGTTCGTCGTCGGATGACTGCATTTTGCATGAGGCTAGGAAAACGACGGCACGGTCCTAAAACCCCAGTGCCAAAGCACCACCAGGCGATCGATTTTCCAATGGAGAGGAACCACCTCCACCTTTACGATACACAGAGACATACACAGGACACACAGAACATGATGCTGGCGAACGTACAGCGACCGTCGTTTAGTGTCGCGCGGTTTTTCTTCAATGTAAAGAAGTAATAATGAACAGCGCACTCTGGACTGGATTTGCTTCGCAAAGCCTCGGGGGTTGATTCGTTCGGTCGTGTAAGCGGACGCTGTCGACAAGGACCTTTTTTAAATGTCGAGTTTTCATGGTGCAAAATGTCGATATTTTTGCATGGTACCCTTCCAGTAGGCGGAGGGCGGAATTGTGGAGTAGTGGATAATCCTCCGCTTTCCAACTAGTACGCCTTCCGGAATAGGAAATGAAGTTGACAGTGTTGTTTTATTGGAAAGACATCACATCATGATGCTTTTTTAATTACATGCTAAAGTTGCGTCGAAATGTTCGCAAATTAATGCGAACTGTATGTAGGAAAACACACACTCATGATGATATATTGGAGCAGTTAATTTTGGAAGCATAACATTTGAGCTCTGGTAATAAACGTGAAGTTCACCTTAATTACAGTAGTATTGCTTCGATTCAAGAGAATATTCGTTTGCAATTTACCTCAATGTAGATATATAAATTACTTACACAACTTTAAAAAATGCTCAAGAGATTTAAGAATGCTTTAAACGTATTGCAACCGAAACCTCAACAAAGACCCGGTCACTTCCACCCTAAACAATCTTTTAAAGGCATCATGAGCGAAGCAACAGGTTCATCGTAGGTTGAAATCTCGATCGAAGTTCGGTTCTCATCAAACACAATATATTTATTTCGACGTTGTCAATACTCATTCGACTGGAGATGATATTTATCCATTTGATTCTCACAATGCTCAACTTTCACAACTCTGTACCACAATTCGATGAGAAATTGAATGCAGTTCGTAGAAGGGGTGTGCCTCTCTGAAACCATCCCATACCCTGTAGCAGAGTATGAATTGTGACGCCAAACAGCATTATTTCGCTTTATTCCAATTCCTAATCGATCAGCATCACACTTCGTAAAAGGGCAAACAGACAGCACCTTTTCCACCAAGACGCGGTATGGTATTGCATTTTGCACTAAAAAAGGGCTTACAGTAATATGAACAAAGCAGTCGAATATGGTTTGCAGCCAGAGGCGCGAGACTAAGCTAAGCATGAAGTGTATCGGCCTCGGGGCGCCCAAAAAACCCCCCCCCCCGTTTTCTAGCAAAACCCCCAGAGAGTTGGTCCTGTGTTTACGGTATAAGAAATAGGAAAATTAAACACCGTAACGAACACCATGACCACCTAATAACACATCGATCCGAGCAGCTATACGAAGCGAGTCGAAGGAGGGGTTGGCGGTGTGCCGGTTGTAACGATGACGAAATGGAGCCACAAAACGGTTGTCTGTTACGGCTAGGAGAGCGCATATAAATAAATGCAAACGGCTAGCAGCAGTAGCAACGCTAGAAGCAATACTGTTGTCTGGAGGTATGACCGAAATAAGTCTAGAGGCCTCTCATAAAACTCGATGTCTGCACTGAAGTTGTCTGGATTTTTTTGGGGATGATTCAGGGGCTCGCATCTCGTAGTAAATGCGTTGAAAGGTGTGCTGTTTTTATTTATTATTTTGTACATCAGTCAGTTTTGTTTGCATACAACTTAGTTCCTATATGCCCTTAGCACAGAAATATGAGTTAAACCTTACCGTGTTTTGCAAACACTTTTATACTTAAAATACTCATTTGTCTGTGTTTTCCTCACAGGACGATTACCATTACAGCACTGTGTTGTGGTCACACCCAACACTGCTGTGGCAGGTTACTACTACCATACGTAATAACTACAAACGATTGAGTGTTGGGGGGGGTTCGTGAAATGCTAGTCGCGGAGGGTGGTTTGAAATGAAATTGATCAAATTACGAGGTTCGTGCGATTTGGTTGATGTGTTTCGTCTACAACCACACGATACGACCACGCTTTTCGTTCCATGTTATTTAAACTGCTACTATAAATGCTTCGAATGTCTTAGTTGGTTTGACAGGCAGAACACACAGTATCTGTTATCGCAACACAGGGTTACGGTTTTGTAGCGCCATAAGAGTTTTAGATAACCGATCCAGGTAATCGTAATTCGTTGACTTAATAGATGTAATGTTGTGTAAATTGTGCGGTTTCATAGGCCAGTTGGGCTTTCCAAAGAAAATGGCTAGTAGTATTAGAGCATGGAAGAAATTAAACAGTTCAATTTTAAAGCTCATATTTCGAAATACGTCTAACCACAAACAAATTGATAATAAAAACGCTCTTCGAGCAATAAATTTACAAACAAGCAAACCCTCTCAGACAAACATCCTCTACACGTAAAACCTTGTTTTTCTTACCACGCTATAGCAACTCGCTGCTCCCAATCAATAGACCGGTCTTTACTCGTTGCGGTCGTTAAAAAAACAGTAATCGAATAATCGATTCTATTGCGATGAGAGGAAGCTGCGAAGATGAATGAAAGGTTGCATGTAAATGTCTTCCAGCGGTGATAGATGAGGTTATTACTCACAGCATCATCATCAGCCCAGTAGCAGCAGCAGCAGTAGCGCATGAATGAATTTCGCAGTGAATGGTTTACATTATCTCTATTTGTGTGCCCGCCGCCTTCCATGAGCACCACCACACACCAGAGCTTGTCCGGGTGCGAGCACAAAAAAAAAGGAGAGTAAGAAATGACGTGCCTCCACATGCACCGCAGCACTTTAAAATGACGCCGCAAAGGCGTCAAAAGCAGTGCACGTGCGCAAAACCGGGCATCAATCGCGCGCGCGCTCTCGACCCGTATACACGTCTTTGCCCGCGCGCGTATCAAATAACGAATGTATATTCGAGGGCGGAAGTGAACGATAAAGAGGTAACTGGGAACAGAAATAGCGCAAACACACCGGGTCGCGGTCGGACACCGGAAGCTGGGCGTTGTTGCTCACTGCGAAACAGCTGTTGTTGCACGTTGACGACAGAAGCGCGTAAGATTGTTGCGCAAAACGACGACATGCGAGGGGGGGGGGGCAGATCTATTGCAGGTTAGTGCGCTGTGTGGCGCCATCTGCAGAGA
>KZ061661.1:277104-330083 GCA_002091835.1 Anopheles maculatus
TTTTCGTTCCATGTTATTTAAACTGCTACTATAAATGCTTCGAATGTCTTAGTTGGTTTGACAGGCAGAACACACAGTATCTGTTATCGCAACACAGGGTTACGGTTTTGTAGCGCCATAAGAGTTTTAGATAACCGATCCAGGTAATCGTAATTCGTTGACTTAATAGATGTAATGTTGTGTAAATTGTGCGGTTTCATAGGCCAGTTGGGCTTTCCAAAGAAAATGGCTAGTAGTATTAGAGCATGGAAGAAATTAAACAGTTCAATTTTAAAGCTCGTATTTCGAAATACTTCTAACCTCAAACAAATTGATAACAAAAAACGCTCTACGAGCAATAAATTTACAAACAAGCAAACCCTCTCAGACAAACATCCTCTACACGTAAAACCTTGTTTTTCTTACCACGCTATAGCAACTCGCTGCTCCCAATCAATAGACCGGTCTTTACTCGTTGCGGTCGTTAAAAAAACAGTAATCGAATAATCGATTCTATTGCGATGAGAGGAAGCTGCGAAGATGAATGAAAGGTTGCATGTAAATGTCTTCCAGCGGTGATAGATGAGGTTACTCACAGCATCATCATCAGCCCAGTAGCAGCAGCAGCAGTAGCGCATGAATGAATTTCGCAGTGAATGGTTTACATTATCTCTATTTGTGTGCCCGCCGCCTTCCATGAGCACCACCACACACCAGAGCTTGTCCGGGTGCGAGCACAAAAAAAAAGGAGAGTAAGAAATGACGTGCCTCCACATGCACCGCAGCACTTTAAAATGACGCCGCAAAGGCGTCAAAAGCAGTGCACGTGCGCAAAACCGGGCATCAATCGCGCGCGCGCTCTCGACCCGTATACACGTCTTTGCCCGCGCGCGTATCAAATAACGAATGTATATTCGAGGGCGGAAGTGAACGATAAAGAGGTAACTGGGAACAGAAATAGCGCAAACACACCGGGTCGCGGTCGGACACCGGAAGCTGGGCGTTGTTGCTCACTGCGAAACAGCTGTTGTTGCACGTTGACGACAGAAGCGCGTAAGATTGTTGCGCAAAACGACGACATGCGAGGGGGGGGGGGCAGATCTATTGCAGGTTAGTGCGCTGTGTGCCGCCATCTGCAGAGATGGCGAACATCCACCAACCTGACACATTGTATTATAAAACGGTTGTCGACTGTCGGCGTCATCGGACCACAAGATCGGAAGTTGAGCGAGGGAGAGGTGCAGCAAGAGTGGAAGATCCGGTCCCGAAGTACCTGACATTACGGTGCGGTAGTACATGACCGTCACAAAACAGGCTGGCGGCTCAGGCTGGGGGTCTCCCCTACACACTCATCATTGGTCATGAAAATAGAACATTATCCGTTGGTGTATGTGTGATGGTATTTTTTGTTGCTACTATCTTAGTGGTAGGGACGCGACGACCCACGCCCCGGATTGATCGCGGTCTCTGCGAAATTACAACCTCCGGTTTGCGTCATTCTGGTCGTAGATTTTATTTTTCTGCTTCGACTCTTCGAACTATCCCTCCCGGCAGGCAAACGTTTTGTGGTTTTACACGCGAATTATAAACTGTTACTGATTGTGTGACGGTACGACAAAAAGGACACAACATGGCAAAGATTTTTGAAACGTGCCCAAGAAATTTGAGAATTCTACAGTCGATGTTACGCTGTTAGCGGAGGATCAAAGGTTAGAGCGCCGCGAAACCAAGCGCGACAGTTAAGGTGAGGAAGGAACTACACAACTCAATTGTCGAGTGCGTCATTGTTGCAGAGATGCGAGTCAGTGTGCACGGGAGGTGCGCGCAAACGATTAAGAAACATTGGTGCGCGACTTGACGGTCACACACATTGGGTGAGGACCGGATGAGTAATTCTAGTAGGTGAGCTGATGAGCGCTAAAATGTATCAAATGCCTCATCAAAATGGTTTGACGTAGACCGTTAGACGTGGACAGGATGCCATCCACGTCAATCCGGTTGTTGACTAAGCCCCTAAAGCGTCAGTTTAGGGCGTCTGAATTCGTGTTTTGATATGAGCATCATTTCGCCAAAATAAATTATTTGTAGTGACTTATTTGTGTAGCTAATAATCTCACTTTCTATCACGTTAGAAACTTATAGATAATTGAAGACATAATCTAGATATAACAGCGCTGCTATGTCTTTATAATCCTTTATCATTGACTAAACTTATCCTTGGTTTAAATGATCTTGAATGCTACGTCCAGTCGAGGTAAGGACAGCTCTGTCAACCCTGTTGAGCTGTGTATCATAGGTTATTAGTCTTCAGTTAATTTGCTCCAAGACAATGATATTTGTAGCGCAAACACACCGGGTCGCGGTCGGACACCGGAAGCTGGGCGTTGTTGCTCACTGCGAAACAGCTGTTGTTGCACGTTGACGACAGAAGCGCGTAAGATTGTTGCGCAAAACGACGACATGCGAGGGGGGGGGGGGGGGACCATTTCGTTGACGACAGAAGCGCGTAAGATTGTTGCGCAAAACGACGACATACGAGTGGGGGGGCCAGATCTATTGCAGGTTAGCGCGCTGTGTGCCGCCATCTGCAGAGATGGCGAACATCCACCAACCTGACACATTGTATTATAAAACGGTTGTCGACTGTCGGCGTCATCGGACCACAAGATCGGAAGTTGAGCGAGGGAGAGGTGCAGCAAGAGTGGAAGATCCGGCCCCGAAGTACCTGACATTACGGTGCGGTAGTACATGACCGTCACAAAACAGGCTGGCGGCTCAGGCTGGGGGGCTCCCCTACACACTCATCATTGGTCATGAAAATAGAACATTATCCGTTGGTGTATGTGTGATGGTATTTTTTGTTGCTACTATCTTAGTGGTAGGGACGCGACGACCCACGCCCCGGATTGATCGCGGTCTCTGCGAAATTACAACCTCCGGTTTGCGTCATTCTGGTCGTAGATTTTATTTTTCTGCTTCGACTCTTCGAACTATCCCTCCCGGCAGGCAAACGTTTTGTGGTTTTACACGCGAATTATAAACTGTTACTGATTGTGTGACGGTACGACAAAAAGGACACAACATGGCAAAGATTTTTGAAACGTGCCCAAGAAATTTGAGAATTCTACAGTCGATGTTACGCTGTTAGCGGAGGATCAAAGGTTAGAGCGTCGCGAAACCAAGCGCGACAGTTAAGGTGAGGAAGGAACTACACAACTCAATTGTCGAGTGCGTCATTGTTGCAGAGATGCGAGTCAGTGTGCACGGGAGGTGCGCGCAAACGATTAAGAAACATTGGTGCGCGACTTGACGGTCACACACATTGGGTGAGGACCGGATGAGTAATTCTAGTAGGTGAGCTGATGAGCGCTAAAATGTATCAAATGCCTCATCAAAATGGCTTGACGTAGACCGTTAGACGTGGACAGGATGCCATCCACGTCAATCCGGTTGTTGACTAAGCCTCTAAAGCGTCAGTTTAGGGCGTCTGAATTCGTGTTTTGATATGAGCATCATTTCGCCAAAATAAATTATTTGTAGTGACTTATTTGTGTAGCTAATAATCTCACTTTCTATCACGTTAGAAACTTATAGATAATTGAAGACATAATCTAGATATAACAGCGCTGCTATGTCTTTATAATCCTTTATCATTGACTAAACTTATCCTTGGTTTAAATGATCTTGAATGCTACGTCCAGTCGAGGTAAGGACAGCTCTGTCAACCCTGTTGAGCTGTGTATCATAGGTTATTAGTCTTCAGTTAATTTGCTCCAAGACAATGATATTTGATGAACAACTCCAGGTTTACAGGTAGATAGTAGCTAAAAATTGGTGCCTTTTAACAACACAGCTTTATTAGCACAGTTTAATTTAACTACATGCAAGATTTAGGTCACCTATCAAATAGTCATACATTTTTCAAACTCGCAAATTCCCGGCCCTGCAAAAACGCACCGATCCCATGATGATGCGTTTTGTCGAGGTGTTGAATAGGTTGTTGTTTGGTCGTTGAGCTAATTGACACTAATCATGCACTAGGCCCGGGCACACACCACACCAACCAAGCAATCCGCATCTGACCCCGTTGGGTGGAATTCAAGTTTAATTAACTTAAGCGAACGCGCACAGGCACACACACACGTTTAGCCCTGCCCCGGAGGCGATGGAATCTGAGGAGCTGTGTTTACTCGCGAAATCCTGTGGGAAACATCCCCGATAAGCACACCATCGTGCAGGAGGAGCCGCCACGAGAACGGCCGGAGTTGGAGGGTTTTTTTTGCGGGCACAATGGCACTCCCAGCGCACAAGGAAAGTATTCTTTTCTCTCTCGCATATGTGAACAACCGGCGGGCACGTGGGGCTCGCTCGTGTATGTTAAGTAGCGTTAAGGCCCGGGTATTAGGGAACGAGATTGAAATGGTCTGACTGATCCCGCGTGTTTCTGAGTGCGCGTGCAAATTTCTCGATGACGCGACGACGCATTGCGGTGTTGCGTTTGTTTTTGATTTGTTTCTATCGAGTGAAGTTACCTGCTTGAACGCGTGCAACTTCCCGAACGGCTTACTCCAGTCATGCAAAGCGGATATTGAGGTGTTGTGTATGGAGACGCGCCGTGTTAGGGAGGATTCCAAAAATGGATCACTTCAAGGTGAATAAGCTAATATGGGAAGTAGCCCGAAGGTTCGGAGGTCCGGATATAGAAGCATGCGTTGATGATTCAATGTACAAGTTTGTGAAAAAGTGATGGATTCTTCACACATCGTTTGTTTCTTGTGATGAAACACATTGTTACGGACAAGTTGAATAAGGTGATGAAGGTGATGCAATGTTGAGACAAGTATTCACTCGTTTAAAAAACAACTTTTTGTTAAGAATTTCATTAAATTTATGTTAAAGTTCAGGAAGACGTTGAAATATAACCTAACACAGAAAAATGTTTGCTCTACAAATAAAATTATGAGGCCAAAGAGAGTAAAGTAAACATCTTCTTGCGTGCGCTACTTTAATTCCTTCCTTTAAAGCGCAATGTTGGACACGTAGTCACACGACAACGTATAAGCTTCTGAATGGGAACGATAGCAGCAGCTCCACACGAACATCATTGTTGAAACTCACATCATCTTGCTACGCTCTTCCAAAGCAAAGCCATCGGCCATACAAAGCCTGGCAGAACAAAATTTAACATGAAATTTGTTCTAATGTTCTTCCGAGCGAGCCGACAACAATAATGACAGCTACAATCTGACACACACGTCCCTAAAACCTTCAACAGACGGGCTTAATACTCATGCGTGTATGGTTCTGTGCTTACGAGACGTTCATTTTTGTTCGCACAAATTATGGGATCTTTCGCTAGTACGTGCCCCAAAAACTTTTCCAACATAACCCAATCGACCACCGCCGGAACTCTTTCAATCGACGAAGAAATGTGGAAGAGCATCGACGAAAAAAACAAAAAACAAGCTAAACTTTTGTCTTCAGTTCGTAGTAGTGATTTGCTTCCGTAGGCGTGCGTACAGCGCAAAGATGAACTTTACATCCGTAAAGCAGCCAGTGAAGCTTAGTAGAGGGATTAACATCTGCTTAATCATGAACCACACAGCAAGCCGGAAGCAGCTCGGTGCCGACTAACGGGAGCGCTCACTACAGCGTGGCACCGGAAATCGAAAACTTCTTTCGCTATAAAACGTATGACAGGTATGGGTGGGGAGCAAAGGCAACGGGTAGGCGCGCAATGTCATGTTTTCCGATGTTAAGCAAAATGGAACCTCGGTAATGGTTCCATCTCCTCAGAGACGACGGCATCCGTACGCGGTGGTACCTTCACGAACGAACAACGCCGGACTACCTTTAGCTTGTAAGCGAGTGAAGGACACGCCGCTGAATCGACGCACTGAAGATAAATTCCAATTTAAAGACGCTCCTGTCTCGTCCGTCCTCTCTTCCAGCTTTGAAAACGTGTCACCACCGTTTTGTGTCAACCTCTGCAACAACAGCGGCGGCAAACCTTGACACGGAGGCGAACCGTACCACTAATCTGCAAGCCGTAATCGACTCCATTTCAATCAGCATCCGCGACAAGGCTGCGAACACAATTACAAACTTTTCAATGACGATTAGTGGCGGCGCGACACTGGTGAACGCACGGTGGTTCCTGAGGTGGATTTTTAAGAGAGACAGGCTTAAAATTTTGTATTTATAAATTTGGTATACTTGATATATACAATATATAATGACGAGCTCTATGAGCTGTACGGTGATCTCACCATCGCCGGAAGGCTTGACAGGCTCCGGAGGACTGGTCATGTCATGAGAATGACACCAGACGACCCAACTCGTAAAGTCCTTTTATGTTTATGTTTATGTTTATTAAAACCCAAAGTGACTGGCCGAGTGTATTGGCCCTATCACAAAACTTAGACCTACCCTACGATGCCTGATAGAAATTAGACGAAGACTACTGAACATGGAAAGCACGGTGCCAGTCGAAAAATAAATAATTTACATTGAGTATTGGAGCCATAGCAGTCAAGGGATCATTATCGCTATACGCACGTCTAGATGTCTGTTCTAAGTAAATGATAATTTCTAAAGGTCCTAGGAGGTACATTGATATTCACACGTGCCAGCAGTTCTGGTGCGTCTATCTCTCCGGTCAGAAGTTTGGCTAAAAATTTGCATTGAGCAAGGCCTTCCACATGGACAGAGGCGTGATAGGCCCAAACTGAGATGGGGTGATGGCGTAGATGCGTCCGCCAGAACGGCCAGGATATTGGATTGGCAGACGACGGCGCTAGACCGTGAGCGGTATCGAGGATTTTTGCAGCAGGCCAAGACCGCAAAGCGTGACATATCAGAGGAAGGATAGTTATTGAGTAAAAATTTAGAATAATATTGGGTTTTATCCTTTAAATTCAAAGGTATCACATTAGGGTTTGACATTTACTATGAATTATCGTTATAAGATGTTTTTATTTTGTATATTGAATTATTAACGCCAAGTTTTGAGTATTTTCCAGATTCTAACCAGTGTCCACATGCTTAACACAATTTCTACGACAAGTCAAGTCGTTTTAATTGTTTTAATCATGTGGACGCTTGCACTGTGTCTTAGATTTGTATAGGCAATCTTCCATGAGTATTCTCATAACATTATGCTGGGCAAAAGCCCCTCGAAACATTAAGATCACCGTCATTATCTTTACAAATACAAGAATTTATCAAAATACAATTTATTTAACATATTGAAAAAGAGAATGTCCACCCATTACTCTGATCTGACCCACAGTGCGTCAGGTTTGCCGTACTTTTATGGCGTTGGTGTCGAAACTGTCATTTCCACGCAAAGAGGTCGCAAGGAGTTGTGCGTCTGTTTTTTCGGGTAAATATAATTTAAAGCTTATTGGATGATCGAAGCAAGTTTAGCATGGGCTCGGTTGTTGTAGTGCGCCGAAACGGTGTCATAAATTTATCAACCATAATTGATCACGTCGACGATGTTGGGTGGCTGCTTAAAAACTTCTCGACACTCTACCCTTCTTCTTCTGGCCAGCATCCGAAAAACAAAGAGACTCATTTAATGGTTCACCCCTTCCTAATTTGAAAGTGTCCCATTAGGAGATCACTGCGCGGCCCGAAGGAACGTGAATTAGGCACGCAAAGGCAGTGTCATTATTGCTGACATTACTGGTACGTGTCCTTTCCTCCAAGTTGACAGTTTGTAATGCTTAATGGTGGCGCACACGGTTCGATTGAAATGACTAGGCGCCACCAGCGGCTGGAAATGGTTCGTAAACTGCTTCCTTTTCGTACGGCGGTCGATTTTCACTCTTCGACCCATCGGCCCCCATCCGTCAACTGTCGCCGCCGTCTATCTATAGACCATCGGTCGGCCGGGTCGGCCCGTCGATCTATCTATATACATACGCGCGCGCGCACGCCAACAACGGCCATTCATGTGCGCTTCCCATTCATTCACAATCGCGCTCGACACATTCTAGGTTCCGGCGGGAGATGAAGCGTAATATCTCCCGCGGACCTTCCTCCTACTTCCCGCCATGTCCCCCCCCGGCAAGTGGTTCCAATTAAGTGGTGCGATTAATAATTTCTTCTAGCATTCTTTTCCACCCGTGTGTGCGCCCGTTTGCTTGCTGCGAGAGAAGACTTCGTAATCAATGCACTTCTCCGCAAGGCAAGCGAAGCTCTAGAAAATCTTGATGCCTCGCTCCATACGCCGAATGGACATTCCAAATTTATGGTTTTCTCATTTTTATGGCATCCACTTCCGGTGCTGGCAGCTCTCTTTCTCCCTCCTTGCCTATCCTTTGCCATCCGGATCTCCTCCTCCCTCATCTGATCGACCCAATTCTTTTAAGGGAGGAATTTCTTGATTTGGTGTCCGCCGCGGTCCACTCATCACGATCGCGTCCGTCGCATCACAAGCACAACAAACACGGCCACGGTTTATTTTGGTGTGCACGCGTTCGCGTTCGAGAGTCGTCATCATCGTTCGCTCATTTGTCAGATGTAAATATAGCCGATCTGGTATGATCCATTCCAAATGCAAAAGCAACGCACAAGAACGAATCTGCTGCCGCGGACACAGATTATAAGATTTTTGAAGCCCTTGTCGACGCTGAAAAACGACGAAGAAAAATTGAATCTATCTGTCCTATCTATAGGATCTGTTTATCAGATTGCTTGTTGTTTTGATGTTACGGAGGAGCTTTAGCTTCTGGACGTAACGCTCCAACGGAGAAGATGTTTTGTTTGTTGGATATGTTCAGAATTAAAATCCGAGAAAAAAGCAGCTTACACAATAGACATAATTTTCTAATTCGGAATATTCAATTTAAAAGCATAAATCAAACCAAAAAAAAAAACAACATACACAGTAAAGATGTTGCGCTTTGCTAGAGCTCGTTATTGCCCCGTTTGTTTGACGCTCGTAGATTTAAGCTGCACGATAAACGGTTCGCCGTCTTAACACACAATCGGGAAATGGTACGCCAGGAAAACCAACAGAAACCCACGGAATTTATGACGGTCAACTTTTGAGCCTAGGTAAGGCTTAACATATCTGACACGCCGCTGCTGCTGCCGGTGCTTAGCGAATGCGAGAAGTCTAGCGAGAAGGCTCCTGAAAACTCCCATAAATCCGTGAGAATGGCGCCGATGAAAGGTGAGGGTTGTGCTTATCATGTGTATTGCGCGTTCGGTTCCCTTTCGCCTATCCCTTCATCGTTCGGCTACACGATCTTCCGGAATGGTCCAGCAATTTGTAGTACAAAAAACATCAACTTACTCTTTGCCCTACCGTTCTCGCTCTCTCTCTCCCGCCATTCACTTTACATCCTTCCTTAGGTTTAATTTCAAAGTTGAATTAGATGGTGAGAAAATTCACAGTTCCCGCACAAGGAAGGTGCAAAACAACGATGGTGAAGTTGCGGGATGGGTTCTCTTTATTAAATTAAAGGCGCCATTAAAAACGAAATCGCTTTTACATCGCACAGTTACCGAGCAGTGCAGTAAACATAAATTACTTCATTTAGAAAACGTTGAGCGCATACAATACAAAACAGTGTGCATGGAAGAGCAGTAGAACAGTGGAGTTGGAATTTTCCATCGCATTTCCATCGTACCGAAGGCGCAAAAGGGGAGAAATTAAATTTAGAGTTTTTCATGTTCTCTCAGAGATCCATTGAAGTAGTAGCTCTTGAGTTTATTTGCCGATATATCATTCATTCATTGGCGGTAACATATGATACAGGGTCGTTAAATGTCTAGTAAAACCCGTAAAAATGAAACATAGGATAGGTTGAAGAACAAATTAAAATAACCATTTTTCGTTTGTCTGCTCTTAAAAAGCATAAAGAAAAACATTAACATGCAAGAATTGCCTTCTCTTGCACACTAGATTACGCATACCCACCCTGGGCTCAAGAGGTAAGCACGACGCAAAATAAAACTTAGAAGATAAACGCAAAACAACACCTCACATGCGTGCGTAATATTGTTTGCGCAATTGTTTTGCGCCCCAGAGCCTGGGTGTGCGTTGTGTGTTTTGGATCGCTCTCTCGATCTATTTTCCTTGCTCGGTGGACGTGGTTGCTGTTGTTGTATGTTACTCGGCGGTCCCTCAGAGCGTCGATTGTTGTTACACTTGACTTAAATTTTGTTTTCTAGCTTGTTGTGTCGGTTGTCGGATTGTTGTTGCTGCTATTTTCGACAGGTTTGCCGACAGTGCCTATCGGCACTGTTTATCAGATCTATCAGATTACTTAGTCCTACTGCTGCTGTGGTGTGTATTATTAGAGCAGTGCACATACAACACAACAGGGTGTTGAAGAGTGGAAGAGTGGCGAAGATATGAAGAGAAGCGCACACAGAAAAAGGGCAAAGCAATAATTATTAGCATTAATTTAATTATCTAATACACTTTCGGTATAGTGGATTGAACGTGTAAGGGTATTTGAGGTTATGTTACACTTAATTACAACACGGAATTACATCAGTACAATTATGTAGACGAATTAAATTGTTTTCAGTGTTCTTTATCAAAAAGCGAGAGCTTTTTTTGGTGGTGTAGTGGTAACGGAGCTAATTGCTAACACGAAAGACCTTGAATTAAATCTTACAACTCAACTGTCTCGTTGTAAACAGAACTGATCTGATATCCAAGTACAGGTATGTCAAGTCAACCCGGAAATGTCAGACCAAGACATCTTGAAGTTGAAGAGCAATAGAGGAAGATGCGCACGAAGTCTAGCAACATATTTCACTGAGCTTCGATTATTTGATGAGAGGTTTCAGAAGATATCGCTAGACCATCAGCAATTTGTAGCAATCAAGACATATCAAAGATACGGTATCAATCTCGGTAGTATCCAGTAGTTATTAGTGTTCCAATGTCCTTTACCTGTAAGTCGTTCTCCATACGCTTATGCCTCTCATTTATTTAGTCCTGAAAATTTAAGAGATTATGATGCCATTTGGAGACTTCGTGATTTCTGATGTCAGATGTCATCTATAAGTTATCTAATTTCATCCTACTTTACCGCTATTACGAAATTAATATTTGAAAAACCAAGAAATATTTTAATTTCAACAGAAGGCTCCCTAACACGGTCAGCAAATGACACTCCTGTTGTCGCTTCTTCAACAATAAACAAAAATAGACCTAAAGCTTCTAGAAACCAAACGAAACTCTAGACTCTGGTTGTTGGTACGTAACCCGGAGCGACCTCCCAAGCATTAGGCAAAGGAACATCGTATTTACCGTGAACACAACTTAAGAGATGAAGCCAAACGCCCCAAACACACAAGCCAGCGCGTTTGGGGTGTCCGGCGTTGGAAAGCTCTCGTGTCTCTTCCCGGTTCCCACAATGCGGATTATTGTTGTTGGCCGCAGTTGTCTAACAACTATCAACCGATGTCCGCCAGAGCAATAACACTTTGGTTATGGGTATTGTTTTTCGCGTGTACACAGGTGAAAAACCACATTTCCCTGCCGATTGTTTTTCACACGGGAAACCCATTTTATGGGACCGGGGAACAATTCGATGGTTTGATGGCTTATTAGATTAGCGAACGTCCTGGGCTGGTGGCAGTTTTCGTGGAAAGTTGTACCCACTTGTCACGGGAAACACACGAGGCCTTTGCCTGCCCCGTTAAGGTCAGACAACAGGCAGGGGTGAAATTTTACTTTTTCTCCCCATTCACAACGACAAACCCCGGAGATTGGGGCTTCTTCGGTTGGCGGCTTTCGGAGGCACTTGAACTCGCGACCGTTTAAGTGCCGGACAGGAAACCTGTCAAGCGGCGAGAAATAGGAGCCTCCATTTTTCGTTCCGACACGTGCCTAAAGTGGGGTGGCGGCCACTGCTTTCGAGTTGCATGCCATTTTATCGGGACCAGAAGAGAAGCATGGAAAGATAAAACTTTTCTCGATGGTGAAAAGTTGATATTCACAATTATGGCAAGAATTGGTAAGTGTCCGATTGTTAAAGTGCAAAGCAAGATATTTCTGTCGCTTGAGAGTTTTATAAAATAATGAACTTTTCTGGGAAGTTTTATAAACGGAAACTTGTGGAAATTCAATATGAAAATCATCGATAAAATCTCGTGTTTAATGCACTTTGATAGACTTCGATTATTTGTGTGTGTAGAACTTTAAATGTAATGTATATTGAATGTTTTAAAATTTTAAGTAATATATTTTAAACATTTCCTGACCACGTGCGATGAGTTCGAGACACGCAACGCCAACAATAAAGCCATCAGGAGCATCCGTTTCAATTCATTTAGCGTAACGTAATGCCATTGAGACATGGAACCACTTCCCAATCCATTTTTTTACAGATTTCCCTGTTTCAATGACACTGTGCGTTGTTGTTACTAAAAATATATATTCATAAGAAGATGAAGATAAACAAATTCGGAAATTCGGTGCCCGGAATGGAAACATCTGATGCGTCTTTGATCAATTTGTCTTCGGAATCACACCACTGGATTCCCCCACTTTTGCTTTCTTTTGCATGCTGTGAATGTTCTCTTTCCCCAGCACTTCTTGTTTTTTGTGATTTTCTGCAAATCAATTTATTTATAATTTATGACAAACGGTTCCAGCTCCGGGTTGGGGAATACAGAGAGACAGAGAGAGGGAGAGAGAGATCAAAAGAGACACGAAGATACCGAATGTCCTTCCCGCAAGCGTCGTCGGAAATCGCTGAAGTGACAATATCATTTACAGCCAGCAGCCAGCTTTGTTCGTGCGAAGGGAACGATTTTCTTCATGCACACAAAATTGGGAACGTATTTCCCAACGAAAATTGAAGATACTGCCACGGGGAAGCAGCAGGGGAATAAAAAATTGCTTGTAATATCACTTTTTGCTTTCGGGTGTTTTTTTTTGCCATTTCAGAAGGAAAAGCATCAACGAGAGAGGCGTTTTCAGTTAGTGCCGACAACCTCTGCATGTAACGCGCGCGCTTATGATTTTTGTCGTAAGTGTTTTTTGTGTGTGCGAAGAAAGATAAAAATCACATCACGACACGTGTGAACAGCATTGAAGGAGGCAGGTATTGTTGATGAAAATGTGTCGTGTTTTTCAAATTGAACAAGACTAGTAGGAGCCTCACCCGCACACATCATCAATAAGGTTAGGGCTCACGTATGAATAATCAATATTCATTTGAATGAAAATAATCTCCAGAATTAAAGCACCCCCAACCAACATCATCACGGCGAATCACAAAGAAAAATATTCATCATTCAAAGCGGCAGAGATCGGAACCATACCCGTGAACCATATCCTTCTGAAGAATATGGGCGAAAGAAACGATCAACATCAGCAAAAAATATTCATAAGGAAGCGAACACAATATACGGTGAGTGCGAGGACACTTTTCAAAAGGATCGATTAACCTTGCGATTACACACAAAAAAAAGTGTCTACGTTGGCAGCTTTATCTTCATGTAGTGACGCTTAATGCTGGGTTAGCAATTCGATTGGAATCGTACACGATGGAGGATATCCTTATTGCAGAATTGCTTTATATGTATGATAAAAAGTCAATCGATAGCAAAGGAAACGATGAACGCAGCCGGTTTGTAAGCAACAGAAAAGTGTCATTGTACTGTTCTGATAGGAAGCTAATGCCTAGAATTGTCGGTGAACAGTCTAGCCGGACTCTTACGAAAGGGGAAATAAATCGATCTATCTGATGAAAGTGTGCAGAAACTGTTGTTGAAATGCACCCGTCAATGTAATCCCGGTTCAATGGTAATATGTTAGGAATGTTGTCAAACGTGTTGTCGGCAACTTTATTGCTACCTTGTTTGCCGAGTGCAAAGCACCGAACAGAACAGTGGTCAATGGGCTGCTGGACGTTCCATTTTGGATTTAAGTTTTGTCATGGATTTAAAGTAATTTCGTTTGTATCTCATAAGAAGACATTACTGGGGTCAGGTAGTTCAGTTCCTTTCTCGTGACATGATCAGCTCATCAGATGTTGGCGTGTTTAATTCGCAAAGTTAAGATAATCCTTCACCTCATTAAGCTCATAATTGCAGCTACCCCTACATTTTCCTTCTAGATCTTACCTTAGGACGCGGCTAATTTCGACAATTTTGGACAGAGTCCATGTCTAAGAGCCTTATTTGAGAACTAGAAATGTTCTCTACAGTCCCATCTGTGCTTCACGCGACAGGTGTTTTGGGTGGATAAGTTTCCTTAGGCTGTACTGCAAATCGTTGGTATCTAGCACCGTTTTTGTTGCTTTTTTAAGATTGCTGTGGCGCTCCACGAACTGCAAAGATTTGACCAAAATCAAGGTGCAATATGGGCATCTCCAATTCTCTGTTGGTGCCAAAATTTTTTTGATTTTTAACTCTTTAATTTCTAGCCCGAGTTTTAGCGCCTCTTGTTCGATCCTTTGATAAGATTCAGCGATATAGGATAACCGAGATCTTGTACAGTTATAGAAAAAGCTCCCCAAAGCTTGCTCACCCAAATCACCAATGGTCCTCCCTAGTGCCAAGTTGCAGAAAAGTCAGCCGATAGTAGCAAGAAAAACAGGATCTCCAAATAAAGAGCATTCTGCTAATTTTCGACATTTTTTTTTACAGTTTTGATGTATACTACAAACAACAAAGTGATGTTGAGTCTCTTGGACCTCTTTCGTCTGTTATTCGAACAGTTTTGAGTTAGACTCAAACATAACTACAACAAAAGGATATGGAGCTTTAAATCTTCTTTCTTGGCCTAACGACCTCTTAGGTCATGCCTGCCATTTTTGGCTTACTAGACTTATTATAACCGCATAGTTCGATAGTCAGTCCTCACTATGGGGGGAACGGCCCAGATGAGACTTCAACCCCGGTCCTGCCGTGTGAAGACCGGCGCCGTTATCCCTTCCTGGGTCGCCCCCATTGTTTTTCTGAGACGAAGTTGAAGTTTTCGAGAACATGCAAAAGTTCAAACCAAATGTCCGCACCAAGCACCCATTGTGCGTTATTGCCGAGTTGAGATTTCGCAATTCTTCTGCGAATTTTTTGTTTTCCAATCCTCAAATCATTCCCTCAAGATGCGTTAGACATATGATTGAGTGCAATGAAGAACATGAACTATGTCCACCAGAGCTCGGGCTCAACCTTTTTTCCCCTCTTGGTTCATTTCCTCATAATCTGTTTTGTTCGCCGCTTCCTAACACCCGTAACGTATAAAAAGAAATCAACATCTAATAACATCGATGCCCTTAAGGGCTCCGTTATCAGTAGCAGAAAGGGGGCGAAAGGTCCAGTTTGTTAACAGTTTACAAAACAGAAGGATGGTGGTCCGCCGGTGGTGGATGTTTGCTTACCGTGATTGCATCCGCCGGATATGACGTTTTTACCAACAACGCTCTCCGGGATTGTCTGGTGGACGCGTGTGTGTGGAAGCGAAAACAAAGTAAGGCAAAGTATGTTTCCCTGACACGGTGAGCCCTTTTTTGAGTAAGAGACAAGCACAAACAGGACGGTAGCCAGAAAAATGGAAACGTAATTTGATTGTAAGACATAGTTAATACCATTTTATATCTAGGGTACAGCTTCGGTAAGGAAAAACTTTACTTCACCAAAACAGGGACATCAGTGTTGTGATAAATAATACTATCAAAATCGTTTTTCAATAAGATTTGTGGACAAGTTTTTCCTATTTCCAAGAGGCGTTTCCCTACTTAAAGAAGAGAGGAAAACGAAGCGATATCAAAAACACTGCAAGCAAAATGCCATTTGACAGCTTATTTTTGATAACATTTTCGAACCATTTTGCCCCGAGGCAACCGAGGGAAAAACTGACGTATTCGGAAGGAAACGAGCCTCGAAAAAAAAACATAGAAAATCTGAACGATGATGGTAATCAAATTTCGATTTCGATTTTTATTACAGTCTCACCGCCTATCTAGTACATCGCCTCGCTATTGTAAGGGCCCTTGGGGGGCTTAGCCTCAAGCGTATCTGAGATGGGGTGTGTGTACACCAGAAGCTTATAGATGAAGTTTCCGTTTTAGATGTCGTTAGGTGCACTTTAAAAAAAAACAAGGACCAAATACTACAATGTCGCCCCACAGTGTCCTCGTGGAACCAACGAATGAAGAACGAACAATGTAAAGGGAAAGTCGCGCAGTAAGACAAACCATTGCATCCCCAGAAGAAGAAAAGACGCGGTCAAGCATTACCTTCACACCGTGAGACACGGACGAAGCCAAGAAAAAAGAAAGCTAAAGCGAGCAATAGAGCAAAAGTAAAGATCCTGCCCCGATACCGGTTTTCGGTATTCGTTCCATCTTCGATCGATGAAGGTGGCCCACCAGCAGCAGCATCCGGATCGGAGCCGGATGAAAATCAAATTAATTCTAAACTTTTCTGATCTGCCCGCCCTTTCATCGACCGCAGGGTGGTATTGAACCATAATCAATGATCGCACACACACAAAAACACCTCACGACACGATCGTTCTGCTTCAGCGGCTGAGAATAGGAACCACGTACAGCCAACAAAAGCGAAGAAAAAAAGAAAGATGGAAACGTAATTTTTATGCCTGGAAAGGAGGAAAATTCTTGCCTTTAGACGATTGTCCCCACCCGTCGAGAGAGAGAGCTCCCGCCACGGTTGGGTTCCGTATTGCCAGAGTAATCGAACGTGAAAAATATGAGCCAAAACCTAAATAGGTTTAAAAAATAGCGCGCGTAGCTAAATAAAATGCATTTTAAATTACTGAGAGAGTGCCATGAAAAGAACACCGATCACATAATAATATCGGGCCCGGCCCAACAGCGCCCATACCTATTTATTATGCCTATCCCCAAAACTGAATTGAGGACCAAAATTAGCTTCTCCACGCTAGATGAAAACGTTTGGAAATTATATCGAAATTGGGAGGGATGAGTTTTTGCAGTTCGTTTTTCTGTTTTGCTTACTGGATATGTCATCCCCGCGATTTGCAAAATATTTATCCCGAAAATGTCACACGAATATTGTGTCAGAGAATTGTTACTTTTTGCAGACACCAAAACAACATTTTTTTTGTGTGCTGAAATACAATTAAGGGGGGACAAAAACCACTGCCAAATCCATTTTGAATGACTGAATATATGCACAGAAGAAAAAAAAACGGGAAGAAAATAATAAGAAATAAATTGTACGCGTCAATGTTCATTAATCATTATTATGTCATTCGGCATTTTGCTTTGTGTGTGTGTTTCATTGGCTACAAAAGTGCCGGATGTTCCGGGAACACATTCTCCGAGCAAATAAAATAAAACTGGAATTGGGGAAGTATGGGAAATTTCATCGATTGGCGCTTAAATGGGCAACACAGGAAGGATAGAAATGTTGGATTAATTTATTGGAGATTATGTATATCTCTCTCTTCGGCTCTTTTTTTTTCGTCGATTTCAATCATCGAAACTGTCAAAAGCATTTGTGCAAGGGTACACAAACTAACTGTGCTAATATGTTGACACAATGAATTCAATACTAATCAATTTATGTAAAATTTCAAAAACTAAATAAACAAAAGAAAAGAAAGAGTTTGACGTTAGAATTCTTTATAGCAGCTTTATAGCAGAGTCAGTAATGTGAGGGAAGATGGCAGATGTGTTTAAAAATGAACTGCATAAAATTGTATGCATTTCTGTCATCAATTATACAACAATTTCATGTTTCAATGGCAGTCTCCTTGGATTACTAATTGTTTCTTGTGCTCTCTGGCTCTCTCTGGCAAACCTTGAGAGTTCTTGGTATATGATTTCTAGATTCCTTGACTTGATATACTCCATGCTGGATAGTCAGTCAGTCATTTGGAATCCCGATCAAGCTTACCAGGGTATGATAATGACCAACATCACATGCCAGGTGAAGGTGGATGGAAAACTCTCAGGACCCTTTGCTACCACCAAGGGTCTGCGCCAGGGAGACGGGTTTGCTGGTCTCCTATTCAATCTGGTGCTAGAGAGACTCATCCGAGACTCGGAGATGGAAACTTCGGGGACCATCTTCTATAGGTCACTCCAGATCTTGGCATACGCTGATGACATAGACATCATTGGTTTGAGGCTCTCCTATGTAGCAAAAGCTTGCCAAAGGATCGAGCATGCGGCACTGAACCTCGTGTTGGAGATCAACGAGGCAAAAACCAAAATGATGGTGGCACCACCAGCGGCCCTGCTAACAAACACTGATTTACGCAGGGGTGATGTACAGATAGGTGATTGCACCTTCGAAGTCGTCCAAAACTTCACCTATCTGGGTTCAAAAGTCAACACCGACAACAACATATACGTCATACTACAGCCCGAGGAAACTTCTCCACTCAAAATACCTGTCACGACTGTCGAAGTACTCACATACGCCTCTGAGACATGGACTCTGTCCAAAACTGACGAATGCCTCTTAACCGCGTTCAAGAGGAAGACGCTAGGCCTTCCACTCGGGTAGAAGAGGTGTGGTAGGCCCAAATTGAGATAGAGGGATGGAGTTGATGCGTCCGCCAGAATGGCCAGGATTGACAGACAACGGCGCTAGACAGTGAGCGGTATCGAGGATTGTTGCAGCAGGCCCAGACCCAGAGTAAGTAAGTAAGGATAATCATATCTTACCACCGATAGACGGTCTTGCAAGGGAATCTATACCCTGAATGGTTCTGAAAGACAGGTGCCATCATTACTAGGCCACCGGACCACCTCAGCTTAATTGAATGAATCATTCTACTCTGGATTTAGTGTACAATACAGAACACCATAATTCTTTTTAACAGCACTATCAAACAGTCCGGTCCCGACGCTAGAAAGTTTGGAGTATAGTCTTGAAGATCATACGGATTGCTTCTTGGGCATATAAAATGGGAAACTGTAAACTTCCAGTTTCAAGAATATGACAGATATAAAACATTAAAACAAGCTTAAATTTAAGAAATATTAAATGCAAACCCGTATCTCTTATAAAAAGCCGGAAGACGCTCGCCACTTCAACCATTCGATTGCACCATTCCAAATCGACGAAACATGGCGGCAAGGCAAGCAAAGAAATTAAAACAGCTGTCCATCCCGTTTGCCATTTGTCAGTCAACCCCACGTTTCCGCATGCGATTCGATCGATCGGAACACGACGGGTGGCCTCACGAATCCGGTGGCCATGTGTCTGCATATTTGGCAGTGGCCTAAAACCTGGGTCCGCGAATTTGCCCGGTGCGGTTGCAGAATTGTAATTAGCCTGATCGTTTTGCTTTTTTGCTTTTAATTTTATACTTCACTTTACATTTCCATTTTCTGATTGTGGTTAGAATTAGCAAGCCAACGGGAGTTTGTTGTACGTATCGTTTTCCCTCCTCACCTTCCGTTCTGGCAGGTCCTACCCCGAGTACCGAATTTGTGCAGCTTGCAGCACACAGCACCGCCGCTACCGGTGCAACAAATTGCGCGAAACAACACAATAAAAATGTTGCGGGTGACAAGAATCGCACCTTGTTCTTTTAAGCATTTAATGCGTTTTGTGGGTTTGCTTTAGGGTGGAATGGCTCGTTATGTAAATTAATTTTATAATTTTTCCAACCCCAGTCGGAGCGTTTCCGCTCGGGAAATAGAAAGCATTGCAAGCGTATCCGAATGAATGCTTAATAAAGCAGCTTTATATAGGTAGGGACAAATTAAAAGGTATATAAATATTTGCTTTTCGAGCCGAAACAGCAATTTTGAAGACGCAAAACATAAAACATTCTTCTCGTCAACAAACGCAACCGAAAACAAGTGACACAACCACGTAAGAGACAACTTTGTCCTCCTTCACATGCGGCGTGTGATCGTGCAACCGTGACGTCGCACACAAACACGCATTCGCCAACTTATATTATTGCTGACGGGGGCGAATATTAGATGTTTTATGTGTTTCAACGTTCGCCGTTGCTTCCCTCACCATTTACGTGGCGTATCTTTCGGCGCAGATCGCAGAGCGCGCGTGAGTTGAACCCTTCTTTTCCGAACGCGATGGACGTTTGTGTCAACTGCAACACCTTTTCTGGCAGCCCATTTTGCACACCTTGAAGCATTTGTGAATGCAAACCGCGATCATCGTTTGGCAAATGGTTGGCTGGTTAGGAGTGCAGTTTCATGATGGTGGGGAGAAGGTTGAAGTTTTGATCGAGTTTGTGGTTACGATCGAAATGTACCAACCAACACACCACCGAACATAATGGTAACCTTGGTACAGGATGGTGATGGGCCGCCGGTGGTTTGCTTCACCTGCTGGCTCCAGCTGACAGTTAAAAACGTTGTAAGGTTGTAACGGGGCAAAACATGGTGATTATAAATTTCTGTAACCCCTTTCTGCGTTGTTATCGATGAATTTAATTTTATTTTAATTTAAAAGGTAATTAAGTGTCG
This sequence comes from Anopheles maculatus, assembly GCA_002091835.1. Classification (NCBI taxonomy): domain Eukaryota; kingdom Metazoa; phylum Arthropoda; class Insecta; order Diptera; family Culicidae; genus Anopheles; species Anopheles maculatus. Next base: position 297,507 of record KZ061661.1, read on the forward strand.
TGCGGCTGAGGACACCTGGAATAAGGTGCCCAATGCAGGCAGTTCGCTGAAGGAAATATCTACCAAGAAATGAAAATTGTGGTTTAATAGTAGAACAGTGTTGAACAACAACATTTATTTCTTCTCGTGAAATAAATCAATAAATGTTTAAACTAATTTACTATCCTTGTTTGGTTATGTTTTGACATTTGATATCTCAAATATTGCAGGACTCCAAGTCCTTAAGAAGCAGATAATAATAATTCCATAATATTATTTTGCTTTATACAATTTTCTTTATTCCTAGTAGTACTGTCATTTTATTTCAATATCCCTTTTTTGTAAAAGGTGTTCAATAAGTTCAAATACAACAATGTTGTGTAGGAGCACACCATAAGCATTCTATGAATTGGAATTGGTGTCATCTTTTGCCCCATATATACGCTCGATAACGCAAGAACTTTCAAGTAACTGTCATTTGTTATTGGTTTACTACACACATTGAAGCAGTTCCGCAGTATCGTTATAAAGATATTCACAGGCAGTTAAAATCTCTCTTGGTGAAGCCAAATTTCAATAATACCATCATCCGTCAGTACCGGGAGAAGCTCAGTCAACCAATGACCGTACAAGTTCCAGACAACCGCGTTCAGTGAGGACGCCAGCAACCATAAAGATGGTGAGAGAACAGGTTCGTCAAAAACAAAAGAATAGCTCGATCAGAAAGACCGCTGCTGACCTGAATTTATCGATCAGAACTTTTCCACATCATCATGACTAAGGACCTGGGATACAAGCCATATAAGAAACAGGATGATCATAAGGTAACGAAAGCACCAACTAAGAGCAGGCTGCGCAGAGCTGAAGTGATACTGTCACGGCACGCAGGCCAAGAGTTTGCGTTTTCGTATGAGAAATTCTTTGTTCTTCAATAACCGCACAGTACGAACTCTGAACACATTGAACACTCTGTAATAGGTTTAGCAGATATGCTATAAAACTATTGTATTGTCAACTACTCACTGATGCATTGGTCTACTTCGTATTAGAATGTGCGTCAACTTTTACTAGACATTGTCCTGGAACAGGATCAAGATTCATGTCACAAAAGTCAAATAGAACCCAAAGATTGCGATCCTGTGGTAGTAGCAACAGCGGCGGTGGTCTTCACACGACAGGACCGAGTGTCGAATTCCATCCGGGACGTTCTTCCACAGCGAGGACTTGCTATCAAAGTATGTGGCCATTAGATGGCCAGCAATACCAAGAAAATCATTACACCAAGAAGAGAAAGGATCTTGAACCCGAAAACATTGATGAATATTGCTTTAAACTACTGTTTATGAGAACCTTCTTCTTCCTTGACACTACAACCTCGTGAGGTCTTGGCCTGCTATTGCTAGCTCTCTGTGACTCAGTTTTTACCCGTAGCTGGATAGTCAGTCCTGCGTTTATGAGAATGGGGATATCTAAATTTTAATTTTTTGGCATTTCATGCCGTTGGCATGAGCTTTACCGGCCTACTTTTGATGGAGTATATTTGAAGGAATTGATCCTCAACTATGGAACAAATTTGTATAAATAACTTTAATATAGCAGGGGCGGCCCGGTGGTTCAAATCTCATCCGGGACGTTCCCCCATAGTGAGGACTGACTATCCAACTATGCGGTAACAATAAGTCTAGTAAGCCAAAAATGGCAGGCATAACCTAAGAGGTTGTTAGGCCAAGGAAGAAGAAGAAAAACTTTAATCATGTAGTAAGAAAAACAAAACTGCTTATAAATAGATGTTGTTTGTAAATAAATTAAATTAAATTAAATTATTCAGACAGACCGCCTCACATTAAAATGGCGGTACAACTCAACTCCGAGCTCCGAGTCCTCAACTCAAGCCAGCTAAATGTGTGTCAAATTGAAATTTTCTTTTTCAATTCAAAACATTATCCCACTAACACCCGCTATTTAAGGTTGCTACAGTTTGCTGTATATAAAAACAACCACATTTAATGAAATAAATCGATTATGTTTGCCTTTGAAAGAGGGTCCCCGAGCTCTTTTCTGTTGCCTGGCAGCTGTGGCGGCCTTCTTCACACAAGATCGCCGCCACAGCATCGCATCGGCGAGTGGAGCAGCACAAAAGCTCTATCGAACGGAGTGTTGATGTGCAGAAAGAGTGCAGCCAAAGCAAGCACAGTTCGGTCGGCGGAAACCTCGATGGCGCAAGTAGTGCTCAAAGTGATGGATGTGTAATTAATTGGAAACGCTTAGCCGATGCGATCGGGTGGTGTTGCTGCGGCGGCCACATTTGCTTGAACGATTACGCCACCCAGCCATCAGGGATTGGTGTCGGGCCTAAACAGAAGTGAACTTTAACGTGCCGAGACGGTCCGCGAGGTGTGAAGTATAGCATTTTTCGTGCATCGTGTTGCTTACGGCGCAGTGGGCCGGGGTCAGGTCAAATATGATGAAAAAAAGTGAGTGAGTGTGTACACTTTGTAGCATCTGCGAGCAGAGCAGTAGGGTGTGCAAGGGGTTCGTCGTGTGATGCTTTTACTATTAATCTTGTATCGTTTAAGCTGCCTTCTAGCAAGTTGAAAGCAATTGAAGCTGTTTAGGCTTCTGCCACGGACTGCACACTGATGAACGTGAAGGTGTCCAGAGAATAATCGATTTACTGCTCGTTAACCTTTGACTTGGGCAGCCATGTTTTGAGGCACAAACAAAGCCTCACAAGCACACTACGCTGTCCGAAGCATAGACAGTGGAGTTTTATTGGGGAAGGATGCAAATCACTGGAAAAAACATCGCCTAAAGAAGTCACAACTTAAGAAGTCATAATTTACAGCCGAAGAAAGGCATAACGAACATCAGCGAATAAACACCTGCTGATAATTGTTTCAAGTCATTCCATCAATCAGCCACCGCCTTCGTGCGTTGCAATCTGTTATCAATCTGTTCAGCCTACAACTTGTAGGCGTCTGTAGGCAAGATATGTCCGCCACATCTCCAAGCTAACTACGAAAGCCCACGTAACAACACGAACAATTCTATTTCGGGTTTTGATAATGGGGGTCGGACGCTTGCCCCTTCGTTATCCACCATTCCTCCCTTTAAACACATCGAAACGCCGTCCTACGATGATGGCGTTGGTCATCCGCCTTGTCCCTTTAGCGATGGGGCGTAAATACCTTTCAACCCGCGCACGTTGATGCCCGCAGCACCGGGAAGGGCTGATCGGCCCGCTAGGTTCGTTCATTTGATTTTAAACCATTTGCTTTCTATTCAAAATTCACCAATCAACGGTAGAAGCGAACAAAAAAAAAGAAACGAACATGTCAGGAAAATTAAACGATGCAGGCCTCCCCGTGGACTCGCCTCCCCGTGGACTCGCCTCCCCGGACTGGCACCAACGGTTTGATTGAAACTGACAGCCCAAAATTAGCACCGTTGATGAATGGGAGAAACAGTCTTTGTTGCTACGGGAAGAAACACCGAGACGACGCGACACTGTCAGCTTCCGGTGTGTGTGTCAACTGCGGTTTTATTTGGGGGGGATCCCTTTCTATGTCTGTGACTGCAAATTCGGAAAACATCAAACGCTTCGCTTGCAAATCGGCCTCCCGGCAGCCGGCAGAGTAAAACGTCCACACGGAAACCGAACGATTCTGAAGAAACGTTTCGCTTCGGTTGCAAAGCTAACCCAAACCACGGTAGAAAGTGGTGTTTGGTAAGGGACCTGGGCCTGGGAATGAAGATGGGATTGAGCACTTAAAATGTGCCGGTTGGCCAAGAGCGGCAAAGTAGTTCTGCGAAACCGGCAGCGTGAAGCGTGAGAACCGATGCACATAACACATTACCGCGTTAGGAATGACGAGCCAAAATCGATTCTAGTTATTGGAACTATTTCTAAATGCTTGATAATATGTGTGAAGTATAGCATTTTTCGTGCATCGTGTTGCTTACGGCGCAGTGGGCCGGGGTCAGGTCAAATATGATGAAAAAAAGTGAGTGAGTGTGTACACTTTGTAGCATCTGCGAGCAGAGCAGTAGGGTGTGCAAGGGGTTCGTCGTGTGATGCTTTTACTATTAATCTTGTATCGTTTAAGCTGCCTTCTAGCAAGTTGAAAGCAATTGAAGCTGTTTAGGCTTCTGCCACGGACTGCACACTGATGAACGTGAAGGTGTCCAGAGAATAATCGATTTACTGCTCGTTAACCTTTGACTTGGGCAGCCATGTTTTGAGGCACAAACAAAGCCTCACAAGCACACTACGCTGTCCGAAGCATAGACAGTGGAGTTTTATTGGGGAAGGATGCAAATCACTGGAAAAAACATCGCCTAAAGAAGTCACAACTTAAGAAGTCATAATTTACAGCCGAAGAAAGGCATAACGAACATCAGCGAATAAACACCTGCTGATAATTGTTTCAAGTCATTCCATCAATCAGCCACCGCCTTCGTGCGTTGCAATCTGTTATCAATCTGTTCAGCCTACAACTTGTAGGCGTCTGTAGGCAAGATATGTCCGCCACATCTCCAAGCTAACTACGAAAGCCCACGTAACAACACGAACAATTCTATTTCGGGTTTTGATAATGGGGGTCGGACGCTTGCCCCTACGTTATCCACCATTCCTCCCTTTAAACACATCGAAACGCCGTCCTACGATGATGGCGTTGGTCATCCGCCTGGTCCCTTTAGCGATGGGGCGTAAATACCTTTCAACCCGCGCACGTTGATGCCCGCAGCACCGGGAAGGGCTGATCGGCCCGCTAGGTTCGTTCATTTGATTTTAAACCATTTGCTTTCTATTCAAAATTCACCAATCAACGGTAGAAGCGAACAAAAAAAAAGAAACGAACATGTCAGGAAAATTAAACGATGCAGGCCTCCCCGTGGACTCGCCTCCCCGTGGACTCGCCTCCCCGGACTGGCACCAACGGTTTGATTGAAACTGACAGCCCAAAATTAGCACCGTTGATGAATGGGAGAAACAGTCTTTGTTGCTACGGGAAGAAACACCGAGACGACGCGACACTGTCAGCTTCCGGTGTGTGTGTCAACTGCGGTTTTGTTTTTTGGTGGGGGGATCTGCCTGCAAATTCGGAAAACATCAAACGCTTCGCTTGCAAATCGGCCTCCCGGCAGCCGGCAGAGTAAAACGTCCACACGGAAACCGAACGATTCTGAAGAAACGTTTCGCTTCGGTTGCAAAGCTAACCCAAACCACGGTAGAAAGTGGTGTTTGGTAAGGGGCCTGGGAATGAAGATGGGATTGAGCACTTAAAATGTGCCGGTTGGCCAAGAGCGGCAAAGTAGTTCTGCGAAACCGGCAGCGTGAAGCGTGAGAACCGATGCACATAACACATTACCGCGTTAGGAATGACGAACCAAAATCGATTCTAGTTATTGGAACTATTTCTAAATGCTTGATAATATACAATCCCAAGAAGTGGAAGGTTTACATAGTTGTAGCATTTCCTGGGAACTGTACAAAAATACTTCAGAATTCTAAATACCATTTATTATGACAGTTTTCATATGAACACAAATTTGCACGCCTGATACTGATAAGGACAACTGATGATTGTCAAGTTTTGCATCATGCTTGTGCGCTTTAGTTGAGGGATTTACTGAAGTAGAGATTTTTAAAATGTGATTCGAAAAACTTAACCAAGAGTTCCGGGAGTTATTACATCACATATCCTGGAGAGCTTAACGTGTTATACTGGTGTCTAAATCGATCGGAATATACTGATCTTAGCCTAAACAGACGTTACGAGTGTTCATCAGTCTTGGACTATTTCAGAATTTCTCACTAAAGATTACATTTTAAACCTCTTTTGTCTAGCAGACGACCTTCAATGGGTAAGTGCATTGCTTCAAATTTAGTTTTAAATACGTCCTTATTAGTTTTCGAAGTTCAAGATCTGTTTTCAATTCTCTGGAGGATTCTGCCTCAAATTTCTTACGTCGAATGACATATTTTTCAATTCCGTGTACAATCTTGGACAAATCTTCAACTACGGTCAGGGGAACTGGACACCTACCTGTTGCCGAAACGCGTCTTCCAAAACTCGGCCGCATCCGCCTTCGTGATGCGGAACTGATCGCCCGCAAACAACCCGTTCGGGAAGATGGCCTTCAGCTCCGACAGCATGTGCGAAAACACCAAACTCAGCTTGGTCAGGTTCCGCCGGTAATGCGAATTCTCGTCGAACATCTTCTCCTTGCCCTCCTTGAACAGTTTGATCGCCTGCTTGCACTTGCGCATCAGGTTGTTGATGAAGATGTTGTAGTGCTCGTTCGAGTGTAGCAGATGCATTTGATCCTCGTACTTCGAGTAGATCAGATGCAACCGCTGGTACGTGTCCGGCAGGATGTCCAGTATGAACGGGGGGCTGTTCTTGAGGTTCATCTTCGACTGCTGGCACAGCTTCACCACCTTGTCCATCAGCTTCCACGTCTTTTCGAGCGTTTTCTTGTCGGTGAGAAACTTTTGCTGTGCGCACGCATCGCTGATCTTGCCCTGGATCTTCGAGAAGAAGGATATGTTGGCGCGGGGCTGTGGCCGCGCCCGGTTAGTGGCCGCCATCTTGCGGGCTGCACAACAGCACCACCGATCCACCGCTGAGCCGAAAAAGGTGGTGGTGGTGGGTGGTTTTTGGGATGGGGGAGGGGCTGTTTCTGAAGTTTCTCACTGGGCCACCACCACCAACACTCGTAGCGAAAGAGGTCGCCCCCAATGTACGATGAGCGTCGAACGTCCGCCCGGTGGTCGCCGCCACATGCGCGGATCGTCGACGGGGCGAGAGGATCGCTTGATCGTGAGCGTCCCTCCTCCCGTGGTCCTCCCGATCGGTTCAGAAACACTGCGCGTCGCACAGAGGTTAGAGGTTGCTAGATTTGCTGAGATTTTCTTTCACGTCACTACAAAAAAAAAACCGCAAAACCGACTACTTCACGGTCGCCTTCTGCCGTACGGCGGACGGTCGGGTAATGAAATAAAAATAACACGATCGCCACATTGCGTGGAAAATTCTCACTGCTGGCAGGCTTCACATACACGCACACAAACCTAAACACGTACACACACACACGCACGGGTAAAACGGAAAACAAAACGAAATGAAATTTCTGGATGATTAATTTTCGCTTTTCCTCTTTGCGGCTCTACATGATCGTGGGGCGGTTGGCCAACACAAAACGGGCAAATTTTGGCAACTAACATACACAATCTTGCACCGCACACAACACTTAACAGGCAGCGCGTTTTCCAGCAACTCCCGGTTGCCCGGTTTACTTGGATAGAATGCAATTTTCACACTGTTGCAAACGGATGTGGGATGTGCTCACGCGGCGTTTACATACAATTTTCTTTCCACTTATTTTTTTTTTTCACTCAACTACACTTTTTCACATCAGACGACACTTTAGGGCACACAGAGCCAAACACGGCCTGTAGAGGCTGCCTCTCTTCACTCTGCAACACTTTTCCGCGCTTTTTTAACCTCTTTAACTACCTTTTCTTACGTACGGCTGATGTGGCTTTCGCTTCGAGTGTGCCCTTTTCGCAAGACACCGGTTTTGGACGGGGTGGAGAGAAGAAAAAAAAACCCGACTAAACGGGCCAGCAGGCTTTACAGCAGCAGCCAACAGCACATATTATGCACACAAACACACACGCGGATAGAAAAAACACACACGCGCGCACACACACACACACACAAACACAGCTAGGGCAGAAGGAGAGATGGCTTTCTTTGATCTCGACGACGTTTGGACGTCGTTTTGCTGGTTGTGTGGCTTTCTTTCGGGTTTTTCCTTTCGCTTCCTTCCTTCGTGGGGAGCCCGCGCACTGCCCTTTTTCGTCGAGCCGTCAATATCTTCTCCTCTCGCGCAAGGGTTGGTTTTCTGCTTTTTCTTCCTTCACTTCCTTTTTCTCGCGTTCGCTCCCTCCCGCAATAGGCTGGCCAGTGCGGGACCGGGTGCTACCACCAGAAACGAGGTTGGAGTAGGCTTTGCTTTCTTTCCGTTCACTCGTCGAACTCGTTGCTCGGCGGTTCTGGCTTTTTTCTTGCCTTGTGTCTCTCGTTGGCGAGACCCCCTAGACACACAGGGCCGGTGGGGGGACAAGAAAATCAATGTTTGGGGAAGTCTGGGCAATGTGTTCTCCACTGTTCCCGCAACACGGAACGGATGGAAAATGGCTTCACCACAGGATGGGATAAAATTGCATCGTGATTTCGCGACGTGCCCCGTCACCGTTATGCTGCGGTTGCGTTGCAATTCGTGCTCACCGGAACAGCTAAAACAGATAAAGAGAGAGAGCGAGAAAATAAATTAGTTAAATAATATTACTTGCTTTTTATTTGGGAATTGCAGCTGAAGAAACGGGCAAACCCTTCTTTTTCCGTAAGAACTACAAAACAAACATCCGTTTTTTGTTCGCACATTTTTCCCATTCCCATTCGGGTTTTCTCGCTGGTTTATATTTTCTCGTAAAAAATATACATTTATTTTATTCCATGTTTTCTTCTCTCACACACATATGCCCACATGTGTATTGGGTAAACCTTAAAGGCTCGATGGTTCTTATGCAGTCACTACAACGGTGCATTCTCGGTGCAGTGTTGTTTTTAACTTCTTCTTTTCCTTTTCTTCGATGCCATCCACCATAAGCAGCAGCAGCAGCAGCAGCAAACACACAGCAAAAGGATAGAAAAGTTTATAAACAAATCTTCAAGCCGCATGGCGGCACGATGCAATCTTGCAAAGGGCCCCTACCACTTGACGGAGGTAAAGGTGTTAGTGACGGGGGCAAATTTGGTTAAGAGAGAGCGAGAGCGAGAGCATGAGAAGGAAAGAGCGCGAGACAAGTGGGGACGGATGCGGCCCGAAAGAAAAACAACAATCCCACTTTTAACAGAAACAGCACAGCAGAAAGATCAGGAAGAAAAATGAAGGAAGATGAATCCCAAGAAGCGATTTCCAGTTTGTGCTCTCGCTCGCTCGCTCTTTCTTTCGTACTCGATTCTTTTTCTCTTTCTCCCTTTAGCCACCGTTGTCGGTTTCCAGGGAGAGAAGGAAAAAAATCACATCCAAAGCAATCTCACCCACACAGCTCAACGCTGTTCACGCACACGCACACACACCACTAAGCAAAATCACTCTTATGCACACACGCACCGGCAGTGAACCAACGTCAGTGAGACGACGCATCGCACCGATGTGTGAGTGACAGCTCGTGTAAACGCGCGTATTTGTGTGCGTGAGGTTATAGCGAAACGGGATGCACACACAGAGGCGCACACACTGCGACCAACCACACTCCTTAACTTTGCTTACACAAAGTTCACCTTTGATGGAGCGATTTGGAAATAAAACGTTTCACCCGAAATGCGTCCCCATTTGTTTATACCGTACTATCACTGCATACCAAAAACACCCAATTACACACACTAAACAGTACGGCCAGTACGGTTTGAGGTCATACAGCTGATTTTACTCAGCGCCAAGTAGAAGAGACCGTGTACGAGGTCGTTCACAAGATGTCGTTTTGTCGTATCTCACCGAATCTCAGCGGGCCGTGGATTGCATTTTTTTGACAGCAACCAAAATGCATCATCGATCGAGAAGTTGCATTTTGCACACACACCGCGAGCAATCAACTTGCCCACCACCGTGTGCCACTGATATTCCTCGCGCGCTGCACTGAGAGTGTGAAAACGGCACAGCCTCTTTTTTGTTAACGCGGAATGGAAAAGATAACTGTTGTTCTCGATATGACAACCAGTCGTCGCGGAGTTCGTCTTTCTCACCTGCTATCTGCTTCGCGTTCGATGTGGTTTATTTCGGTAATATTTATCTCAAAACCAAACTGGGAAAGGATGCGAAATGTGTACAACAAGAGGAAACCCGTGACACGCACCTTAAGGGGCCGATTTTTTCCGTCCCTGGGAAATTCACAACACAAGCTCAAACACACTCACACACGGTACACATATACACACGACGCACCAGAGCGTTGTGGGTCGATGGTAGAAGATTTAACAATTTTCACTCACTATTATCCACCACTGGCTGTGTTCGGCACTAATCGCTGTAGCAGTTGAATTTCGTGCTGTACAGTTGCTGTTTTTATTGTTGCTTTAATGGTTTAATGTTTTATGAAACCATTTCACCAAACATTCAGAAATCGGAACGCGACGATGACGACCGCACGCGATGATGGTTTCCTACGAATGAATGTAGGAATGAACCGTGCCGTGTTTTACACGGCACCGTACGCGTTTCTCGCTGCATGTCACGACTTCTCACTCTCTCTCGCTCTCTCATTCTCATGCGTTTTTCTCCCTACATAAATGAATACACCAACACAACACCCCGCACAGGGTGGCTCGCTGCTGGCGGGTGATATTTAATGCGAACGTAATGAAAATTAGAAAAAGGTTTGATTTAAATATTGTCGTTAAGCTTATTCGATTTAAAGGAACTTATATTTTGACTGTTGAATATAGTAAAACTAAAAAAATGCTTCACATGTCACGTTTTTGTTGTGCTAAAATGTTTTAAAGCAATTGAAAACTGCTATAGTAATTGTTGCATACAAGTGCTTTATTAGTAAAGAAGCGCTCTGTTGTTTGCACGTTGTTTTGAATAGCAAAAGTGTTTGGAAATAATTTAAATAAAAAGAAACGCAAAAACACAGTTCAGAATGCTATTTGTCTTTTATATGACCGCTCGTTTCTTTTTGTTGGTTGGGATATGAATGAATGATTTGTTTTGTTCCATGTGACATTTGTCATAGTTGACGTAAGGTGTAGGAATGTTTGGTATTGTGCATGTAATTTAAAATAACGTATTTCGTTTCCCCGGATGCGTTCAAAATGGATTTTTTGTTCGGAAACTAGCCTGAAGTAATACTGAACATCGTTCATTACAACTAGTAAAATTAAAGTGAAGATATTGTATTTGATAAGACAACTTAAGCAACTTAAAATTGTTAAATAAACAGCAAATTTATTGCAAGACAAATATGATACCATGGTTTTGTCTGTACTTCTGGTGGAGCTGTCTGTATACACTTCTGGTATAAACTATACGATAATACAAACGAATATTTGTATGTTAATTCGACAAGGATATGAAAAATAGGCTCAATAGCTTAAGCCAGCAGATAAATTTCAATAAAAACTGTGCTCTTTGAGAAGAAAATATGCCCTTATATCGCTTCCCCTTATACAAACGACATGATGCTTCGAACACGTTAAACAGCATTTAATCAGTTAAGACGCTTGCAGACGTGAACTATGCAGCTGTGAAGGATCATACTAGCTTGAGATACTATTTAATTCTTTAAGTAACCTACCTTACTTGCATATGATTTACGCATCGGATGACTGGATAGTTGGAAATATAAAACCTTCTCAAAAACAATCAAAACACTCTACTGTTAGTTAAGTTTCCAATTTTCATTTTTCTTTATTGGCAAAAAACAAAACACATTTTGTCGAAATGTGGCCTTCGATGAAGCGCCGAACCGCTTCCGCTGCACCACCACTCAATACGGGCGCTGACTTGACGTTCGTTTCACTTCCACACTAACCGCGCTTAGTGTAATGTTGGCTTCGCTCCCGGTTTGCCGATATGTTTGCTACTACGCTACAGTAGTTAGAATAATAAATTAGCGCTCACTAAATAAGCGCTACTAAAGAGGCTACTCTATTTCCCTTTTTTGTGTTGCTTTCGCTTCTTCCTGGTGTCACTTAACGTTTAAATAAATTATACAAACGAATACTTTTTTTTCCTTTCTTTCTTGCGTTAAATTATGCCTTCATTAAAATCACGTGCCCTGTTGGCGGAGCCACTCATTCTCTCCGATTTCAGTAGTGCTATCCTTCGCTTACACATGCAAAAATTAGTGCGATCTCCCTCTTCTGGGACTTAGATTTTGGAACGATATCGATGTTGAGTTCTACCATCGATGCATCTCTGTCATTCCTCTGTACGCGTTCGCCCTCTTGTGTGAATGTGGTATGGTTGTGAATGTGCGGCGTGTGCGAGCGTGTTTTGTCGACGCAGTTGGCTTGACAAAGAAGCGAAGAAGAAGCACACAGTTTTGTTATTCTCAAGCAGTGAAGGATGCACGCGTTGATACCGGTGAAAAAATGTGTAATATTTGCTGCAAATCGTCTTAAAATGTAAGTAGAAGTGTAACGTACGTGATCCTTGTATCCTTCTCTATCTAATCATGATATTTTATTCCGTTCTAGATCATTTTTCAAGCGAATATTTGGAGTGGACTTTCGTGGAGACACCGGCAGTACCAGCAGGAAACGAAAAGAAGACAGCCGAATCAGACGCCGTAGACCGTCATTCAGCGAAGCAAGTGAAAGGCGATCCAAACCAACGCCAAACGAATAAAAAAAACCGGTGAAAACACGCGTCTTCTTATTTCGTGGAATGAACAAGTGTGGGTATCACAGGAGCGTAGACAGAAGAAGTATGAGCGAGAGCTGCAGAATGCGCACGTTCGGGTCGCTCGTTCGGGTCGCTCAAAAACGGTCCCAACTTTGCAGTCTTGCGACCGAGTTGCGACCGAGTTGCGACCGCGTGTGGAACTCATTTTTATATGAAACATCGCCAGGAGGGTGACCGTTGTCCAGGGGAGTCAAACTGGACCGTTGCTGTTGTTGCTGGTGACGCTTGTTTTGAGCGGGGGGTCTTTCGGTACTATTTCGCTATCGCCCGCCAAACCGTAACAGAATCGCTCGAAAAAAGTCTTTCAGTTCCATGAGTTCTCAAACACACGAAAGCAAAGATTTGGCAGAGGGCTTTCAGGTGCGGATGTGTTAGAATGTAAACGGGTTCGAAAAAGTGTGGCAGCTACCGCTAGCAAGGCTTGTTGTGGTTTAGTCTCTTTAGATCTGTCGTGACGGGGATGCGTGCAAAAAAACTCCGAAAGAACCCCCCGAATAGAACTCTCCTCTGCAATTCCTGTTGTTTGTTTCGTTCCGATTTAAGTTAACTTAACTACAAATTACATGCTACATGGGCGAAGAAGGAAGGGCACGGCAGGTTGGGATGGAGTTCTTTCGTTACTCTTACGCTACGTAGGGCTTGTCCTTACAAATTAATAACTGTGAAGTTGAGAGACGACAATGGGGTCGAGAAGGGTTCACCATGGTCGACAGACAGATTCCTTCACAGTGTGGTAGAAAACAGATGACGATCGCTGTGGCAGTGGTAGAGAGAATCCAAAGGATAGAACGAACGGGGCGGGAGATAAAAAAACCTCGGGGATCGATGGTTCTGGCCACCCTTTTAGTAGAGATAGTTGTGCGAGGGTTCCTCGGGTCGTCCACAGGGTCCAACGTGCTTTTTCTGTACCATCGATCGCGATCGGCAGTTTTCGATGCTTAGGAAACACTCGTTCGAGTACGTCTTGCCATCAGTACCGCACACCGGTTCGAACTCCTGTGGACAGATCTTGGAGCAGCCCTTGAACGAGAACGCCGCTAGGCAACGCTTCATCGGCACCAGGAACATATGGCGTCCGCAGTTCTCCCGTCGCATGTGGCACTCGTTCGGGTACAGCTTGTTGTCCGAGCCGCACACGTAGTTGGTCGGTTGCTGTTCGCAGTTGGCTTCGCACAGGGCGGTAGTGGCACAGTTCTTCAGTGACACTGGAACTACACGCAGTCCGCAGGTCTTCTGTTTCATCTCACAGCGCGACTTGTAGGTGTTACCGTCCGAGCCACAAATCGGGCCTGTCTGTTCCTCGTCATACGTACAGCTACTGCAGTCGGTTACGTCTACCTTCGATTTAAGCTGTGTGCAGGGTCCGATGTGTGCCAACTGTACACCACGGCTAGTGTAGGAAGAGCAAGAAACGTGTCAGTAAATGCGTCTCAAAGGACAAGGACATGTAGTCGACCACTTACAGGCAGGTTGCTCGGGCAAGTTCACACTCGTTGTTATACGTCTTCGAATCAGTACCGCACAGCATGTCCTTCTGGTCGCCGAAGAATGAAGCACCGTTCTTGGAGTGTTGCTTGCAGGCAGGCAGTGACTTGCAGCGGTTCATCTTCTGCTTGCAACGGTCCAGCGTGAGTGCCTGGATCTTTTTCTTTTGTCTGTTAAAGGGATTGAATTTAGAGAAACTAAAGGATATACAAACACTTTCTCACAACTTACCCGCAGTTGAGCATCTTCAGTTCACACATAGACGTGTAGATGTTGCCATCGCTACCACAGATCATCTGCTGCGCATCCTTTGGACATTCGGTCGGACAGTCTTCGATCTTGTTGCTGGCACTGTGCGAGCTACCGCCGGCACGCTCCTGTGACATACAGTACGAGATCGGTACCTCGAACACGTGCTTGCCACAGTTGGACGCACGCATCTTACAAGCGCTAGCGTACAGACGTCCATCGGAGCCACAGGTCGGGCGTGCTACACGCCAGCACGATTCACGACAGTTTCGTGTGCTTTGACAGTGTTTACGGCTCGTACGGACCTGAAGGCGGGGTGAAAGATGTAGATAGAGTTGAATTTTAGTAACGCAACAAGATGGTCGGTAGCACTTATGGCGAACATACCACACCCTGGCCGCAGGTGATCAGCTTCATCTGGCAGGTAGAGTTGTACACATTACCGTCCGATGCGCAAACGGGACCATCCTGAGGAGCACTACGAGGTAATGAGAGAAATAAAAGAAAATTAATTTGCGATTGCTGGAATCGGTAGAACAAATAATGAAATTTACAGCGCCTGAAAGTATGCAATCGAAAATTTAACGTTTCCGTTTGGTTCTAAGAGATGTAAGGAGATGGTTTAGACATTATTTGTACCAGATTCTCTTTCTTACAATAACCAATATTCATTTAATTCTCGAAAGTAACTGAAAACTGGCACTTAGAACCATAAATAAGATTGCATACTAACAGGCGCATAATCTTTAATTCAGGCATAACGATAAGCTGTTGTTAAATACTTTAAAAAGTCGCATTACTTGTTCCTTGTTTTGGAAAGATCATGCAAAAAAAAAGAGTTTAAACATTTGAAATGAATTTTTCAACTTATTTTACGTTATGTGCTCTAGAAAAAAGTAATTTTCAAATAGTTGATAGAACTTTATTTACGATAAAAACAAAATCTCAAGTTAGTCACACAAAATTAATATGTAAACGTTGAAATTTATCATCAGAAAACAGTTTTGTTATGAGCAATATCTTCACAGCGCCTGAAAGTATGCAATAATATGAAAATCGATGCTTTTTTTAAGGTCTAAGGTATCCAAGAAGGAAGTTGATTTGTCCTGAAATATTTTATTTCATTTTGATCTAAAATATTACTAAAAACTTGTTAAATTGAAAGAAATCTTTGATAATATTGCATATATTCAGGGGTTTTAACCGATTGATTGATACAATAGACTATAGTATACAGTATACTGTTAAAGTATTAAGATTGCACATCCCATTCATTGGAAAGCAACTGCCAAGGTACACGTAAATGCTGTTACAACAAAAAATGGATCGATTGTGTGATCGAACAATCCCAACAAAATTGATAAACAATTAAAATAAAACAAAAACAAACATGTTTCAAAAACGATCGTGCTAGCAATCGACTTCACTCACCTATTACAATCAACCGGGCAAGATTCACGAATGACGCTTCCGTTCGCGCACGGGCCAACATGGGCAAGCGAAACGGCCGCCGTACCGACACGGCACGCCTGCACACGCAACATACACCGGTTCAGATACGTGCGGCCATCCGTACCGCACACCAGATCCTTCTCGGTCGGGCAGCGATGATTGCACGGCGAACCCTTGGACCGTTCGCAGCCGGCCTTGTCCTCGGTGACCGCGTTCGGTGCCGCCTTCGTACACGTTTTCTTCTTCATCTCGCACTGGTTGGCGTAGATCAGACCGTCACTGCCGCAGACAGGTTCCTGGGGGGAGCTCTGTACCGGGCAGGACCGTGGACAGTGGGTCGAGACGGCTTTGCTCTGTCTGCTGGATGCGCCATCCGTACCGTGTGCCGTGTCCGTATCGATCAGCGATGGAATGGATTCTGCGTCATGGTAAGAAAAGAAGGAAGACTGTTATTGCATTTGCACACCACACAGAGCAGCATTTCAGTTCGGTAACATTCTTCTGCCAGTTAGCGGCTCTCAAACGTTCCTTTGGGGCTCATTTCGGTGCTGACGATGAGATTGCTCACACATTAAAAGAGATTACGGTGCAGATCTGCATACCGAGGTGTGTGTGTGTGTGTTTGGTTCATTGATGTCGGTTGTCAGGTGTTGGAAGAGGACAGATTTGACGGTTCTTCGGACGATTTGCAAGAATGTATGGAACTAAGGCTATCTCAGATGACTTTGGCATGAAAGCTGGTTGTTGAAATTGATACGCGATCACTTCAGGCAGAGATGATGAAGCAAGATTGCAAGTGTAAAGGTATACGTGCCATATATCCGATCTTAAAAAAATGATCAATGAGTGGTTGAAGATCGGCAAGAGTAAAAAAAGGGAGCTGGTGAGAAATTGATCGCAGCCTTAAGATCACCTGCTTGACTACTCCACTTAGTGATACATATTAAGATACGAATATGTGTTACAAAGGTGTCAAATGATAGTATAAAGGTTGAAGACTGTTTATATAGTTTAAATGCGTTGGATATTCTGATCAGATAAACATGATATTAGACATTCATAATCAGCTTTAAATAATAAAACAACTTATTTTAATTAAGTTTCTTAGACGAGAATTTATCGCAAGCATGAATTGAGGCTAAGGTGTTAGATGCTAATGAAGTTCCTAATCCTAAATGTCATAATTTGCCACACTTCATTGTCGAATGTGCCAAATGATCAGTGAGGATTATGCAATTCTTTTGTTATGGTAATCTTAAACACAGGCAGACAGGAACGAAACTGATCTTCTGACACACCCAATCACAGAATGTGCCTACCGGTACTGGCTTAGCCTACTTTCGTATGCTAATGGAGGAGGTCTTCCCGTGCACTCCAGAGGTGTAATGTGGTGTCCTACACTCTGGCAGTTGTGTTTCGTAAACCAATAGGTGTTGTGCAGTTCTTCCGTTGCAGTTGGCACCAGAATTGCCCACCGGTAATGATATAATTGCAGTACACGGCACACACACACATATAAACGACGGGAATTCGCATCGAAGCCATCATTTATTTCGATTGTTTCGGTTCCGCTTCCAATCACAGGGCCTGGTTTTCGCACAAGAGCTTCAGAGCTGGAAGGAAAACGATCTTATCCCACCCGTCTTGCACTAGTGTGTGTTCTCAATGAGTGAAGTATCGCGTTCCAGAAATCAGTTCAAAATATGCAGATTATTATTGTCCGAGAAAGCAGGGAATAACTTCTCGGATGAGACGGCTCGTCGAAATGCAACGAGACTCGCGTAGGCTCTTGCCGGGATGCATTCCATTAGAATGGGTAGACCCTCGTGCCCTCATGACATGCAAAGAAAACTACACCCACCCCTGCTAGGTAGTGGAGCAGTGAGAAGAAGGGGTTTGTGAACGGTGTGAACGGCAGGCACCATTGCACCAGTGATCCCATTCGAGCCGTCGATTGCGATCGCGTGCGAAACGCGATCATTATTGTGCGGGTGCACGAGCCGCACCACATAATGCGCCGTGAAGCCGACAGCTCGAGCCCGGAACATCGACGTTCCTCGATTGATTACATGGAGGCACAAATAAAGCGCCCCCTCCGAATGAGAAGCCTTCACCCACAGGGTGAACAATCGGTTTCCTTCCGATACGATACTTACAGCCAAGAATACGAACAGAGCAATCTTCAGGTGGGAGTTAAGCGAGAAACCGCAAAATTGCACAGCCTCTCTTCCTTTCGGTGCAGCAACTCTTTTCTTTACTGACAAGGGACAAACGCCACCATAGACAAAGCGTTCGAAGGGCGTTGGTGTGCAAGCGTCCCGCAATCAGGGCGGCAACCAATCAACCGACACACCATGGGATGTGACCCATTTCACGGCGGACACCGATTGCCCCGATCGTAGTCGTCCGGGAATATGGAGCACGGAACCATCCGCAGAATGGTTGGCCAAACGCTTCGGGTGGGGTCCGTGAAAAGGGCACACATCATTTATTGTTATTATTAGCTGCACTCTGGCATTGGCAAACTGCAGTCGTCTAGTAGTCGTCGTCGTTGGGGTAGGCCTTCCAGGGAGTGTGGCGTGATAGGTATTAAACATACCTATATATTTTAACTGCCGGCACTGGTGCATACCCTGTGTGGGTCGGGTTTAAGTAGCTACATTTGCTTTTTTGCTTGGTTTGTGCTGGGTTTGTGCTCCACTTTGCCAGGAGAAACATCGGTTTGGGGGTAAGAAAGAGGCAGCGAAGAAGATTCAGGGTTGTCTTTGTTACGGAAGGTTAGTTTCTTCTCAGTTAAACAGGTCAACTGTGGGTAAGAACTTGGCAATTGTAACTTCACAGGAAAAGTCAGCTTGGAGAGAAAATAATCAAAGGGCGTCTTTAGCGTATAATATTGTCTTCAAAAACTGGCGCTTAGTCACAATGAAGAAACGTATGAAATCTTGTGACGTAAAGTCTCGATGCACTAGCTAACCAATCAACCAAGAACTCAAAGGTTGGAGTAACCTGTTGTCATCATAGTCAACATTATATCGGCAGAACTGAGAGTTCTACCATAAGTAAGTCTACCATATCAAATAACACCTCTTAAGATTCATTATTTCTTCACTTTGGAACTCTAGTTTTAGGAAGTCTTTCACAAAAGAGATGTCACCTTGCAGAAAAGAAAGAGCTATTTAAATACTAAATCGTCTTCACGTCTGATCATTCGTATAAATGCTCCTCGATCCATCTTCAAACCAACTCGAAATATTTGTTGTGGAACCTCTGGGACCATCTGCAATAGGATCAGTTAATAAACACTTCAAAAAAGACAGGTGAAAGTGTTAAAAACGGTATCATCCTTAGCAATTACAACGGCAGAAGCAGCAAGCAAACAACCAAACTGAGCTGCCTAGCTCATTAACAAACCCACAAATACCATCGATCTTCAAACCGTGCGGCTGTGATAAATTAAGTCCACAGCGCCACCGAGTCCACCGATCATTCGACCCTGTGCCGCAGCTCGACATAAGGCCGCAAGCCATATCTTTTGAACCTAGCAGTGGACGACCGCTCATTAGCATGCAACATTGTCGTCGTCGGCTACCATTTTCTTTCGCCATTAGAGATGGGAAAGAGATGCTTCTGAAAGCATCCATCCAGGCCAGGCCTGCCACAGTAAACGTCTCCATTTACCACACCCGACCGAATGTCACGTGTTTGAAGTGTGCTTTGGGGCGTCACAGCGTTGAAGATGCTATGCTCCTAACATGGCAATATAGGAAGGCGCAAAAAAAAAACACGAACCGATCCCGATGTTTGGAATAGAAATGACTGCCCACATAAAACCCTTTTTGCTTGCACGAGCGTGACTTTCGATTGGGGTCTCGTCGTTCCTCGCGAGTATTTTTCCTACTGAGAGGGTAAATAGGGTTCCGGTTTTTGGAATCTGAAGAAGCGCACGGTAAACTTTCGGCCAGCGTTTTGCTACCAGTAGCGTCTTGCGTTTTCTCGAGGGAGTTTGGAAAGCTTTTATGCGGGGAGGTTTTTAAGGTTCATTTTCACACCACCGCCACAATTTGCCATCCCCGGGAAGTCTCGGTGTGTGTGTGTGCGCCCTGACAAATGACCACAAACGTGTGCCGATTGGTAGGCCATCGACCGGGATCAAATGCAAATCACACATCTTGCCGGACGTTTCGATCGTGACTAAACTTTCAGCTACAGCCGCCCAACGAAACCTGCCCGCGCCTCAAGAAAGTAACCTCAAGAAGGGAAAGGAAAGTGCTTCTAAGCATAAATAGAGGGAAGGCTTAATCGGCATTTAGAAGAAGAGTTGTGCAAAAAGATGGGGAAGCATCTTCAGGTAAGCGGTGGTTTATCCCTGTTAAGAGCGGTATGATTTATGGACAATAGCCTGACGCAGTCTGACGCACGTGCCTCGGCTGCTTAAAGAGTTTGACACCTCTAACCCCGAAGCCGTGCAAGCGGTTTAGAGCGGCTAACTTAGACACAGACAAGGAGGGTCTTGTAACGGTACACTTAAATCTCGTTGGAATTGATAAACATTCGTCTAAGACGGCTATTATTTTGTAACCGAGGATCTTTTATGCAACACTAACGCATACTTAGCTGCATTGCCTTTATTTGCATTCAGATTTGCACTCTTACGCAGAAGTCTAAGAATACTCATCGATGAGTAACAGTTGAAGCCAATAGTCACTCTAACAACACACATGGTCAGTGTTGACAAAACCCTCTTACGAGCCATCTAAGTAATAAATAACGACTTCATTGTACATTGTATACAGCATTAAGCCAATGTAGCTCTGATGGGCTAGTCACGTCACGAATGTGGCATAAGAATGATCTCGAAGAGTCCTTCTAAATACCCAAGGAACAATAAGACTTCGATTAGACATGTCAACATTTTAATAGTGATAATTTGCCTTTTTTGCTTAGGAATGATGTTTTTCCCTAAGTTCTAAATACTGTCAATAGCCAGAATTTATGGCATTTATTAAGACTCAAAATGACCCTAAGGAGATGGGTCCATGGTTTAGAACGTCTAGCGTATTTTTATTCTTTCAAACAAATTGACACTACTAAAAGGTGTTACAGACTTCAATACAAATTCAGATTACAGACTAGCAAACCAGAACATTCGCGTTCGAGTAGATTGAGCGTGCCTACTTTCTCCAATTTCCCATCAGAGGGCGCCTTATGAGAAAAACAGACCGCCTACTTTATCAGTTTGCATTTCCCGTTTGCTTGTCATACTCGCGAAAGATGACAGAGGTCCACAGAGAGGTCCTCTCTTCCAGGTTTCGGATGCATAAATCAACTCCAAATTCCTGTGAGGTACTCGGTTAGCCTTCCCGAAACCTTTCTAGAAAACGCGAGAGGAGAAAGTGAACCTTTTTTGCGAAGAGATGCATGCATATTCCCGTAACCGATCGTCATGACCTCATGTTGTACCTAACAGACAGACTTCTGGACGTTGTGTAGGTAGAGATGATGCGAAACGGTATCTTCACTATCCATAGGGCAAGTCTCCGTCTTTTCTGCTCCAACGTTTTCGTCCACTTGGAAGGTTAAGGTGAGAGAGTGAGCGAGAGGTCAAAGAGGCAACTTATGCGATGATGAGCAGTTTAGGTTTCGAGTAGGTGATGGCAGAGGAAATGCGTATCTAACGGGGTACGCTAATGGGGATGCTCGTTGCTCCCAAACGCGCCAGACGGTGCACAACGCACAGAAGGAGCAAAACAAAGCACACCAACAAACGGCACGAAAACTGCACGCAGATTAATGACCTCGCGCGACGTGCTTTAAAGGGGGGAAGGAGGCGAAAGGTAGCCGGGTGCTGAAAATTCATTTCCTCGATAGTAATTTTTCAGCACGAGAAAGGCAGGAAGGAAGCACATGAGATTGAAGATTTTGCGTCGAACGAGGCGTCGCGCTTGGTTGTGTGCTCGTGCATGTTGATGTTTGGGGCGGTTTTGTGATCGTGATCTTTTGTTGTTGTCTATTTTGTTGATTTCGTTTACAGTGAGTTTGTCCTCGTTTGCTACGATAGAGCTGCCGAAATAGCCTCGTTTGAACGCTAACAAACGACCAACGTCATATTGAAAGTGATCTCCTTTTCTGCTCATGTCGGGTTTTCAATCAACACCAGCCATACACGACTTTGTAGATTGGAAATAAAAACCAGCCGGGAAACCGAACCGCTTGAACCGAGGGAAAATGGCGTGCTCGTTATGCTCTCGCTGCTAGCGTAGCATTGCGTGGATTCTTTTGGGGAAGGGGCTGCTTTTATCCGCAACCATAGCTTAATGATTCACAGCAATTGCTGCCGAAAGCTAGTGTAGCTTTCAGTATCGTTTGCGCTTGTGCGCTAAAGAGTACCGATGTAGCGATCTTTGAACTTGTTATGCTTCTTCATTTAAAAGACAGCCAGCAGAACGAGGCAAGGATGGAAGCATAGTTTATGGACGCACTTCAATTAACACCGGCGCTGGCAGCTTTCTTCACAGCATTAGCTCGGTGCTGCATGCACATAAATCTTGAGGTCAAGTAAAATGTCACTGGATAATGTGAAAGTGAGCTGTTTGGTGATTGATGCAGGTGTTAATGGTTAAAGTAAGCGCGTTGCAGTAATGTACATATGGACGTTTGTTAACTAGCAGAAGAAAGTCGTTCAAAATAGGTCAATTTTAAATCAATTTTCGGGAATATAACTGACAGGAGCGTTGGAAAATCAGTTAGCGAGATTGCTATGTTAATTGGAAAATAGTAATAGAAAATATAATAAAAAAATCATAAAAAAACGAATAACCAAAACGAATAGATGAAATTAAAATTACAAGCTTTTGTGATAAACCAAAACATGGAATAGAAAATAAATAAACAAAACATTATTAAATAAAATAAACTTTGAAGCAAAAACTTACTAAATTGTAAAACTGAGATGGAAAGTAAAAACAAAATGAGATAAAATGTGAAGGCAAAACATTCGATCAATAAGTTTGTAGTTAACGAAACGCGAACGAAAGAACAGCATAACGAAAGAAAATAAAGTAATAGATTGTTAAATTTATGAATGACGAAAATGTGATTATTAGAAGTAAAATGTAAAGAAAAAAACATGTAATAAAAAAATCGAATTCAAGTTCTAAATAAGTTTGTATGTTTACGGTGTTAAATCAAACAAAATGAAATTGAAACATAGAAATAAACGATTACAAATAGTAATAAAGAATAAAAATAATTAAGAAAAACAAAAGAGCTACATGCACAAGAAAGATTAAATGGTTCAAATTATTTGACCACATCTCCATTAAAAACTTTGAAAAGACATGACCATTTGGAAATTGCCAACAATTTTTTTTTGCAACCAATCGTCTTAAATTACGTCAATTTGTTTTTTTTCTCTTGCTAATGGAAATTATATCCCACTCTATTTAACGCTAATCTCATTTTGATTAACCTTTGTACGAAGTCATAATAAAATCATTTACCGTGTCCGTTATAATAATCGCAACAAACCAAAGCAGGAGAAGCAAAGCAAAGAGAATGTGATAATAAAACTGGAATGAATTATAAATATGCCGTTCATTTGCAAAGATAAATGCAACGTACAATTATGCTGCAATCAAAGGCTGCAGTTTCGTTTCGGTTCTACCAAAAAAAACCTTCGCCAAGAAACGAAGCACCGTACGTAGCCGGTTGGCAATCTGTACCGGAAATTATTCAAAATTAAGCTAAAAGTCAAAATTTGATATGCCTTGGGCCGGTGAAAAGGAAATGGACAAGGAAGGAGGATAAAAATGGCTCGGGTCTGACCCTTTCCACCTGATCGGAATCGATGAAAAGGGCGCATTACTAAGTGGCAGCTAAAAGGAATGCTGTGTCGCACGATCAAGTGGCGAACCGTGGTGACCATGCGCTCTGGCTTTATCGCTTCGTTGCCCATTTGCATGATGTATTTGTTATCTCTTCGTTTGGTTGGGCTTTGGCTAAACGATTCTTTTGGTTTAATTTATTCACAAATGAAGCCATTTTCTAGAAACAAAGAAGTAATAAACAGATGAAGAAAAAAATAAATAAAAAAAAGTTGATGACGCACATTGAAAGTAATTAAAAGCATAACAAGAATAAACATATTGTTTTCATTCGCTGGGTTCGCTACGTTAAGGCTATTCTTTCTGTTCGGCTTTCTTCTTTGGTAGTTAAGTATTTGGTTAAGAGTGTTCTTTATATTAGTAATTCCTTATATTAATTATATTGCAAAGTAAGTTTGCAAAGATTCAAAAATCAGTAAGTGACTTGAAAATTAAAGTTAAAAAAAAAGTATAAAATAATGTAAAATATGGTTACAACATATTACAAAAAACCACAAAAAAAGGAAAATGTATAACTAAACTAACTAAACGAAAAGAAAAGTAAATAAACTAAATAAAATACTAAGAAAAATAAACGGTTTATGAAAAAAAAAATCGTACATAGAAAGTAATGAAAAAAAATAAAAAACCTAAAATTCGAGAGAAAATAAACACCAAACAGAACCATTTTCCACCAAGAGTGGAAGCGAAATTTCATTTTCATGCTGCTGTTGCATCGCGCACACACACACACACAAACACACGCTGGTCGTTAACCTCAATTAGATGGATGAGCAAAAATTGAAAGAAAATGAAAAATCGCTGAAGTCCGAAATAAAAATGATTCCAACGGCTAACAACACAGACGCTTTGGACCCATTCTCGCTATACACTCCCGGTGGAGTTGCGTGAATCGTGCAGATGCGAAAAAGTGCTGTACCTTTGATACTAAGTAGAAAGAACAGAACCGAAAAGATAAGGATGTTTGATGGGTGAAGAAAAACAGGGGCAAAAGAAAAAGGGACACCGTAGGGACTTGGGCCTTGGAGCATACACCAGAAGCGCACCTGATCGTTTTGAGCGATCGGGCCCGTGCATCCGTGGTTATGTAATTTGTGCGCGATGTGCGATAATTTATCTTGTTGCCGGCGCGGGGTCATCCCGTTGCGCCATTCGCGGTTTTTGTCGCCCTATTCTTCATTACCCCGGTCCATTAGGCTGCCCTAGGCAAAGCGTTGCTCATGGAACGAACTTCTTCGGAAGTCGTTGAAATTTCAAAAGCTTCGATGGACCGGGGATGGTTCGAACGGGAGGCCTAAGATCCGTTGGTTCTTAGGGGGGGTGGGGTTCTTCCATGTCTGGATGGTAGCACGAAAGAGAGAGGGATGAAGAGAACCCAAGGTGTGGAGTCGAGGTGATCAATTTACATAACTGTGGCACTCGGCTGTGGTCGTCTTCTGGTAGCTGTGGTGAAGATTCTGCGCCCTATTCAATGATCTATCTCTCTTTCTTGCTCTTATTATCTCTCTTTCTCTCTTTATCTCTCTCTCTCTCTATCTCTTTATTCTCATCTTCTTTCATGCAATTGAAGTGACTCGCCGGAATTTGCCCGTCTAGCGGAACTCGCACACCGACCCCGAGAAGCCTTTCGTTCCATTGCCGATGCGAGACCAGGGCGTCACGTCAGGGATCTCCCTCGGGGGGTGTTCCGACCACTTTCTCCTCACCTCCAACCCTTTAATTTGCCTCACCCAAGAGATCGGAAGGGCTCTCTTCTCGCTACGCCCAGCGCAAAACCAAATTAGCTAATTGATTTAGCTGCTAATGAAGCTTGAAACGCAGCAGCAAAGGCCACGGTGTCGGTTTCCTACCGATCTCTGGAAGCTGCCGAAAGGGTGGATCGAGAATGGGAGGAAGTAGTATCGAAAAGTGTGTGTGTGTGTGTCCGTGAAGCTATGAGGTAAGAACAGTTCACCAAGATAACCTTCCCTTTTTGCTGTCCCTTCATTCTTTCCCTCCCAGAAGGGATCCTTTACGGACCTTTAGTGATCCACACGTAACAGTACATTGGTGTTTTCCTTCCCTTTTTTCCTTTCCCTCCTGATGCCATCCTCTCTCCATTCGGAAGATAATGATCGCGAGACTGTGGCTTTTGCGTGCGTACGAGAGTGGTTGCGCAATGACAGCGGGATCTGTGCGTGTAAAATCTGTGGCGTGCCTTTTCCCCCCCCGGGTAATTCGATACGCGGCGGGTGCTTGTTGAATTTTCGGTTAGGAACTGACACTGTTGGTTGCTTTTTCTTTCACCGTGACCATCTCCCTACTTCTCGGCTGGCGAAAGAATTGGCGGCAAGGGCTGATGATGCTCATTTGCAAGCAAGCACCACTTATGACTGGTGTGTGTGTGTGTGTGTGTGTGCGTTGGACGAAAAACGATACAGAGCCGGCCAGTTGGAAACGGAAGGAAGTGAAAAATGAACCAAAGGCAAATGGGGAAATGGGCAAGAAAGTGCGCTGTTAATTTGTCGTGGTTGGGAAATAAATGTGCCAACCACTGATAAGATCTAGACGCCTGGGGGGAGGTTGGAAACGTTTATTTAAATTATGAAAAGTTTCAGTTACGGGCTTTTTTTTGTGTGTGTGCAGCTGATGCGCAATATTTCATGTCGAATTGAATTGTTTCCGCTTATGTCATATCTGCAGAGATGGCTGATTGTAATCCTTTTTTATCTGCAATAGTGTTATATTCTAAAGTTTTTTTTTTCATAATTTCAGGAGATATTAATTTGTTATGCTATATGATTTTAATGTTTTTTTCTTTTTAAGTTTTTGTTCTATTTTATCAACATTTTTACAAAACTTCTTTAGTTTTCTGTGCAAGAATTCTTTCTTATTTCTTGAAGCAAGTTTTTCTTTACTATTTTGTCAAACAAACTATTGATTTTCTTTTAATTGTGTTTTTATAACTATTATTTTTCTTGTATTGAAGGCAAATTTCTTCGTTTTTGTGTTGATTTTTTTTTAACAGCATTTGTTTTGGTTTTTATTGCCTGTTCGTTTATTTGTTTTTTGTTTTCTATTTTATCATTAAAGTTTTAGTTTAAGTAAAAATTTAGTTCTTATCTTTGTGGTTTTTATAGTTATATTCCTGTTTTTTAATATGTACTTGTTTTTAAAATGATTTTGTTTATTGGTAATATTTGTTTTTGTTCGTTTTTTTGCTTTTGTGTTAGAGGTTATGTTAATTTTTTATGTCTCTTGTAAAGGTTTAATGTATTGGAATCTAATGTATATTTCGTATTCGCGTTTTCCTGTTCTCTTTTTCTATCCCTAGTTTATATATTTTTTAAGATCTTTTGTTTTGTTTCCATTGCATTCTTTTCTCATTTCATGTTACTAGTTTTGTTTATTATTTATTTTTCCTTTTTATCCTTTCTTTTTTGTTGAAATTTTAAATTTCTATTGTCTTTTATTGTTTGACAAATTAATTTATCGATCTTTCATTGCCTCATGACTAATTTACAAATGTTTAATTGTATTAGAAAGAATTGTGTGTGCGGCAAACTTTTGTTTATTGTTTTTTTAGTATAATTTTATATTATTTTCGATGTTTCTTGATATTTTATTTTCACAGAAAAAGATTTTTAAATTGCGTATGTTTTTTAGCTATTGTTTTTTCTCCAACGTTACCAATACTAGGGGCATAAGCTAAATGCATTATTAAACATTTTATTTACTCCCAAACCACCCAAAATTCTTCCCACTAACGGTGCTTATGCTTCGAAATTATCACTTAAAATGCGTTGCAGATGCCATAAATTTCCCCAACCCCTGCCAGGTTGCAATAAAATTAACCCAAATTGCTAACCAATAATACATTATTCAATTGTTCCTCTGTTTCTTCTGTTTTTCCCTTGGATCGTGCAGCAAACCACGACAACATCAGCGCGTAAGTTCATTCATGTACGAAATAAATCATAATCGATATCGGTTGCAACGATCACCGGTGGCAGTGACCCCTTTAACGGTGGGTCTTGCTGCCGCGTTCGGTGTCGACTGCTGAAAAAGGAATTCAACAACAAAAAGGAAAATCAAACGCAAGGTCCTGTTATGCGTCGTTTTATGGGCAACGTTGTCGCTGTTCTTTCTCCGTTGCATGATCGCGGCAACACACCAAGAACGATCGATGAACAAAATAAAAAAAGAACAAGACAGATTGGCTCGTAATAAATCATCATCTTCTTCATTGAGTTCTGGCCGGTCACTATCTTTACTGCCAGCTGGTCAGTTTGCCATCGGCCAATCTGTGTGTGAGTGTGTTTGGTTGTATGTTTAAAAAAGGGGTTGGTTCCTACAGAAGCACATCACGCTGCATGGTGTTGCCCTTTTTAATTGGCCATTTTATTACACTTTGATACAGTTTGGTGTATCGTTGTGCTGTACCGAAGCAGGCTGCACTGTCGGTCATTTGCCCGGCGGCTTATTGTTTTATTCAATAACACCGATGTCACCGTTACCGACAGTGAAAATCAATTTCGTATGTAAATAATTGCTCGCTACAAAACAGTCAGCCAACGAGCGAACAGGGATGCGAACGGCAGGGGTGCGTATGTGTATGGTATGTCTGGTGGTGAGAACTGGTTGATGGATGGAACGAAGCATCTCCGACCGCCGTTGAAATGGTCATTAGCCTGAAAGTCTGGGTGCGATTTATTGTGGCCACGCGGAGACCGAGACAGCGTGGAGTGGACACACTCAATGGGCCGTCACATTTGTGAACCGAAAATCGGCAATTGCGTTCTGCTGGTGGTGTGTGGTTTTGTAACAAATTTTCGGGGCCACTTTTCACCACAGTCTGTGAGGTGAAAATAATGGGAACCTCTTAGGATGGCACGATGGCCACAAATAAAGGGAAAAAAAGAGAGAGAGAGAAGAAAATCGCATACTCCTGACCGAGTAATGGGACCAAGTCTATATAATTTAACTGCGGCAATATTTATTCTGATCGAGAAATATCGTCCCAACGAAAGAGTTTAAATTGAAAAGAGAGTGAGTAACAACAAAAAAACGCTTGTGTCGGTGAAAAATGTTTGCCATTTTTTTGCAGTAACAGCGCACATTTTTGCTTTGAAGTGCTTTTTTTTGCAGTAACGCCTTTAGGAAACCGTTACGTTCGTAGGGGTAAAGGATGTATTTATGTTGATCAGGTGAAAATTGAAATTCGGTTAAATATGTTACCATTACCAACATATAGTAGGTA
The DNA here is from genome assembly GCA_002091835.1 of Anopheles maculatus. NCBI lineage: Eukaryota > Metazoa > Arthropoda > Insecta > Diptera > Culicidae > Anopheles > Anopheles maculatus. The sequence continues at coordinate 326,277 of KZ061661.1, forward strand.
GTAATTATGGGTTTCAATTAATGTTTGTGGAGCGGTTGTGGAGGGACGGCCTCGTTTGAAGGGAACCTGACATTATTTACAAGAGTGTTAAAGCTGGTGAGAAGGAACATTTGCTACCATGAAAATTAATGAGATCGATTTGATGGGATTTTTATTGGTGGTGCTATAAAGCATTTACCTAAATTTTTAGTATTCTGTTGCTCAAATGGTATAAAATATGAACAGGGAAATGAGCGATGCGGATTGCATACTTTACGGTGCCTTAGCCTATGTTGTGATTTAGTGAGATTAAACGTAGAGCATTTTATTTTGGATTTAACCAATGTGCCGATAGTTTAAAGCGATGAATCTGGACAAAAAGCACGTAAACACTAGTGATACCTATAGTGCGCCAAACGGAAATTCGGAAACTTGCCAGAATTTTGCACTAGTTTAATATTTTGTAATAATATCTTGAACTGTCGATCTGCTTATATTTGTGAAATTACTGATTTCCTGAATACTTTTTCCGTTCTTATGGTGAAATATAATGATGTTGTATGACGCATTTTAAGTAAAAATGTGGAAACTTAGAAGTTCTGAGCATCCTCACACTTATCACGGCGGCCAAGAATCGACTACATCAGTCATAACATTATAGCAAGTGTTAAAACTGCCATCCTGTGCACTTTAACCGCAGTGGATTCTTAGAAATGTAACTGTCCAGTTTTCCGTTTGACTGACAACATTCTGTCGTTTCTGTCGACTCTTTTATTAATTGCACTGCAGGTTGACCTTTTTCTTGTCCTGTTTTATTGCACTTGTCTTGTAGGAAGGTGTCAAAAGAAGAATTGACAAGAAAAAATAGTTTTGATTTGCTTCCCTTACGCAAAAATCGATCGCAACGCTATGCAATTGCTCAAATTGAAGGTGTCCGGGTTTCTGTTTGGCTCACTGTATAATGACTTTTTGCCATTTTTAAATAAACGACAAACCTTCCCGACATGGTCTAATCGAAGCATTGCTCTGGATGTTTCACTTTTTATGTCAAAGCAATGTTAGTATTAAAATAACAACCACAATAACAAAAGAAACTCTAAAACAATTTTTGAAAACCTCGATTTTTTTAAGAACTTCAGTTAAGACTTACTTCATAAAACTAAGACATTGCGTTTAACCTCTCTTTTTAAATTTTACAAAAAAGGTGGTCTTATTTTATTGTCCGTCACTCATTGTCCTACAGTATGTATATTTGTTATTTTAATATGACATCCAGATCATCTGAGGAAGAGTCGAGGAAGTATGACGGAGTCATGTTTTTGTTTTGTTTTGGGGAAAATTATCCACTACATCTTGAGCAGCGTCCAGAAATTTCTGGATGATTTCTTGGAAATAGTGTATTGCATGATTATGAATAAAAATGTGCAATATAAAGTAAATTATGTACAATAACTCCCTGCATGGAGTTTGATAACATCCACAACACTTCTGCCTCAACGATAAACAACTCTTAGCATAATGTGGCAACTGTTATCTGTCTTTTGAGGTGTTTTTTTTGTAACTGTCCATCCCGTTAGCTCTGAGCAAGCGCCTACCACGTCACAGAAGTCACGTTTTGCTACCATCGCAACGTCAACACGGATGATGCGCACGATTAACCTTGCTGCAAATGCTTTTGGGGCGAGTTGCGAACCACAAAACAGTCCGGAGTTGCGTTGTAATTTGTAATAATTAGTGTTCGTTGTTTGTTAACAAGAATCAGCACTAACTTTAATTGTGGTGAAGAAATATGCCACCCCGGGGTAGTATTTCCCCAGTAGGTGTTCCATAGTTTCGGGCTTCACTCTATGATGAGGTAGGCAGCTCATCTGAACAAAGCTATTTCGCCAAAGAAAGACCATCAAAAGATGTAAACAAATAGTCACCACCATTAAATCATTTGTGCGTCGATGAAATAAATCATCCGGTCCGGTTCAACAGCCCAGGTTCGATGAGCCGCGGCAATCGGGTGGGAGTGATAAAATGATTAATTATCATCGACAAACGCCTAGCTTTGCACGCCACACATTAATGTCCCGGCCGGGATCGGGAGACCAACAAACGTTAAGCTTCGAGTTGATGAATCCATTTTCATCCGCCATGTACTATGAACATTTACTGTCTTCGCCTTTCGATTTCTTCCCGGAGTCCGAATTTGGCCATAAAACTAGCGAACTAACTGGTGGCCACATGCCGATGGGATCCGCATCTGTCAAGTTTCTCACCTTTACGATCAATCTGTCAATGTGTGTGTGTCTAGTTTTTTTTTGCTAGGAGAAAGATCCGTCCTAACGCAAGCCACTAAATCAATTTCTGTTCCCAGAATCGCGAACCATAAAGTCGGCAGGATGGAAAGCGAATGACCGGATCGGTGTACAAACCTGCGAAAAGAGATAAAAAGAGAGAGAGAAAAAAGAAATTAATAAATAGTTCCACTGCGTGTTGTGTGTGTGAGGGATTTGTACAACAAAATAAATAATAACAGTCATAAAACGGCCCATCGCTCAAGCTACAAAACGGCAGTAAGATTGTAAAACAGTGACCATTGTCTGCCCAATTGGTTTTAGTGGCCAAAAAGAAAGCAAAACAAGACAACAAAACTGATGAATGAAAATGGTTTTCGCGGAAGGAAGAGATTAAAAAGGTAAAACGGTAGGAAGAGACCGACTAGACAACGATTGCTGTGTGATGGTATCGAGAGTAATAAAAAGATATGATTAGATCGGAAACATTATAGCATTCGTCTTCTGTGCAAATTTTTGGGAGGCCGGATTGGCGAAGGGATTTTGCTTCACCGTTAATGGGGGGTTGTCAATTTTTCTGTCCACCGTTGTCTGGACACACTGGGTTTTAAAGCGGGTTGAGAATGTGATCGTTTGGTGCCGTTTCTGTTAGGCGCCGTGATGTTTGACCATTGTACGTCAAACAACGAATGTTTTGACGCTCGGCGATGCGTTGACCTTCCCAGTGGAAGTCGTTTTTTTGTCAACAGTTGGACCCGCAGCGTGGTGCTGCATGCAGTCAGCAGTTGTTTACAGTTGCCTGCCGGAAAGGTGTTGAACAAGTAGACGCACAGGCAGGGCGTGTAAACAGACAGGTGACAGAAGGAGGAGGACAGCTTTTCGCCGTAAAAACAGCACGTCAGCAGGCCGGATCGCATTAGTTCCGCCGGAATGTTGTGCGGGAATGTAGCGATGAGGTGTGTGACGGTGCGACTGCTAGTGTCGGTAGTGGTGGTCGGTGTGTGTGGTGCGGTCGGTTGGACGGAAGCTGCACCCCAGGTGGACCAGTGGCATTATCCGCACGATGCACTGTATCCGTTAGATCTTGGGCACAGAATTTGTGAGCGAGATTGTGCCAGCGAACCGAGCTATTTGTGTGATTTTTATGTGTGCGATGAGGATGGGAAGATGATCGAGGAGAAGGTAGCCGCTAATGAGGTGGATCGCAATTGTTATCAAGATGTGGATGATGAGGAGGAGTATGATGACGATGAGTACGAGGAGGATGAGGACGAGGATCACTTTACGAGTGTTTCGCATGAGCTGTTTGATTGTCTATCTGATGAGGAAGTGACTTCTACTGCAATGTCGACCAGTAGTACTGAAGCTACAACTACTACTTCTACAACTACGGAGAGCACAACAACATCAACTTCTACTGCTTCTACTACTACTACTATTACTACAGAACCCACCACGAGTTCCACCAAACCGAGTACGAAGCCTTCCAAACGCAAGAGAAAAAATCGTAGGAAGAGTACAACGGAAAAGAGTTTCAAATCGGAAG
>KZ061661.1:330133-364394 GCA_002091835.1 Anopheles maculatus
TCGGAAGAGGAGACTACGGAGGCTACAATTACCTCGACAACATCTACTGTGGAGACGTCAACCGATAGTACGTCATCATCATCCACCGAAGGAATGACATCTACTACTACTACAGAGATGAGTACCACTACATCATCCACTACAGATACGTCATCGACCGACTCAACTACATCTACTACCGCAGAGACGACTACACCATCGTCGACAACCATGTCTCACGAGTGCACAACCTTATCGCCATCGTTAATACCGTTGAAGAACTGTCAGTGTTATCTGTACTGTGACAAAAAGAATTGTACCTGTCTGTCCGATACTACCGAAGGCATGGACAATGAAATCGACAAATCGAAGAATCGTGGTGGAGTGCGACGTTGGATCGATAAGGATGGGGATGTTTACGCTAGAATCTACCGAAAGATACAAAAGCTCATGAATAGTTCACCAGCACCAGAACCGCGTGTTCGTAGAGTGAGCCACAAAAAATCAACCTCTACTACAACCTCCACTACGCCATCTTCGACTACAACTACGGAACGAAAGCACAACGATATAATGCAACTTCCGGGTGACACTAGACGACGCCGGAAGTTACCGGCACGCCACTGGAACCGACTTCTCCACACGGGACCTAACCCGGTAGAGCTGCCCGGAGGTCACAAGATTGGTAGCTTCAAGCGAGACTTGGCCCACCGGAAATCGGAGTACCGGGAAGAGCTAGACTGTGCGATAAGACCATGGTCTCGCAAGTGCAAAAAATGGAGAATGCTGCAGAATGATGCCAGCATGGTGCCATCGTAGGAGAGCTTTATTTTGTTTGTTTGTTGCGGTTCTATCGAAAAAACGGAACAGACTTCCCGGTTGTTTAGATGCGTTGAGTGTTTAATATGCGTTAGGCGATGGTGTCTTCTTAGGTATTAAGGGTGGAGATTGATACAAAGACTTTGCAATAAAGATTAAAATAATGCCGCTGTTTTGTTGCTGTTTTGAAGTTTGCTGTTGTATCGGTTTATCTATTATTAACTGTCCGCAAATTGCTGTAGAACCTTCCATTAGCTTCCGCTTCATAAGAACCACCGTGGAGTAGTGTTCCAATCAATCGAAGAAAGGCGACGACGATCGTGGACGAACGCACGCACCACAAGATGTTGAAAGATCTTGCGAAGGGGACCGGGGTCTGGATGTTATTAGCATAAATGATGCCGGGAGAGGGTTGGCTACTGTGTAGAATTGCTTTTTTCCGTGTCGTAGCCTATGCTAGAACATCCAGCTGGGCCAGTAGGGAGATCGCCTTCGGTTGTTTTGCTAATGAAGGTGTCTAACGATGGCGATAAAGATTGCTAGGAAGAAAACTCTTGGAGCTTTTTATTCGCATGCTGGAGCACGCACGATAGACACATAATGTAAGAGAAGAAAAAATACAGCGAACCCCACACCGGTCACCAGTAGCGTCCGCGTACGTAACGATTTATTGACTGATGAGATTGAATTCCAATGTTTTTCACCCAATTCTTGGAATAGGGGCAAGCGAAACTGAGTGGACGCTCGGATCAGCATACCACCAACGATGACGGTGGTTGGGTGTCTTCTTTTGCTGTGGCGAGTGGAAGAGCCAATGCTGGGAAAAAAGAAGTCAAGATATAGAGAAGCTGACGACCAACGGGACCTGGTGGACCATGCAATATATCTAAATCGCAACACCGATCGCTCATGAGCCAAAGCAAATGCCGGTGCTGGAGGCGATCGATCTATGAAGGGATTCCCAATGCCTCTCGACAAATTAACTGACCGGTAACAGTTATTTGTTCTTGCTTACTCTTTGTCCATACTTTGTTTTGGTTTTCGATTTTTTTTGGGCTCAGCGAGTACGTGTAGCTAGAAGACTGCGCGAGATTACTGTTGCAGCACATCTACTCTAATGATGCTGCTTGTGTTGTGCTCTATTACGTCAATGCACCAAAATTGGAAAGGTTCTTGCTGGTAAGAAAGTTAAGATTCAGCCGTGGCAAGCTTATTCGAAGCTAGCGTTTTGTGTACTTTGCTTGGAACTATAATTTTAAAGTTGTTGCTGCGGTACTGGTAAGGCGAAAGTACCGAACCGTTCCCAACAGCGACGTGTAGACCACCACGAGCGCTGACACTGGCGGTCAGGTTGGACATTTGTTTAAGGTTCGAGGTTATAAATGTTTCACCGTCCAAAGATTTATCTCTTGCTGAGGTTTAATTGCAAGCTGTGCCATAAATTAGGCCGACCGGTGCATCTCAAAAGTCCACCGATGAGTGGACAGTCGGATGGATGGGTCGTGCAAACTCGGCAAAGCTCATCCGGTTGCTGTCACAATGTGACTCCGGTCACCGTCTCCAATGCCCATGCCTCCAGCCCAAACGAAACAATTTGTATCACGTCGAACGAGGCGTTGAGGCGTCAATTTCCCTATTTTCCTCCACTAGTCAACGGCGGGGAAAGTTTATTGGGTGAAACTTTGGATAGCAAACGATTTGTTACGTCAGTTGTTGGGGTTGTGGCGCGTGTATCTAACGCATCCGGCATTTCCGGGTACGGCCACACGGCACGGCAGTAGGTTAGGTTCAGTACAGTGGAAGGTTAGTGATAATTAATTTAGAACGTCTGTGCCGGGGGAACGAATCGTATCGGTTCAGCTTCAATCTGTCGCATCAAGTGATCTTATTGTGAACGATTCGTTATGGTCACTGTGGCACATAAACCAGGCGGTGGATCGGAAGTCGGAAGTTGATAGCTGGTAAATGATATTGTAATGCTAGATACTGGTCGTTATACTTTAAACGTAACTCGTCGTAGCTTTCTAAATAATCGCCTAAATAATCTTCAATGAATATGTTTGAAGAACTGTTTTAAAATTTATGGTTTTACAAATTTTACTTTAAGGAAAGTATATAAAATAAATTAATACTAATAAAGTAGTTTGTGTATTGTTTTATGATTTCTAGCTGTTAGTTTTATCATCAAAAATACAACTAGTTCTTTGGTATGATATTCATTTTTGGACTGCTTCGCGTATTGATTGCTTGGTTGAATGTTTTTCTATGTTTTTGTTATCTATTTTTCAATTGTTTTTTATTCTTTTTTATGCCTGCTATTATTCTGTTATGGTTGATATTAGTAAATGTTTTAATAAGAATTGTGTCCTCGATTTTGTGTCCTCGAATTTTTCCACCACATTTATTTGAGTTTATCATTTATACGTTCTGTTTTATGGGTGAATATCAAAATTTTGAAAGCCTTTTGAACAATTGGATCTTTCATTAAATAATTTTTAAATGGCATCGTTTCTTCATTTTGTTTTTCGAATATTTAAATTAACTTTTAGACTTTCTATAGTTCCTATCTTCACTTTGATGCATATGTGCAATAGTAATAAAAAAAGTCACAAAACCTTTTAAAAATTAAATCTTTTATTGAATAAGTTATAACTGCTAGTTATTTATTTATTTATTTATTTATAAGTATTGCGTCATTTTTCTCCTTATTTTTTTTTTGGTTTATTTATAGAGGCTTTGGGTCTTAGAGACCTCATTCGCCTCTTTTTCTCCTAATTCAGCCACTTATTATGTTACTTTGTGTTTTGTTGGCATGCATTTGGTGTTTTATCCTGTTTTTGATGCATGTTTGTATTTGTTTCATATGAAACTGTTTAGTAATTTTAATGTATTATCGATACAAAACAATATTTTGACTCTGGTTTTGTTAAAATTGATTGCTAAATTTCTCCTATTTATTTTTATTAATCTATTGTTTTCTTTTTATTGTGATATGTGTTTGTAATTACGTTTTTAAGACAGTTTATTACTTCGCTTCTTTCTTTAATCATTCTTATCACATTTTAAAATTGCACTTTTTTCCATTTAAATCTTTTAAATACTACTCTAAGCGTCAATTTATGTGGTAAAGTTTCGTGGCGAAAGGTTCCATTCCACAGTGTACACCGAAACCGATTCATGATTGCATACAATCTTAATACCTTCTGAACAGAATTCTCGATCACTTATCGCTACCGCAACAGTTCCGCCATTCAAAATTCGTGCCTCTCAAAAAAGAAAACCTTTCCCTTCTGAACGTGGCTCTGCAGCCGTCATCTATCAGTGAAACAGTGGTGCAGGTGCGCTGCTAGCTGTTGTCGGTTGTTTATCACCTTAAATCCGGCCCCGAAAAACCCGCACGCTTGCGTATTTTCCATTAACACACAAAAATAGCACCCTTATATGGATGGGCTATCGAATCCTAAAAGAAAGGGATAAAACCGCTCCAAAAACAAGCGATTGAAATGCATTCTTGCTGCAGCAAAATCCCGTTCCTGTTCCCGTTGCAGCAGGGCACGGTGTTATGCGGTTTTCTGGTCGTCATGCACCACCGGCCCAGCTCGATGCCGGGATGGGCAATCGCCAAACATGGACCGGCAAAGGGCGGCCTTTATCAGCGCGATGGTGATACCGCTCGGTGATGGGACGCCAAAGCCAGACCAGGGCCGTCATCGCGCACTAATCGAGCATTCATTCGTGATGAGGGAATGAAAGAATGCAGCTTCGGTTGTGGGTGTGATCCAGTTTTTGTCTCGCGTCATGCTAATTAATGAACACCCGAACTACCCCTCGGAACGTCGGCACTGGCAAGCGTTATCGATACGACATTAATACTACGCCAGTTTCCTGCGAGCGAAAGGTTTCCCGTGCGTCCCGTTTGCGACGGCAATGTTTTATATCACGACCTATTATTATCGACAGAATTGGGGCTGATTTTTTTTTTCGTTCGCTTCCAACCATTTTTAGCTCCTTTCATTTCCTGCAGAACGTCTGCTGAACATTTTAGAGTTTTATAAGATGTCCAATGAAATGTTGAGATGAGTTTTCTACCGCTGGATCCGACTAGAGCGCAATCGTATGCATCAATCCATTTGTATGCGGTTGAAGAAGATCAATTAACCGTAGAATGGTGCCGAGCTGTTCGTCACAAAACGCCAGAACTTCACCGTTGAAACGTTTTGAGCTTCAATGTTGATGAGCTTGAGCCGATCGAACCGACTTTGCCGAAATGGTTTGGAGTGGGTGCGTTGAGAAGGAGGAAAATTGGAAATTAAAAATTTATGATAATTTCTGCTCCAACCCTCAATACGATGGTACGGTTTTATCTATGGGTTTGGCTCTTTCCACACATCATTCTGGATTCTCATGCTCGTGATACGCAACCGGTTCGACCGGTGATCGACTGAGGTGATTCGGACCTGCGGATGGTGCAAGGTGCTCTCGCAATAGCTCGGCAGCTGATGGAGATGTGTCAAGCGATATCGTTGCTTAATTGTTTCTGGCGTTTCTTTTTTTTTTTCGATGGCGGGTTCTGGTTTGTGGGGAAGGTTCTTGGTGCGAACGTTCTTTACGTTTTGTCAGAACGATTTAATAGATCGACCTTTGTCTGGGGTAGCGGAATGTGTAGCAGCGCCATTGTCCAGATAGGCATCAATGTAGAGTACAATGGGTAACGAAAAAAAGTGTCATAACGCTTAATGTGCTTGTAGCGTTATTTGTGTAAAAGTAAAAATCAATAAAAAAAATATTTAGGGTACTGGAACAACTGTCAACTGTCAAAAACATAGGTCAAAGTTGTCGCTGAAAATTTTTGTGGGTAATCTTTTAAGGGTAATTTACGACAAATGTGATAGCTCCGAGGACTGACTATCCAGCTACGGGTAAAACCAAGTCATAAAAAGCTAGAAATAGCAGGCTAGAATGATCTACTGAGTTTGTTAAGCCGGAGAATAAAAAGAAGTGATGACTGCGAATGTTTACTGTGATTTTTGTGCACTAAAATAATTGTAAAAACCCTATCAACATTGCCAGGTCTGTACTTGTTGAAAAAAATACTGATAAATTCCTGAAGTTTTAGTTCAAATATTCCAAAAATCTTTCTGGCATTGCCGTCGATTCCTCACGCTTTTACATCTGAAAAAAATATATTAATTTATAAAAAATGCATGGCTTTCATTGTTCTTTTAGATCAAGATCAAATTTTCAATACTTGCAGAAAATTTTCGCCCAAAATTGCACCGATTTTATGATTATATTTTTCATTTATTTGTTTACGTTGAGTAATAGCTTGAGAGTAACCTTTACTAACTGAGCCGCAGATATGCATTAGTTGTACAAACTTCGGCTTCCAGAGAACTGGTAGCAGCACGAAGAATACATCGAACTACCTAATTATTGTGAAAATTTTGTACAAGTCCTTGTTATAAGTTGACTCAATAAGTATTAAGAGATAATACAATCATTAAAGTTTGATTACTAAAATGAGTGCATAATTTTTTCTCCTCCATACTAAATCGATAATCAATTTTTAATATTGCTCTTATTTTGTCACCAACTGTACTCAAGAAGAATCTTCTTTCTACAAGAAATTTGAAATAAAAACATTTGCATGTTGCCTTTACCGAATAGCAAGTTTAGATTTTAAAGATTTTGTTTCGACCTATTCTATTTTGCATGCAAATCGTCCGCTACTGACACACCCTAATTGAAGATGCTCGAAGAATTGCGAAAGCTTCTTCTCCGATGTATACACATTAAGGAAGAAAGCAACAATAAGAGGAACAAATAGAAACAAACACTCTCAAGAATGTTGATGATGTTTCTTCGCCTTGCTTCGAGTGGGATGGAAATTAAACTAGAAAAGAAGCACAATTAAAAAGGCAAACATCTACACACACACACACACACAGCAACGTTACGCTTGCATATGAGAAGGCGTTCCAGAATTTTGCGGCCCATGTCACATGGCAAAAGCGCAGTTGGGCCTAAGCTGCGCGCGTTGATTCTTGTTTCGTTGCCTTAGCGGCACTGCCCGAACGATCGTCCGTTTGGTTCTCACTTGAGCCGAATAATCTGGTTTTACAGTTATAATTGATCGTGAAGCATTCTGGCAATGTTTGCTGATGCTGCGAATGCTGCGGATGATGCGGATGCTGCTGCTGACGCCGCCATCTCTAGCCAGCAACACATGCCAACGTGCTGGAGCGCACGCTGTTCGAAACTCGAGCTGGTGGCCGGCACTGGCGCAACAGTTTTATGGGTTAAAAGGTTTCCTCCAGATCCCCTTCCCGCCAAACCCCGCCCCCCCTCCTCCGCCGGCTGGAGCTTCCCTTTCTCCGGTAGAGTTTTCTTTCGGTTGTTTGCTCTTCGCGTGATTATGTCGTGCCCGTTCCTGTCGGTGTTGTTTCGGGGGTCGGGTGCGAGAAATCAGTGCTTTTCCTTTTTTACCAACGCCAAATTGGCCACTTCCCGGCCCCGGATAGAAGACCTGGAACGGGTGAGGGAGTGCACACTAGCCGGGAAAACGGTGCTAGAACGTTTTTCGAGAATGAATTCGGTTACATGGTATTTGTTGCGCCCGTTTTGTGCCGGCAATTATGGGCAACATTATAAGGATCGTTTACGGCAGGGAGGAGATTGGGGCGGGGAGTTGTGGGTGCGGGTGGCTTCGATTATGTCCGGGGCCGTAACTCCCCCGAACACAACAGTACTGCATGCTTGAATGCAGTGTTAAAAGTGTTGGTCGGGAATGCGCTACGATCGGGCGTAGTGAATATACAGTTGTAGTGATCGGATCGAGCAGCGTTGGCTGCTTGATGTGCGTGTGATCAAAGTCATCAAAGAACGATTACGCGTGTCGGTTGCGGATGAAGATGGGGACTGAATCGGATCCGTTAGGGGGTTAGGGAGCGTACAGCAAACGACATAATTGTAAATGTCCGTCCTTGCCGTTTTTGCCTATATACATGAAGCTATCGCGCAAAAACGAGTCATCTTCATCAGTGTGTCGTTTTTTTCTGTGTTTTCTTTGCTCAATTATTTGCTCTTTGGTGTGTATTAGTGGATTCTGAGTGCGTCTGATAGAAGAAAAAAAAACGCGGCTCTAAATCAACGGGAAAATAAATTATGCATTCTGGGTCATCTGCTTCTGAAAGGGCCCTCTGTTTGGAGGGAAACAGCACTGGTTTAATTGTTTTAATGTCAATTGCCATAACTGTTTAGCCATTTATGATGTCCTTATCATTATTAGGCAGGCGCCATATTGCGTCTGTACTTTTGCTAGGGCTTTCAATATTTCAAAATATAGATTGTGAGTATTTATAGATGAAAATTGGTGACGCAGAGAAGAGGAGAATTATCTCAGCAGCTGCAACTTCAATTACTTCAACTCGAAACGCGGTACAGAGCCGAAAGACAGTTCATTCCAGGAGATATCAAATTAATAATAAAACGTCCCGTCTAAGGTGGCCTGCCGTCGTAATAGTAACGAAGATCTGGTCATTTATCGGCTAGAGATTCTCGTGATTGGCTTAGTACTTCCATGGTTAGTTCTACAAACAATTTGAGGATTTAATACTAATGAAAGAATAGGAAAGTGGATCACTTGTGGTTGGAATTATAATTTCATCTGTCAAACATCCAAGAATAGGAATAAGAAAGAGTATACAACTCCCGTATCACGATAGGATTGACCAGATAAAAGACAAGAAGACTGGTATGCTGTATTCTCTTCAACATTGTACATAGCTCCAGAAGAAACATCCAAGACTTGGAGATGCGAATTTCGTGGAATCTCTTCTACAGTTTAAACTAGATTCCTGCATGTACTGCTGACATTAACATCATTAATATCCTGCTAAAGATTAACGTGCATTAAGTGACCACACCTTCCAGCTCATCAAAAACTTCATACAACTCTTATCAAAAGTACCAAAAGTCATGTAGATATTAAGGTAAATGCCGGACACTCGAAACACTTGTCGCGATAGACATAGTTTGGGAAATTCCTGCCAACTGTAGTCCTATAAATCATATGCTCTAACCTCAACAAGTTCATAGTTCGAGCAACCTAAGGCAATTGAATAATACCATTCAAGAACAAATTGACATCGCCCTGTGTGACTATGACCTCCACATGGTTGTTTATTTTGAGTTTAAACTATAGCCTAAGAATCGATACTATTATACGGTTGTAGCAGTGCAAAAAAAAGGAAGAAATTTGAAAAGGATTTAACACGCAATTAAACCTACGGTTTGCATAATCAGCAATGCATCGAAGCGAACAATTGACCAAACTTAGCTTTTCAAACGTACACATACACCAACATACCCAGAAACTCTTAAAACTTCCCTTACAAAACCACTCAGCAGCTGCAGCAATTTGCAAAACCATCCAGAAGTCTTTCGGACGGAGTTCCACTTCCGAAAGGCAAAAGACAAACCGAACCATAAACATCCACCGGCGCACAAGGTGGCAAAGTTTTAATTGTTTTCCACCAACTTTAAATTGCCAAACGATGGTGGTGTAGAAAGCAATGCAATTCTTCGCTCAACTAAGTTCCTGCTCCGAATAAGAGCGTGCAGCGGTTTGTTGTGCTAAAAAAAAAAAAAAACGAGTGAGCTGCATACTGTTCACCACTGTACATATCAATTGCAGTGAGTGTTGTTCGGGGTAGTTGAAGTATCCCAACCGTGGTAGCCTTTAAGTTGGTTCATTTATGAGTACCGAAGCTGGAAAACACAATCGGAAGCAAATCTTCCATCGGTATTCGAACGGAATTTCTCTGGGTAGTTACAGAGGAAAAATCTTTTACTTATAACTTGGCAAAAAACATTCCACTGCCTAGATCTCCGCATGGTGGAAAAGTGCTCCAAATGAAGCGGCAATTGAAATGGTGGGGAGAAGCATTGCGGGAAATCAATCTCATTTTCTCACCATTCCGAACCGCCCCGGTTGTGGTCGAGCTGCCGACAATAAAGCTTCTGTTTATATCGCTTTGGCTGGCAATGCTATGCAAAAGAGGTGAAGCGTTGTGTGCATGTGGGTTTTGGTAGACACACACACACGCACAATGAGCATGTGGTTCGAAACATTAAACGCATTCCTTTGCTAGGTGGTATACATGCACTCACATTCATGGTCGAACACACCGATTCGGCGTTGCAACTCGGAAGCGCATTCCTTTTTGTGTCGTCCCGAAACACCGAAATGGCGCGTGAGCGAAATTAATTAAACTTCTCCCAAATTATGTGGCCCGCTGAAATCGAAACGATTAACCGACGAAAGGTGGCGTTTGTGCCATTTTGTGGTTTCGGTATTTTAGCACGGTCTGGAGCTGAAGTTTTGTCGCTGCCACTTCGGTATGGGTGGCATAACCTATTTTGTGTGTTGGTTTCGGTATGATCAACAGGGAGTTTGATGGAACTATTGCTTGGGCAATGAAACTAAGAGATATGAAGCAGTAAAATGCTTAAAAACATACTAAATAAATAACATATAAACAAAGTGTTTAATCCACAATTTTTTTTATGTTTAAATCGTTTAAATATTATGAAAAAAGCATGATAGAAGAAGATGTTTCGCTATAAAACCTATATGCTATAAAACTTGTGTGTGCTATAATATGAAAGGAAGTAAAAGATGTGGTAAAAAATGGAAATGGATCTAATGAAGTTAATTCTAGATTTGATGAAGTTAATTAGATTTATTTCAATTTTCCTGCCTATCTACTCATGACCTAGGAATGCCTAGCAATATCTTCCAACGCTGATGATTAGACGAAATAGTTGGAATAAACGTCAAGCTATTTTAAACCCTATTCCTGCCATGTTCGACATTTTTCACTTTCGATCCGCCTGAACCGAACCTGAAGCACACCTGAAGTTGGAACGAATTGCAGCAAAAACTGTAACAGGAAGAAGCGTTCGTGACGATCACTTCTCTCTAAAGACAAAGGAAAGGGGAACAAAAAAAGATTAAGCTTCCCTTCTCGTGATGCGTAGGGGTGTAATAATAGTACTTTACACACACATATACACACATGCAGAACTCACAGCGCGACGGTGTAAAAGAAGACATCAGATCAAACCATCGTCAGATCGTCAGCATCCCTGTAAGCGTATGTTTGCTCAAAGATCAGTTTAACATGGATTTTAATTACGACCCGTTGTTCTAGACGATCGCCTCCAGCGCTCTAGCCAGTCCTTCGAGTGATGTCTGTGCGTGGAGTTCTTGAGAAACTTCTCTCTCTCTCTCCTTCCCATTTTTTTATGATTTGCTGTAGTGATTGCCGTCGACTGGTCGAGTCTTTCTTCGCCTGCGTTGGAGTTAATTAACGTTTCACAATCTCGTTGTCATTTGTTGTACCCGTGGTGGCGTTCCTTCCAAGCGAAGGATGTAGCGAACGAGATTCCGTGATTGTGGAGTCCCTGTGGAGGCTTGGAAGTCTTTGCAGGAGTGCAATTATAGGAAAGGCTATTCGAAGGGAAGGGCGAATAGTGGAATCGTTTGCGCTTGAAAGTACCTCACCTAAGGGTGTTGATAATGCTGCTTTGGGCCATTTGGTTTCCCCCCCTAAATGGTGTTAAGTGTTTTGTGTATCTTTCGAAAAGAGCTGTGTTGCTGCAGGAATAATTGTTTATGATAATTTTGTCTCACTGGAGGTGTTGGTTATACAGATTCATGAGCCGTGTAATTTGCACCTTTGGTTGGTGTTTTATTTGAGAGCCTCGCTGTACGTGCTGAGAAGTTAGTAAACCCATTTCCCAGTAGTTTTCTGTTCAACTTGTGTCTGGACCAGTTCCTTTATATGGACATCCGATTCAATTGACCTTAAAAAGCTTCTACTCTCGGATCCTTGTTTGAAGGATGCAATCATCTTTTTGCCATAACGTGTCCTCACAAATGAAGCAGGTCAACACGATTTCACCATTTAACTGACCGATGACACCACCATCCCCAAGCCATGTTTAAAGCCTTCCTGGCGATCATTTCGATTCACTGACATCACAGCCGGCCGTAACTTAATAACACCCCGGATGCCTCGTTTCAGAACTCGATCGACGAAAATTGATTCGTTTGGTAGTGGATGCACCTGACCTGGGAGCGCTTCTTCTTCTGGCTGGCTGGGGTTTTTGGTATGTTGCTTTCGGTGTTTTGTTTTTGTAGGCTAATCGAGTTATAATCGCACAAATCAATCAATGCACCACGAGCCGAACCTGAACGCAACCCATTACAAACCCCGTGGGCGTGGATGCTAGGCAAAAACCGTAGCAAAAGAAAATTGGAATACACTGATTAAATAAATTTTCCCATCGTCCCAACCAGAAAACCGGCCGACACGTTCTTGGACACAGGCAGTGCAGGCGGAGACGGTGCCCGTGCATGGGGTGTATCGAAATTGGGTCAGATCCGGGTCGCACTGGGTTGATGAAATATGTAACCTACTGTCTTAACTGCTGCCTGCCGAGTTTTGCTGCATCGTATCGCAGCTTATCGAACTTTTTGGGGCGACTTTTTGTACCCCGGGCCATGTGTGGTGTGGTGTTGATTGTTCTTTTGGTGATGCCGCCAGCACGAGCATTATGTACGGTCTGGCAAATGATTTAAATGGTGTTAATACCATTGGTATCGATGTCGATCGGAAATTTATGTGGAGAAATTATTTTCAGTAAGGGTGATTCGCTATTGTTGGGGCATGAAAAGGTTCGTTGCTTGCTGATTGATGAAGTCTTTTGATTTAAATGTTTTTCGTAGAAAGATTAAGGAGTGTTTTAGACATTTTTATAATGTTTATTAGACTAATTTGAATTGTCGATCACATCGCATGACTCTGAACAGTATGATCTTTCTTTTTGGGGTGCAAAAATTATGCTCGGCGAAAACAAAACACAGATCTCCTTCAGCTCTTCCTTCGGTTAACACTCAGCCTTAGGCAATGGGTATTATATTAATAATCAAAACTTGCCTTTACAACCCTTAACCAATAATTACCACACTCAAAAAACGCTCCTACAGAATTGACGAGAATCGGAATTGTCGGTAACGATCAACATCATAGGCCATAAAAGGAAATAAAAACTCCTTTAAAAAATCGCTCGATCGCAACTCGATCTATTTTTAACCGACATAAACATAAAAGCAAACCCAAAACCATACCTACCTACAAGCAACTGTTTGTTGCAAATCGTTTAGTGTAAGTGAGTGTTAAAAAGCAAAAAAAAACGCCAAACCAGCAAAAGCTTCTCTTAAAAATGGAAACAATTTACTGTCGGTAAGTATAGTGTACCGGTCCCGGCTTTTACGTTTTTACACGCAATTTCGGCTGGTTTTGTAGTTTGATAGTCGTTTTTCTTTTGCTCCACTCCCATGCTAATACCCTTGTTCTCGCTGCCTCAAGAATGTTTTGCAAATGTGTAGTTAGTTTTCCTCGCGCGTGAACACGTGTTTCCAATTATCTCGTTACTTCGAACGCGGCGTACTAGCATCGCACCGATGAAAATCGTTTTGCGATCGGCGGTGCTTTCGTTTCCTGCCGATGGAAGAAGCTAGCTGAAGGTGCTGCCGGCTCGTAACCGATAGCAGAAAGGCGAACGAAACGAAGCAAAATGTACTTAAATCATTCGTACCCCTAACGATCGTAGCCGGGCACGAGCTGAATTGATGGTTGGATGGAACGTGAGCAGAACGTCATCGATCTCGATGGTTGGCACGTCTTAAGATGCGCATCTTGTGTGTGGGGGAGTGGTTCTTTAATCTTGCCATTTTTAATAAGGTTAACGTTTTAATGAAACAACTCTGGAGAAGCGTACGGTTCGGTTGGTCCACACTGCATGGAAGAGACCCGTCAGTAGGTCATTTGATCCCGACCGATATGGCAAAAAAGCCACGATCAGGAGAAAGGTTTTTATGTTATAATCAGCAGCACGGTAACCTAGAGCAGATCGCAGAATACGGATGATCGATTTCTCGACACACACAGCGGGAGAATCGTCCAGTGATCTTTGCTAGTGGTGCTCGCCTAACCCAATTACAGGGTTTTGAATTGGAGCTAATGAGGACTCACGGTGTGATAGAAACATCCCGATTCCGAGCACGGTCCTTTCCGACCCGGGTAGCAATGATTAGTTGCCGGAAGATGTGGTCCTTATCTGCTGAACTCCGGCAGAAGATATATAGACCCGGCCCGGAGAAGTATTATTTGAAAGGACTCTATTAATCAAATAACTTCTGCTTTGTGTTTGATACGAATGGAAGAAATCGTGGAGAACGGACTTCAATTGCACAGTCAGGTAATTCTGTGTGGTGAGCAGCTTGATCGATGATCAGGTGTCGGCTACCGTATTGCATCTATCAGGTGAAAAAAACTACCCGCTAGATCTTCTCTACTAAGATCTTCAACTGTGGGAGCATTCTCAGCTGAAACAATTGCAGCTGATCGAATTACCTTCAGCTCAGTCATCTGGCAGGTCTGGGACGTAGCAGCAACATAGGCAATAGGCAGCCCAATAGGCAGCGAACCATCGCTGGGGTAAGCCAGCATTAGTCTAATGATTAATTGGTGTACCGGAATCGTTAGATGGTTTAACAAGCTGCTTCGTGCCTTTGTGTTGCTTCAACATTTCGTGCAACGGTTGTTAGGGAAATAAGGTGATGATAGGGCTATGGAGAAGGTGCCACAAGACAGTTTTGGAGAGGTGGCTGGTCTATTTTTAGATTCGCCATGCCGCAGATGACGGTTTGTGACCGTTTGCGTGATCGTAACCTTATGTTCCAAGTAGACCACCTTCACAGTCCTGTCATTGACGGCAATCTTCGTAATGGATCCCTGAAGAACTGATCAAGATCAAGGCGAAATGGTTGCGAATATTAGTGGTAAGCTTTACTCCCTTATGCCCATCTATTAGCGTTGGAAAACTGCCGCTACTGGAATTAGTTTTGGAGCGTGAAGATTTGAGGGTTCGCCTATGCTTTTTTAGGACTTGAAGTTTACCTTAATGCTTTTGAAGTTTGTGCGAAAACCTTCCCCAAGGGTCAGGTGTACGTTCCCATCGGGTTTCTTCACCAAGAACTCTTCTCTTTGCTGTTGCTTTTGCGGCAAGCGCAGATGGAAAACTCGACAAATAATAATTGCCCTGATTAACAATGTCCGTGGCGGATTGTCGTAACAGCGGTTACAAACTAGCACTTACGGTTCAACGGGTACACACGGGGTTAAGGATGGCCATACGTCATGTCAGCCAACGAGTCTCACCTGCATCAGCCGAACAAAACGCCCACAGAACCTAACACGACCTAACCGTGCGAAGTTCTTTGCTAACATCATCGATCTAACGGGCCCACCGGTGCTAGTCGAAGCGAATCCCGGGAAAACAATTTTACTTTCACGGTGTTTGCCATTTTCTCTCGCGCCGCACCATTTGCTGGCGGGATTTTGCACAGAACGCAAATTGAAAAGTATCGAACACGCAGGCCGGAAAGGCCAGTTGAGTGACGGTTCGGTCGTTTGGGGCGAGGAGGCATGCGGGTTCGCTGATCATTAAATAAATTGACTTTCGCTCCGTTCGTTGTCCGTCCGTCCGCCGTCCGATCGCTCGGTACATCGTGTATCGGGTCGATGGGTGATGATTTATCCTTTTCTGCCCGCTACCAGATAACCGTTTGTGCTGGTTGATTACTGTTAGGTTGGTTAGTGTGCGATCTGTTGCTTAGTTTTTCTTCTACTGCTTTTCTTAACTTTTTTTGCACCGACCTCGTCGTTCGTTTGATCGGTAGCGACGACTTGCGGGACATGTTTAAGTGAATGTGATGCAATGGTATAGGTTCGGTGTGTACAGCCGCAATGTCGACTAACTGTTTCGCGGGAAAAACAATTAGACAGAACTGTAAAAGCTGGCAGAAACTGTCACTTTGCGCTGTGAAAACATGAAGATGCGTTTTTTGTAGTTGTTGATGCTGTGGTGAATGTATCAGGAAACACACAATCATGTTGCTAATGGAGTATGTTTTATGAGACAGCTAGACAGCGAGGTGATAAATCATTATCGGAGCGGGAGAAGACTGCTAAACTGATACGGTAGATAATCTGCTCTGTGAGATAGTGGCTGCAAATTCATTTCAAATGTGAGGTTTGGTGTAAATCATTTAAACGAAGAAGCAGAACACTAATTGCTGCTGTTTAAATAAATCAATTTTAAATTAGAGAATGGAACAACCCATACTTTCGTGTTTTTGCATCATAATAACAACTAGTAGAACACTATAAAAATTATTACGAAATAAAAACTAAATTGGCAATCATCGTCATTTTTTTTTATAAAAAAAGAAATCAAATCGAAGATATCAAAACATTTCTAAATGAAACTGTCAAGACGATATGAACTCCAAACCAGCAAAAAACAATGAATATTAACAATGGAGCCTAAGTTGGGTTAAGCCAATTTTTTTGTATGTATTTTGACGTATTACACCTAAAATGCAGCCAGATCTCTATATAACTTGACGAGAGAAATAAGCTAGCGTGAAAAGCATCAGATGTTATTCGAGAAAACACTAAAAATTAGACTAATTGAAAAGGTATAGTTTCTTTGGCATGTATTTGAAGTTCTAGAAATGTAAGCACTAATAAAAACTATTAAAAAAACTTATATTGTCTTTTATCTATTATCATTGATGTAATTACTTTGATTTTTAGCACATTCAGTCCGGAAAAATAAACAAGTTTGTGACGTGCTTGGCAAACCAACTGTCAAAATCGTATACCAATTGTAAAGCGCGTCGGGACAAGGATACCTGCTTCGCCTAAACGACTGTGATTGTTCGATTAGTTGAATAAAGGTGGCTTCAGATTTAAGTATTTTCATGCTTAAGTCATCATAGACCAAAGTAGTAATATAATATTAACGCAATAAATATTGACACTATTTCTCTGAGACACATAGACTTGCTGGATACACAAAACCTTAAATAATGAGAAACTTAACGAAGACTTCGATTTCGCTGTGGTGCCATGTCCAGGATACCAGTAGTTCATTGATCAAAACTACAAATCCTTAAATGATTCTATTTTAATATGTCAAGTAAGTTATTTATTGATCCAAGCGAGAGTATCTAATCTGCCATCTTAACGGACATTGCTCAACAAGAATTAACGCATCCGCACGCCAGCTAATGGAGAGCTCGCCAAGATTTAGCACCACCGCCGCCGAGATGATTTGACGAGCTTTGACAAATTAACTGACAGCTTCCACTCCAGTACCGGTCCACAGCTTAACGTCGCGTTCGTTTCCGTTAAGATTCAAACTCCGTCAACCCGCGCTGTTTGTGTGACCGCTTGACGGCTTCATTGCGGTGTGTGTGGCAATTAAAATAGAGAACCATTTCCATGTGGTGACGTGCCGACAGTCGCCGGTTTACCGTGCCCAGTATCTAGCCAGCTAATAATCCCCGATTGCCCGGAGACGGTATGCTGACCTCTTTAATGCAACGGTGTTCCTGGCACAAAAACTATTTGCACGAGTGGCCATTGTTGGAAAGAATATAAATCCGGCTTGTATTAAATCAGGAGGAGGAGGAGGATTAAGCAGGCCCCTCCAAAGGGGAGCATACGGCCTGGAAAGCCGACACACGAAACGTGTCGCAAGTCGAGCCGGTATTAAAGACCTAGATCAGAGCGGCTTCTGAAGGGGAGGGTTTTTTTTGCTGCATAGAGAAAGAGTGCTTAGGACATTGAGGGCTTTGAAGTTAATCGGCACATTTGGAGAAGTTCTTGCATTTTGATGACTGTCGCTGGAAGCTAAACAGCCCATGCGGTGGTGGGGGCCAATAAGACGTCACGGTATGAAGAAATATAGCACATGTTAACGTTGCTGCACGTCCCAGATCGTAATATCGCGACATTTCAACCCGTTTCTGTACTCTTTTGTGTGTGTGTTTGTGTGTGTTTCTGTTTGCCAATGGTAAGCGAATAACCACAGACACAATTGTTACGTTTCGTTTTTTTTATGACCCTTCGTTTGTCCCGGTATCAATCCAGCAACATTCCTGCCACCGACAGATGGCGCGACGTGTTTCATCAACATAAAAGTGCATCCCGACTTTGGAGTCTACGATACGTGCGGACTGCCCCTTCGGGGGAAGGATTGGGCGCGGCGAGAGCGACGGGTTAAGAAATTGCTGACATTCATTTGTCACTTTACTGACTCGGTGGTGGTGAAATAACTTCATGTTCTGGTTACGGTGGTTGAGCGCCTCGTGTACGTGCACGGGCCATGTATGCGTGGCGAGCAAACTTCTTGGCCGTTTTTTTGTTGTTTCGTTTGCTTTCGTTCTCCAACTCCGGTTCATCCGAGTTCGAACATTGCCGGTGCACCGGTGCCGTTTGGCCTGTTTGGTAGAGGAATTTTCCTTCCCCGCTTGATGCCCGGCTCCACGTTCCGGGAAGCCACCGTTTTCGGTATGGTGACCGTTGGTGACACCGAAGTACATAACCTCAACCGTGACATTTTGTTCCCTTCGTTCCGGACAGTGTTTTCTTGCCCCGTGTGTGTGTGTGCTTCACATTTATCGCTTCCCATCCACTGTGAATCGAACCACAAAGGCTGGCTTGGATCTGCGTTGGATTTACGCTGCTTTCGAAGGCAGTGTCCGTTTAAGATGTTGCACTATTTCTGAATGTACTCGCAAGACATTCGGGGAAGACACGCGCAGGTATAGAACGGGGTGGGGTGGGTAGTTTAACAACATATTTGTCGACCGTTTGTCGACCGCCGAGATCGAGTGCTTTTTGTGTGCAATGTGCTCCATTGTACCTTACGTTCCAACTTCCTCTATCTCTCGCTCGGTTGGAATGGGAGGACTTGAGCGAAGAAGAAATAAAAATAGTGGAACTGAAGCACGGTAATGTGCTCGATGTTAACGACGATGTCGTGGCCGTTGTTTGGGGCTAGATTAAATCTGTCATCTTCACCTCGCGAGCACTCTTTTTTTTCGGTACTGAGTTGGTAGATGTCAGTTGCATTCGTTACCTCATGATTGGGAAATGGTTATGTTATGTGTGTTATGCGCGTTTTTTTTTTCTTTAGCGTTGCTTTACTACGGACAATAACGTCTCTTTTGGAGTCAATGGCGAGGTCTTGCGAAATATATAAGAAACTCATCGTTTCTGTAAAGCCTCGTAAGCATTTTTGAGGTTATTTTCAATGATTTTATTCTTCGGCTGTGGCTACAAACTAAAAAATTTCGAGAGTTGAATGCTTTGAACCAAGAAAGAAAAGGTGGCCTGTCTTTATACGACATAATCGGGTTTCTAATCCCTTTGGGATCGTTCTAACGTGATGAGGGCGAGACATATCCATCTAGACTATCCATAAGCCTACTAAGTCACTAGATGGTCGGCATGACCTTGCAGTGCTTTAAGCCAAGATAACGAGCAAGTACGTATTTAAGAGACTGACAACCAAATTATTACAAATTATTCAGAATTCACTATAATTCGCTTAAAGAAATTATAAACAATAGGATAGGAAACTTTAACAAAAAAGAATAAAGCAAAGTGATAAATCAATTTAGCACTTAGCAACACATTGAAATGCAGCAATTCATTTTTTTAGTAATTGATAAGGAAGCTTTTAGTAATTGATAAGGAAGCTATGAGATATAAACTAATTAGGAATTATTAACAAAACAGTTGTAACTGTATGCTAAGTAGTCAAAAACATTCAAGGAAGTGAAAATTCAAAATGGTAAAGAAGTATTCAAAGGATTTTACCCAGCAGCTAATTTTTAATTTTTAAGATCTTGGTAAAATCTACAAGCAACACTTTTTATTATTCGTAAAAATATTCTAACTTGAAGTAGTGCTTTAAAACCATATTTCATAGCATGTTTTGTTAGACATTCTATAAATCGTATAATTCATAATCTAGCAAAATTTAATGTACAATATAGGTCAAGGTCATTCACCCGCATTTTATTCCAGAAACATAATTTTCCTCGAGCAAAACTAGTACCACAATCAAATCACTGCTCCGTGTTGATTCTCACACTTACTTGAGGTTTGCATGGTAAGCGCATTTTCCGAACACTCAGCCATAGAATCATTCCCTCCCGATGAAAAGTGGACGAATGCCATTTCCCGTTGGAAATTTTATTACATTTTCTAATCTCTCCACCTATCGCACTGTTTGATCAAATCCTGAAAGGTGCGGCATCTAACAAGTCGATTCGAGTAAGCTCACCTGTAAAAGAAATGGTAGAGAAAAAAGGAAAAATCGATTAAAAAGGATAGAAAAAGTGCACTGCAGCGTTTTTAAAAACATGATAACGATAGCAATAGAAGAAAGGCGGAAACAGACAAGAATCAGAAACAGTTTTCTGATCTCTCTGCAAGACAGACGACTGTGACAGAGAAGGAGCGAATGATAAATACACATTCCAATCGGGATTGCATTACGATTGGGCTATTCTGCAATTATTTTATAGCACCCTTCTCATTCGTTTCTCCATTCGCTCCATTCGCTAAGTGGTTGTGGCACTACTGCAGTTTCCCGAGTTTGGTTTTCCCTAGCGGTACGTGATCGATTGATTCGATATCAGTTGTCTCGGGGCGGGTGTGAAAAGCGAGAAGTCTTAAACGGAGGTGCTAACTCCGTTGCCCTTTTACTGCTGACGGGGCAATAAGATGGATTAGCCGAGTTTTATAGCAGTTTCGCTTTGCTCTTATGAGTCGGAATGGTACGTTTCTTCTGAAGGCTTTTGGGAAGCGAAAAAAGCGGGCTGCGAAATGTCAAGTACACTGTCCTACTTTAGCGTGGTGTGATCTCGGTCGTGTGCAGCATCGGTATGTGGTGTTCCGCAAATCAGTGGTATTAAAACGTTTTATTGATTTATCAGTCATGAGGTGTTAGCCATTCCGGTCCGTAGTGTGTCCGAAGATGTAAAAAAGCGTTCAGTGGCGATTGATTGGTAGCTTCATTCGTCCCGCTAATAGTGGATGAAAAAAGGGATAATCGGTACGTGAACGTACAGTACGAACCATAAAAAAACGTGTTCGTAATGTAACACGATTGCATAACAACAGGCGCACGTTCACAATTGCTTGTGTCAAAGCGTCCGGTAAAGATCGATCAGATCAGTTTCCAGCGCTGATGGATTGTTCTACTTTTCCATACACCCGGTAAAATAGATTATAAAGAAGATAAAACGTTATGAATATGTAAAATTAATAACTAACTAATAATAACCAGAGAAGTGCATCACAAATATGTGTCATTTTGTAACGCTTGTAGGCAATCGATCGTAATTCGTTTGTGCAAGCGTCTTAATAAAACCCGACTAATTGAGGGGTTTCATTGCTAAAGGAAGCAAAATCTCAAAACGCTTGAAAGCGTATCATTATACAGCCCTTATCAGGTGCTATCGAGCGTCTCATTAACATCCAAGTCTTTGAGCTGATAACAACGGCCGGAGTATGTTGTGCCCGTGTTTCGATCATGTATCTGCATCTCTTCTTTCTTTTTCTGAAGACTTAAAGAGAGAATGAAAGAGTCAGAGATGTTTATTTTCTGTTTTGTTTGTTTGTTTTTCCTTCCTTGCTTACTGTCAGCTTTCTTTGAAGAGTTTTTCCCCGTTTCCGCTCATGTTCCTTCCGAAGTGTTGTGCGGCACCTCAATCTTCAACGCACCAAAGCGTGCAACCTTGCACTAGCCACTATCACCCCGTTTGATCTGCCACCGGAACTGAAGCAGCGAACAGAGAAAAGGCGAAAAACGGAAAACCTACATAAATCACTAGCGTGGCAAAACAGAAAGAAAAACGAACGGCTACAGCTTTTCGCACACCCAATCTTCGATACGGTTTATGTTGGACACCTTGGCAGTGTGCCGCTCGCACGGCCCGATACACGCGTTTGACACGGAAAACCAGCAGCAGAACCAAACATTTGACACCTTTGTAGGTTTTTCTTGGGGCTGCTGCTGAATGAGGGCGGAGAACTATGAATTTCACCGCCGGTGGTTTATTGGTTCGTCGCGGTAGGTCTTCTGCTGTGTGGGGGTTGGTAGTTGATTGTTTTTTATTCTCCTTCCCACCGATGGAAATGATTGGAAATGGTAGCAATCTGCTACTGCTAATTGAGCGACAACTGTTGCCCCTGAAGCATAACTAATCGTAGCCACACAGATAGAGGCCCCGGGAATGTGTCGCAAGAACGAGCGTACCGTTTGGTGTTTGGTGAAATCTTCTGTTTTCCTTATTCAAATAGATCGCGCAAGACTCCTCTAAGCAAATCAGCAAAGAAGCTTCCTCTTTTGCTTCGTTTTGCACTGAACAACACATCTAACTAGCGTACAGAATCATCTGCCGTGTCCACTAATCCGGGTACGGATACTTTTCGAAATTGTTCCATTACGTTGCACCCGCGCTTCGGCTGGTTTGTTTGTTTATTTGCACAGTTGATTAGATACCGGCGGTTCGCTTTGCCTAATTTACAGTTCTCGCACCCTGACCACCACCCTATCGAAAATGCCTTTTTTCCAATTACCATTATGCATATCGACCTATTTTCCAGAAGGGGGATTGTTTTTTTTCCAAACACGGACAGGAAAATCCGTCACGTTGCGCCTTGAAGGTATGCTTTTCGCATATCCACACTGCTCGATTGATCCTTGCAATTTACTCCGTTCTTTGTTTTTGTGGAAAACCAACTCAAAAATAGCCAAACCAGACGAGGTTCAATCTGCCATACACCGAGCGATGTTGGATGCAGATTTTCCCTCCCGAAATCGGTTATTTTTGTTACAAGAGCAACGTAGTCGTTTTTCTACCCGTCTGGCCTTAATCGGGTTGTGAAATTACTTTCACGGCTTCCACATACACACACACGCAAAAAAAAAACCCCGCTGTAACCGTGTAACGATCGATTGTGTAACACACGCTCGATCCGTGGATGAGCGCTGAAAATCATCCCGTGCTGTATGCGGGCGAGCGATTTCCTGTAGTTGTTGTCCATTTTTTGGGAAAAGATTTTTTGCGCATTCGCAAACGATGAAATCAGATCGCCCAACGAATCGAGCCCGCGTTTTTTTGTTAGTTGTTGATTGTGGTTTTTTGTTAATTCCGTCTCGGCTAACGCATCGGCCTTTTGTGCATCGTGCCCATTAGGGTCATGTGGATGTGGTGCTGGCAGAAGAGTGAAGGAGCGTGTAAGCTATGGATTAGACACGGGGGCGATAATATGCACGGGGGCTTCAGTATAAAAGGATTTTACGCTTTAATTGTGACAGACGGGGGCAGATAACTGCTTAGAAGCGGAAACAGCGGATTTGGTGTTTGTTTGTTGTTGTGTTAACAAATGGATCGGAATAGTTATAGTGAATCAAATTTAGTTTTATATGCTCATATTTGCATATTGTCTCTTTGGATGTTAGTTCATGTATATTTCCAATCATACTTGAAAAAACGTGACAATAAGGCATTATGCCATAAGGTTTGTTAATAAATGATAAATTATTTGAAAATAACGAATTAAATACTTTGTTATTCTTCTTAACCAGACATACCGAAACATGGGATTGGATGTGACTTGCAAAGAAATGTTGAGGCAATCTATTATTTTCAATTAAAGGGATATTCATAAAAAAATTCATTTTTTTATAAACGTTATTTAAGTTATAGTGAAAAGTTGAAGTGTACCACAATAGGGGCAAAAATACGAAGTAGGCCTGCCCAAGATCCATGGAGAAAATCAGTTCTTGTTCTAAAGAAAAGTTGAGCAGAACAAGGGTTAGTCGCATCCTCATAAGGCCTCAAGAATTCGATCTCTTGCAAACTTTAACTTGGAGATTGCGGTCCGAATCGAAGCTCAACTATCATAGAAACATCATGGCCCGCCGATTGGAGGATTTGAAGAAGTCTGGTTGGTAATCCATCACTCCATACGACCAGATAAAATTATGAACATATTATGAACATGGAGCAATCCACACGAAGTCCTCCATGAGCTGCACAGTTTTCCGATTATGTCAGTATTTCGTGAGTCTTTTAGACTAGAGATGTCACCGCTTCGTGCTTCTTCAATATTGAAGAGACTATCACCATGAACCAATTTTAAGGTTGATGATTCTCCCAGCCTTTGCAGCACGACAAGAATGTTAACGTGATTTCCAACTGCACACCTTGCCGCATGGTGCACATAAAGGATGGATATTTTGTGTATACGATTTTCTTTTATCCAGGATTTGTCCATATCTAGAGAGGAGCTAACTACTGCCCAACAAGAATGTTTGGTTTTGTTCTTTCAAGTCTTTTTATTAGACGGAGATTTAGGTAAAGATCTATGCAATGTTTTCAAAGTGAGCATAAGCAGCCGGAAAAGAATTGAGGAACAAGAATCATGGAACATTAGACCTTTCTATAGCAAACCAAAGTAGTGGCGACTAATTCTTATTACAATAATTATGAAATGAGTTTAATATTAAACAACATTACCACATAACAGTTAACCAGTAGCGTCATTCTCTTTACGACATTAGCTTCATAGGCTGCGACCGCTAATAGGCTGATTTTTTTATGGCCAAAAAACAAACACCACATTACCTCGTGACTTGGTTTACTTTCGCACTAGTACATCTGGACCACCCGTGTCGGCGACAAGAGTTTTGCTAACACAAACCCAAACAAACCAACCCAAAAAAAAAAGTCATCACCTGGAAGAAGAGCAGAGCTATTTTCAACAACTTTCTTTACACAACTTTCCGCACCAAAGTTGGCGTGTGACCGCATATGCCGGTGCATGCACCAGTAAACCACGGGCACGAAATTCTTGACGCGAAAACCATTCCTCCAAACTTCGCATTACCTCTGCTACCCAGTTTTGACAATCCGGGGCATTGTGGGGTAACATCATAACACCTCAGTTCACCGGTCAACGAATTCCGCCACCGTGTGTGTGTGTACGAGTGTTAAGGCGGCGGCCCTGATGAATATTCAAATAATTCGACACTTTCGGTGCAAGATAGTTGGGCCGTGTGAAGGTTCGTCTTCTTTGGTGGACGGGAGGGCGGTAAAGGCAAGCGGCCGGAGGAAGCATTGTTTCAAGTGGGGTTCGGAAGATCGGTAGTGTTTCGTACCTTTTTCCACACCAAAAAATCGGGTTAAGAGGAAACTTTCCCGTCGTTGCGGATGTCGGACTGCCGTGCATGAGCGGATCGAGGCTTTAGCCTGTTTTATTTGCTGTACATGGGCATCGGAAGGTGTTACGATGCTACAGCTAAGGTATGAACGTTATGGGTTTAGCTTAATGGAGTTAGCTAAAACAGAAACTAGTTCCCACTAGTGGACAGCTTTAACAGTCTTCTAACAGCCACAAGCAATTGGGTAAGAATTCTTTGATAGTATTAAGACACTTCGCTAGTTCCTGGAGCTCTAGCGTCTGTTACTAACCGCTGAAACTATTTCCATCGAACGTCTAGCTTCACAGGGTGAACCTTCCGGCTGGCAGCCAGATTGCTACCGATCGCCTACAACCAGAACCAACCAGCCGTCAAACTATGACACAGAGCGAACCAGATCTACACGGTTGCAAAAATCTTCTCGTCATCAGATCGGGCTTGTAATTATATCGCTCCGACGAATCTTTCCGAACTCCTCGGCAAGCGCCACGGGAAAGGGCGCTCAACCAACGCCAACGACCAAAGCGCGGACTACATAAAGCAAAAGCAACGACCCAACCGCCAACCAATCGTCGCTTATCATGTCATCTTATCTCGCGAGTGGTTTGCTGTTTTTGTTGTTGCTTGCTTGCTTGCTGCCTTCATTCTCTTCGGTCTTCCGATAATTTATACTGAGATGTGCGCCGAGGCTTGCCGTTGGACAAGCGGTCCTACCGGATTCCTAGGCCGTGGATTGCAAAAGCCAACAGGCGGTGGATGGTGGTTTGTCACCGTCGGGAGAGTCATTGTACCGTGGCTGGATGCCCGCTGGCAGGCCGCTACTGCACCGGGGTAGAGCGTAGCTAAAACAAACAAAAGCGACAACTGAACATAGCTTGGCAATGCTCTTCTAACACGCAGCGGCAGCAGAAGGTAGGAACTCCCAGCGTGCGCAGTTCTAGACAGTTTTTCCGGTTGTCTCGTGATTTCCCGCGATATTGATCTTGTTTTAATCGTTTGCTGACTATTTTTTTTGCTCTTCAATTCTTATTTACTTCGTACACGAATGTTTGTAGTTCAAGATTTATTACTAGCGTAGGAGCATATTTAAAATGAAGATAGTGCATATTTTGAAGAAATATTAATATTTTTGTAATTAACAAAGTTATTTTTTTTAATTAAATGAGAACTTTCTTTATGGAAAAAATATCTTTAAAATATTATCAAACATGATAAACCAAAAATCTTTTAAAAATACAAATATGAGACAATACAATATAAAACTTGAAAATTATAATAAAGAGATTTTTATAAATTAATAAAACAATATCGGGGTAAAACAAAGTTCAAGCAGTTTAAAATTATAAACAAAATTACTAAAAATTAGAAAGGGTAAGAATTTTTAGAGATATAAGTTAAACAAATAATGATACTGTTCATGTTTTTCATTTCAAAACTAAACAAAAAAAAAACAGATAAAATAAGTGAATAGGTAAAGAGGATTAGAAATGATAACTTAACAAATATTAATAATTACAAGAGTTAATGTCGAATGTGTAAGGTAAAAAATATGGATTTCAATAAAAACAAAATACAAAAACGAAATAACTTTAATATACAGAAATAAACAGTACAACAAGATCAGTTGGTTAAGCAAATAAAGCAATTCTTCTTCTCTGTTTGCTCGTATCGTACCCATTATCGCACTAAATCAAACCGTACTGCTTTATTGTAGTTGTACATGACATTACAATTAGTGTAAAATATTGAATAAAATTTTATCACACCAACGCAATAGTAGTGTGCTAATCGTTCTATCCGCCTCGCTTAAGTATCGATCTCGGCAGCGAGAGTGGACGGCGACGACTCCGCACATTGCCCATTCGTTCCAAGCGCAACACATGTCCTAACAGCTCGTAATAAAAGTTAACGAGCGCGTAAATTTACGGCTGCAGCTAGAAGCGAAAACTAGGCTGCAGAACAGAACAAGAAGAAAGATAAAGTAGATCCAAGCTGGCGCAACAATACGATCAAACGGAATGGTTGATATCATTGGCGAATTCTTGCGTTTTTGTTGCGTGTTGGTTCATTTCCTATTCTGCTCCATTGCGGAAAGCTGCTTGGGAGAATAGCTGCGAGGACCGAACAGTTGGCGTTTACTCCTGTTTCGGGCTTTGCACCTCTATTTATGCTTGCTTCACAGTACGACGATCGCCGATCGGGCCCGGCCCCGGCCGATAAATCATCGTCGTGTGCGTGAAACGATTTTTTTTTTGCTCAAACGGTCCACAAAAGGAAGGTTTTCTGTGGGCACTAGAATGGAGGAAAAGAGGAAGGAATGGGGCTCGGGGATAAAGTAAATACGATCGCATGAACATGCGAAAATCATGTTGGATGCTCCAGCTCCAGCTGAAGGCAAGAGAAATCTAGTACCGATGGACCAAGTGAACCGGTTGGCGCTAGAGTTCCCCTTAGTGGGTGCCGTAAGGCTATCCTTGCGTGAGACAACGCAGTGCACCTTTTTGTGGTCACTCTGTCAGGGTGATTTGATTTAATTGAATTATTAAACTCGTGGGACGTACATCTTCATCGGACCGAGCGCCAGGGATCATCATCCGCTCAGATGACGTTGGCTAAAATTGTGCTTTCCGCGGGATCATGTAATAGATCTTGCTTTTTTTTCGTGGATTTGCCATTAAGCCACACTTGAGAAAGAAGTGTTGAACGATCGGGGGTTTTTTTTTTGCTTCTCTCGGACGAGAGCAACCCGGCTTGATAATGATGTATTGAATCGCCCGTTTACTGCTGATACTCGGGATGAAATAGAAGTGAAGCAAGAGCAGTGCAGGGGCGTTAAGAAATAGATCATTGTCCCACGTCCCAAGTTTTTGTGTCGTTTTCAAGCAGGAACTCGAAATTTCTTCCTCAAAGTCGTACTCCAATTTTATTCTTCACATGTTCTCTTATGAGAAATCCAGCGCTAGTATTTCTTGTACATCTCTCACGTCATGCGATCTTCCAACATTGGAAAAACTGCGCTCCCAGGAGCAACCTATTGCGGTATAGCAGCGACAGTAATTCCAGCCATCCCTTCTGCGCCGGCTAACAGCTGCCACTGCATACAAACCACACCCGCTTTTGGTTCTTCCTGGCACAACCAGTTGCAGTGTTCGCGTTACACCAGCCACCCCAACAATCCGAAGGGTTCAGAGACCTTGGGCACCAACATGGACATGCTGCTTTTGTACATCTGCAAGGCTGGGATCGGAACAGTTCTTCCGATTCCATGCTCCCGACTGAACACCGAAAGCTGAACGTTGTTGGCTTGCTGGCAAATTCTCTCGCTTCAAATCTCCTACGCCACGTCGTTATCGCGGTTCGAAACGTCATTAATCGGCGTTTGGGCGTTTGGCTTTCGGGGATGGAAATCATCGGCATGAAAGTGGGCTGTCGGCTGTTACGCGAAGAACGAAAAATGGTTAATTGATATCCATTCGGTCGGCAGTTAGAGTTGTTTTTCGGATTTTGAAGGCTAAGTGTTTTTCTTCCTCCAGTTCTCCGGGCAGAGATCTGTTCAAACAGTGTTGGAGAGTATAAGCAACGGACGATATTATCATTCCCAGAGGTACGGTCGCGGTACGCGCATTAATCGAGCTTGATTTAACGTTGGTGGATGTTCGTGTGTCAGGTTGAAGATCATTGGCACCGGTCAAATGACCAGTCCGAGTGTGATTGTTCACTTTTTGGAGAGTTTATTTTTTCTTTCGATTCGATCGGTTCGAAAACGTATGAAAGACGCGCGTGCCGGTTCGAGTGTTACCCTAAACGCGCCTCTTGCCGTAACCACTGAAGATCAAATTGATTACGACCGAGCAGACAAGTGCGGGCGGAGAAAAAGCAGAAAGCGATGCTCTGTTCTTTGGGTTGGTTTCGCCGACAGGGTTTCGTACCTGTAGAATACGGTTCGAGGGGGAGAATTGTTCTATTTTTGCATGCAATGATTGCAGAGATGAAGTTACCAACGGTAACGCAAAACAAATGTGTAGTCGGTGGGGCGAATAAAGGAAGAATCTAATTCAAAATGTAACTGTAGCTTACCATTGCGAATTCTGATTCATTCTCGTAGTTTCTCTTTAAATTTGCTGTTAGAGTTAAAGTTCTCATGTAGCTCTAAGTAAAAAAATCATTAAGTTAACAGTACTCAGGGAAATAGTTTTCAAGTTTATAATTTTGTAATATTTTTCAAACGTTTTTGAGTAGTATATGACAACATAGGTTTGATACAAAGTTGAAGTCTAAATAACGTTGGTACAATCTAATTGCTATGAATGGAAGTATACATTTTGAGACTACATCTTCATAACTATACTTGGAATTGATTTACCTAGCAGCGTTTGTGGCGATTCACTTCAGGAATTATTCGCATTAAGTTTTGGTTAGTTTCAAGACACAGAATGCATAATTTTGAACCTCATTTTCTCGTCGATTAATGTCTTCAACTATAGGAAGACATACAGATAAGTAAAAGCTAATTTAAAATTTTTAAAGTCTTTTAAATAAACCTTAAATAATTTGAAACTTACGAATAAGTCAGTTAATGCCCAATTTTTTAATTTGCTTATCTATAAGAACTTCAACTTTGCTTGGTACGTTCGTTGGTTAGTTCATAGAGACTTTATCTTATTGGACTTCACACGTCTGATCAGGCATCCGTCTTTAACACTTAGGAACTCGTTGCTTATAATAACAGGGGTTGAAAGAAATAGCAAAAATCAACAACACATGTTCTAAGAACGATCGAATCCAAACAGAGCTCTGGTTACATTAGGACGTCTTTAAGATTAAGTTAAAGTAAGAGCAAAACAACGGCTTACGTCGGAAGCACCACAAGTCCTTGGCACTGTAAGCGTCCCGGACCGTGAAGATAATGAATCAATTTCGGGTTCACATCCCTAACGAGGTAATATGGCCACCACATTCGCAAGGCAAACCGATACCACTTTCCCTTTATTGGCTGTGGTGATCGAGTTGCGTTATGAATGCGCCCCAATCTCCCATTTTCTCATTCCCAAGCCAAGAACAACTCCCTGCCTTCAAGGACAACGTCAAGCCTGCGTTGCACCGGATCCATCTTACGTATCTTTACTGGCGCACCGAGAACGATTAACTTTTATTTGATGTGTGTGTGTCCGGACGGGTAGTTACCGACCGACGACCGATTACTAAATCTACAACTCGAAACCCCACAACAGCCAGTGGTCAAAAGGTCAACAAGTTGTCGAGTCTGCCCGATCTCCTGCCGATCACGCTCCCGCTCGAACGGTTTTGGGGTCGGAAAAGTGAGCTGTTTTCTTTCGCTGCCACAAAGCACCACCAGTGTCTGGTGTGGGAAATGAGCGTTAAAGCAAATATGTGCTTATGCTGCCCACATTAAAGCGCGAACCGTGAGGTCAGACGCCAAGGTTGTGGAGATGGCCGGGCGCAGGAATACATGCACGAGATGTTTATGCAGCATCCGGTTTGATGGCGAAGGATCGCTCGAGGGATCCCATATACCGTACCAAAGGGAGAGAAGGCGCGGAGGACTAGAAAATGAAACTGTGTGGATACGGAACCATCCGGACTGTTACTGGTGAAGCGCTAACGTCGAGCAGTTGGTGCGTTCTCGCCAAGGGAACCGTGAAATGGAAAGTGAAACTCATCCGTATGTGCAACGGTTAACAAGCGGAAGGATGAGATGAAGGCGAGAGGGGGAGGGTGAGGATGAGGAAAAGGGGATAGCAAAATAGAAGCTACAAACAACACAGACATTCATACACATACACAGACACAGGGAGCGAAAAAAACGCACACACAAAATCCTGCCAGTGCTTTCTCCTGATTTTTCTTTTCGAGAAGGTGCGCGACTGGTTGAAAAAGGAAGAAAGCCGGTTGTTTAGGTACGGGGTGGGTTTTGAGGTTCATCCGGTCGTTTATGCGTTTTGTTGCCTTCTTTGCCTGCTGCTGGCTCGTACGATTTTTGTTAGTTTCTGTTAGTGTTTTTTGTTTCACGTCTTTAACGCTTTATTTTAACGATGTTCGCTGTTAGAGGGCACATTTCACAGCATCGGATGATGGTTAAGGCAATGTGCAAATGAGTAGTAAGTAGGGAAATTGTGGCAAGTTTTGTATCTAATTTTTATCATAGAATAAGATAAGAATAGTTTAAAAACTGTATATTTTAGCAAATTCCTTTATTTTATTCCTTTTTTCTGTGTTACATGGCAAAAGAGTAGCAAAAAATATGAAACAAGCTAAAGCTAAATCATTTGTGATTTACTCTAACTATTTATATACACAATTCACAGTGAAATGCTTAGAATGATTTGTAGAGGATGAGGAATTTAGTGCCAGGAATATTTTTAATGAAGGATTAATTTTTTTTAAATTAAAGCAACGGGGGCGGCCCGGTGGTGATGCGACAGCGGCGCCGGTCTTTACACGGCAGGACCGGGGTTCAAGTCTCATCTGGGCCGTTCCCCCATAGTGAGGATTGACTAACCAACTATGCGGTATCAATTAGTCTAGTGAGCCAGAAATGGCAGGCATGACCTTAAGAGGTCGTTAGGCCAAGAAAGAAGAAGACAACGTATTTTGTGGTGCAACACAATTGAATGACTTAAATTTTCATTATTAGATCGAGTTGAAATATTCTTATACTGGTGAGAATTATATAAAGAAACTTAACTAATAAATTTCCAATATAAAAATCTAAAAAAACTAGTGTGAAACATAAGAATCATGTGTTTTTACGATACATATGTTCGATTTAAGGATATCTGTCCAATTGTTTTGCATGAACTTCAACTCAAGATGACACTTAATACAGTGTTTCTCACTTGATAATGCAAAGTTACCTATGATTTTTGCAAACGCTACATACGATTTCGTATGGAGCGTTTGCAAAAATCATAGGTAACTTTGCATTATCAAGTGAGAAACACTGTAATGAATTTTAATACAAAGAAAACAATGATGTAGTAAATTCTACAAGAACTATTGCTTCTTTCGAACTCTTTCTCAGCTCATCTGTCAAATTTAAAGATGTAGTACCTTAAAGCAATCACAGATGAGTAAACTCTAGCTGACGATGGTTGCCTGTTGCCTTGGTTTGCGTCCGGTAAGGTAACAGACTGTTGAAAACCCAAACAAAAACCGAAAATAGCAAACGAAACAAAAAGAAAACACGATCCACACACACACACAGGACCTTACGAATTTCGTTCGTCAGCCGTATCCATTCCCACCAGACGACCAGGACGACAAGGTAGACGGCGACGAATCCGGTCCCGAACCGTCCGGAAGCCGGCATTTTGAACCGGTACGCCGGTATCTTCCCAAGCAAGAAGTGTGTTGTACGAATTGCGGAACGATTGCAAAATCAACGCCAAACCTACACACAAGCCAACAGCAAAAAAAGCAGCCCTTGAGCCTGACGATAGACTTGTGGTTCAAGTGGAGTTGGTGGATGCAGGATGATGTTCTTGCGCTTTATGTTTTGCCCGGTTAGCGAGACTCACGGCGGGTCACGAATTTGTACACGGTCAAAGTTTTAATTACTGACAAACCCGTTGATGACCTCAATTAAAAGGGTGCACTCGGACGCTGAAGTGGACACGTGTCCTGTATCCCAAGGTTTCCCATCTCGTTACTGCCCCACGGTCCACGACGGGAAGTAATAATTTAATGAAACACTCGTTTACTCGAAAAAGGGCGATTTGTTTCAACTCTTCGGGAGAGACGAATACAAGACAACAGGCATTGAGCATTCAACTGAACTCATGTTAAAAATTAAAAATTAAACAATTCGGAGCCTGCCGCTACTTCACTCTTCCTGAAGCGCAAATCAAGTCTCGGCTGCGGTGACGTACCTTTTGCAAAACTGGCCTCGAACGCGAACAGCACCGCCAACAGCGTCACCACTTTCCACATGGTTGCACGATTAGGGTTTGCACAAATGTACCGTTTCGGAAATGTCAGCGGCTGTTGCAAGAATGTTGCACTGTTTCACTTTACTGCACTGATTCGTACTTGCTTTTTCCGGTGTTTTTTTTCTTTTAGTTTACGAACGTACGCGGTCTGTTTCACTCGCGAGATACACACGATGCACACGATGGGAATGTTTTTTTTTTTGGTGTGTTGCTCCTCACTAGTTTTGGGTTGTGTTTTTGTCTTTAGTTGGTTTTGATTTCGGTTTTTTCACTGTTTGCTGTCACATCAATCGGCTGAAACCATATTTAAAGACGAGGAAGGATATATTAAATGTATCGTGCATGGGAAATAGTATGATTTAAGATTTTAATAATTTAAATAAATAGCTGCTAGTTAGTGAAATTTTCTTCAAGATACTTATTATAACGTATTGTAAAGTAAATGCTTTAACGTATAAAAATAAAAGAAAATCAAGAAAAAGGAAAAAAAGGCTTATGATTTGTAAACTAAATGGCAAAACATTAAATGTGTGCCAACGTTTTTGAAAATAGATCTTAATCCATTGCAAAAATCAAGATTGAAAAGATTATAGGAAATTCCAGATTGTAGAAATGTAATAAATAAATTAAGAAATAAAGTGTTAAACATTAAAAAATCTGTTGAAAATAATATCCTAAACGTAAAGCATTGAATACATTGTGAAGGAAACTACGAACATATCAAATAAAATGTCTCTTGATAGAAAACATTAAACAAAGACACAATGTTGCGAAAAAAAGATTTCTTTCCCTGTATTAGGTGTACGTAAATCACTGCAAATGTATCAGAAGATCCGTAACCAACGTAAACACAACACGACCGCGGACCGAAACACACGTCCAGCATGGGCGGATGACAAATTTCTGGCTGATTAAACCACGACACGACACGATTTCCTCCGCGTTTGCACACACTGACGGGGCGAGACAGTTCACTTCTCCTTTCTTGATATTCGGTCGTTACATTCTGCAACTCCTTCTTCCGGTGCATCTTAATTAATCCCCATCTGTGGGGCTGCTCGAGAGCCCCCGATCGCACAGTAGTGATGATTACGATTTAATGTACCCGAAAAAGGAGGTGACTTTCGAAAAGATAATAAAATCAGGCAAGCGATGCGCCTTACCGTGGACAAATAACGCTGGTCTAATAATTACGAGGATTATTTATTTTCCTTTGGCGCTAATCAAGCTGTCAAAACAATGTTCCAGTAATCTGTTACCAACCGAAAATCAGTCTAATTAAGAACGATCAACGAACTGTGTCGGGC